>CM034154.1:207597739-208197739 GCA_019776745.2 Taxus chinensis
TTTGAGTAGCATAGCTCAAATTTGGTCAACTTATGAGCACGCCAACATAAAGATGCTATAGTTTGAATTAAGAAGCTATTTCTTCACAGGAAAGAACAATCTCAACAAAAAAAACTTTATACTTAGTCAAAAATTTGCATATCCGTAACACATGTCATACAATAAGTAGCAAACCATTTATCACGACCCCCGCCCCAAAAACCTAAAACCTAGCACATATGATCCAATGGAATGTGAATCATTGAAAAAAATTAAAAACCCAGGAATTCCCCAACCACCTACATAACAGGGCCTCTCTCTAAGTAAAACATCAGTTGTTCCAATCATGCCACCAGCTGCTAAAATTTGTAAGGCATACGCTTTACACATAACCTTCTAATATTAGCGTTTCGACACAAAATTTCTCAAGACCCTTTCTTAGGGTTTACACTAAATCGAAGAGAGCCTAGAGATCATCAATATATAGTTATTAGAATAAATATAACTGGGAAAAAAACTATACATTAAGAAAAAATAGAGCAGCAACTAAGAAGAGCTGCATTTCACATTTAGTTTCCTCGGAAAAATAATTAAGCAAACCCGGGAGAATTAAAAGCTTTTGTCTCAAAATAAAATAGAAGGGCCATAGTGTATTGATGAAAAACAAGGCTTCAAATTTAAGAAGAAAATTATATACCATGAACAAAAAATTAAGTATAAAAATAAATAAAAATGTGCTAACAGTAGATCAAATTTATACGAACAAAAATTATACCCTATTTTCGTATTGCTCTTTTATGGCTTCGTCAGTCAGAGACTTTTTACCAGATATTAAATCTGAACCAGGTGAGTTATAGGGCAGAATGGCGCTACTCACGGGAATGGTTGAATAAAACTAACAACCCGCAAAGATGAGTACTTAAAGAGCTTAAAAATACCGTTGTTGTATGTAAAATCCAAAAAGCAAAACTACAAAATAGCAAACCCCCAGCATTCAAAAATGGAAAAGCAACATTGTTAAAAGTAACAAATATGCAAAAATAGTAGGGAAAGTGTCATTTCAACCATCAAGTTTGACATAGTCCCATGAATGTCTGCAATGCCCTTTCCCATATGGGGAATGCCTTCTGCATAAATATTTAAACTAAATGTACTAATAACTAACAATATTTATAAATATTTTAACTGATATTGATATAAATACTTATAAATATTTAGACTAAAGTAATAATAACTAACAATATTTATAAATATCTAAACTAACTTCTATAATATAAATTTATATTAATTAAATAACATATGTAACAATATTTACATAATAAAAAATGATGTAATAAATATATACAAATACATATAAGATATTATGATCTATTTATAACTAAGATAAAAATAATTCAAAACATACCAATTTTCTATTCCATCGATTTTAAAAAAAATAATCTTCTACCTTCGATATTTATTTTTATTTTTAAATGTTGAGTATGCTAATATAAAGCTATAATATTTATAGAGTAATTTTTTAAAAATACTGTTGGCCCTAGTTTTTCTTTCATGGGCATGACCATGGCCGAATTAAGGTTTTCGAGCGCCCTAAGCAGTACTCAGAGCGTGCGCTCCCCCTCCCACCCGGGATCAACGACCCACCTATATGCACAATTGAAAAAAAAATTTAAATCAAAATGTAATAATATAATTGATGCAATTGAAAACAAAATTAATGCAATGCCAACATCAAATGTAAGAATCAAAATGCTAGAGCAGTTACTGTTAGGTTTGATCACTTAGCTGTTAGGGGACCGTGGTTTGATCACTTTGACTTTAAAATTTGAAAGTTGAGCCTTGGGGGGCCAAGGCCTGAGGCCACTGCCAGAGGGGAGAACTCAGAACTTAGAATCAGAATGAGAACTTGAGAATACTGAAGATTGAATTTTCAAGTTCCATTGTTACAATCATGATTCACAATGTATTATGTAGGGCCTAACCACCTAGGCTGTAGCCTGTAAGGTTGTAATTCGTTGGAGTCTGAGTGTGGCTGGACAAGGAGTTGGGACTCGATGTAGGGCACTGGGCAGGCGGCAGCAGGCACCAGGTGCAACACAGCAAGTTGCAGCCTCAGGAGTCACTGTCACTCAGTGAATCAGCACTGTCAGTCTGTCAGGAGATTCAGAGAAGTAGAAGATAGAACAAAAAATGAATAGGGGGTTCCACTTTTCGGGTCTGTACCATGCCGCCACACCCAAAAATTAATCAGTAATGAGTAATCACGAATTTCTATGTTAATGTGATTCGTGAATAGTGAAGTGTGAATTGGAATAGTGAATTTGAGAATCGATTCGATCATTCGTGAAATGGAAAGTTGAAAACTTGAAACTATAGACTTCTAACTGTGCCGCTGTGGTTTTAATATCAAACTTGTTTTGTAAAATTTTAAGTTTTAACCTAGTCGACTATAGCCACCGTCGCCGACATGGAATTTTTTTTCAAAAAAGTGGCACCCTCCTTTTTGTGCGGCCTAGGCAACTGCCGAGGTTTCCTAGGGTAAGAAACGCCCCTGGGCATGACATGAGACTCCTTCACTCCATCCTACCATTGTAGAATGCATACCTATATTATATATGCTACCATTGCTAGGATATATGATTCAAATATATTCCATGCCTATCTTAGATAAATCTATGAGATTCAAATATGCTTCAAATATGGCCTTCTGGAATCGCCTCCTGCAATCTATGATGGTTTTGTCTCGACAATGTCAAAATGGGGAAACTCAAAAATTGCAAATGTTTGGGCTTCCCAATTTGGTTCATTTTTCCTCTCCTTTCATCTTTTGGTAGAGAAACTATAAATACAAGCTCAATTACTCATCTAGGGAAGTGGTTTTGGGTAAATTCAAGTGTGAGAGAAAGTTTGAATTTTTTTTTTTCCATATACAAATGAGTTATTTCTTGTTGATGATTGTAAGCAAGTAAATGCAAGTAGAGGGATCTTGAATCCTTCATGAATGCCATATATTGGCAGTGAAATTGTATTGTATTAGAGAATTACATAGTGAATGGGAGAAATCGCTCACACAACTAGAGTTGTTTTCCCAAATTGGGTTTCTCTAGGATAAATATCTCATCTCCTTTTCTTTTACCTCTCAATTTTCAATAAAGAATGAATGATTCTCACACAATATATTGGGTAATAAGAAATTTTGTAGTTTATCATTAATTATCACTACGATATGATCTGTTCATTATTGAAAAGAGGCAGTTTATGGATCAGATTGGTATTAAGAGCAATTAGAATCAATTATTTTTTTGTGGTTTAACTTTTGTTAAAATTTTCAACTAGATGCCCCTTACTTGGAAGGGTAGTGAAAGTGGTGAAGGTATCTATACGCACCAAAAATTGCACGTGCTATTTTGTCAGAAAAACAGTTACAAAAGCTCCCCAATGATGATTCATATCCTTTCAAAAGGTTTTTGGGTTCCTTAACCCATTTAGAGTATATATTTGTAGGCTAGACATCCCTACTTAGCCCTTGCATGATTTTTCCTAGCTTCCTGCTTCATTTTAGAGTATTTTTAACCTTTAGTGTCAAAACCGCCACCCTACTTGGGCGGTGGTTTTGTAACCACCACCTAGGTAAGGTGGTGGTTTACTAACCACTACCTTGGGTAGGGCAGCAGTCCTATAACCGCCACCATGTATAGGGTTGTGGTCTTGTATGAATTTTCTAGATATTTCCCTCACGTTTTGACGTGGAATTCTCTCACTTAACTTCTGGTTTTAGATGTGTTTCTTGCCCATTTTAGATGATTCCAAGGCTCAATTTTCCTGTGGAAATCTATTCTTGCACTTGTATTTGTGATTGATGGTTATTAATAGTTAAAACTTCCTCTTCACTATTGTTATATCATCCTTTTTCTGCCAAGTGGATTCATCCATTTCCTAGCCAAATTCCTATAAATACAATGCTTGTATTCAAGAAAAACCTGGAGAAAATGTGTATTCTTGCTATTGCAAATCTACTGCCTTTCCTTCTGGAAATCACCAAATCCATGTCAATTCAATTGTGCTTGCACTCTTCAACTTGCATTGCTTCCCAGTCTACCAATTCAAATTTTTTTTGCTCCTGCATCCTTCTTCTTTTGTTTTCACTACATTCCTATCCACTAGACTCATGTGGACACAAAAATCAAAAGGATAAGCTAAGGGGAAAAATATTCACACAACCAAATTTTCCACTGGTCCTGCATATCTAGGTTGGAGGTGTTGTTTGTCTGCTTCATTGATTTTAATTGTTAATTCTACATTTATCAATTCAAATCCATATAAAATACAATAGAGAATTTTTTTCATTGTTTCAATTATCAAGCAATTACATAGATAAGATCATATTAGAAATTTTTCTCTTCAATATTGTAAGGGAAGTTGGAGGAAATAATAGCTTCATTGAAGCTGTGATTTATTCTCTACCTCGGAGGCAGGATTAAGGGTTTTCTTAGAAAGGTTCAATTGATTAATTAGTTTAGATTTAATTCACAAATGCACAATAAAATAGCCACATCTGGCTTCTTTGTTTTTTTAGGATTGATTTGTTTATAGTAAAAGTAATTGTTGTTTGTAATTATGATGTTTCAGTTTTGTTGATTTATTTAGGTTAGTTTCATTTCAGTAATAGCTTAGATTGCTAATTTCATATTGGTTAAATTGGACAGTCCAAACTAGTTTAGCACTTAGATTCAATCAAGTAGATCAGTCCATAGGGAATTTACGCTACTTGTTCATAGACGTTAAATCTCCCCTTTTCCAGTTCAGATACTAGGAAATCACACTACCAGATCTTAGTCACTGATTCTCCTATGACTAACCATCCACATTTCCACATTGACTGACCCGACAGGACCTCGGGGGGTCGAGTGTGGTTGAAGGTTGCATGTCAATTTTCATCCACACAAATTCGTGAACCCAATGTGAAGGATTAATTCCTTCTTGTTTCATATAATTTCATTGATATTACCTCACCTCTCCATTTTCCCACTATTTTTATAGGTATTTTATACTTTCTAAAATATGTCTAGAAGAGAGATTGGTAGGCCATTTTGCTTTGATAGATATTATTCCAACGTGCAACCATAATAGTCCCCTTCCCTTTCTGGATAGGATGACAATTACACAGGAAACGTGCAAACCTCCCCTAGTTACACCTCAAAACCCATTAGCTATGTCAGGATGGAGGAGGTTGATCAACTATTAAACATGCAATACAGTTAACCTAATGTAAACCACATGGTTATCACAAACAGAATAGGTTCTTATCGTAGAGTCTTGTTAAGACCTCACATTTCCATGTAATCAATAAAAGATGACATATTTTCATGAATAGCTAACCCTTTTCATCAAAGAGACAAATATTTGGATAGAATGAAGGTTACAGCCTCTGAGATGTATAACACCTATCCTAAGATTCTTACTTCTAAGGAATACAAGAATTATAACACCGAACAATTCATAATAGGGTATCACAAGCCTACTCAATCAAATCCTATGCCACAATCACCCCACCAAGGGACTCAATCCTCTTCCAAAAATATCATTTCTACTTTAGTAGGGAGGTTTATAGAACTAGAGAGTGCCTAACCATTGTAACCAACTCATGTAGTAGGGTAGAACATGGGATGTACAGTAGATAACAAGGGATATATTCCTACCAAAAAGAAACCAATGCAAGATCATGTACGACAAGGTTATCCAGTTCAAATGAGTCTAGGTGATATTCTTACAGGATCTAACACACTAGGGATGGGTCCTCCTCCTTCTTAAGGTTATCCCACACAAGGGATGGCCGGAAGTGCATTCTCGAATGCTGCTCCATCAGTAAATGTGACATTCCCTTGTTTTATTCCCACTATTCCATATCCTGATATCATCCTACCTTACTTGCATATGTATTCAAAGTCCCCTCAGATGGACCCATAAGTTGTCCGTTCTCCTTATGTACCATATCAAAGAGCCCAATATGTTATAGGAAATGACTATAATGTAGCTTATCTGACTCCTCCTCCTCCACCTCCTCATCAAGGATCTTCGATTGTGGAATCTTACGCAATGGGTAATTACACTAAGTACTTAAAGGAACCTCTTGACTTCACTATATATGGTGTCATGCTTCCACACCCATTGCATGATCTTCCTATGTTTAAGGGTTAAGGATACCCGAACGCTCATATGAAGTTTTATGCTACTGCTATCAGGGAATTACTTCATTGGGATGATTTGGTATCTAAAATATTCCTGAAAACTCTTGAGATAATGAAAATGGACTGGTACTATCGGATTCTAGAAGATTTTATACATTCTTTTAAACATCTTGTGTTAGAATTCATTAGATCATTTGACATGAACAAGTTATTGTGTACGGGGATTAAGGAGTTTTTGCATATTAGACAGCAAAAAAATGAGTCTGCCACTAATTTCATTCAGAGATGGCATCAAGTTCTTTACTCTTCTACAAGTGCACCAAATATGGACCAAATGGAACTTTGTGATCTATTTCTTCATTCGCTTAATCGAGAGACTAGGGAAGAAGTCCTAAAATTCCCTTTCCATAGTTAAAAAGTACTAGAAGGTGCGCTCCGAATTGACCAGGTAACAATTGATAGTCATCGAAAGACTTATGGATTTAATGGGAAGCTTGTCACTCCCTCATAGGGTAACCACCACAAAGTTTCTAACAACAATCAATGGCCTAAGGTCTTTAAAAAGAATCATGGTGTTATGACTGATGGTGTCACCAACTAGGTCAGGAAGCCGAACGTTGGTAACACTAACCAAGAAAATAATGACAGTACTACTGGTAACTCGGGAAATCATTTAGGCCCTAAATCTATCAACACTATTGATGTAAATTGTCCCCGTCAGAAGTAGAGTCAAACCCAAGGCTCAAACCAACATCAGAACTCAAACCAAGGGGAAACAAACCATGGTTATAAAAAATAATTTTAAAACTACAATTAAGGTTATAATCAACAACAAGAAGACACTTATCAAAGGCTGAGAAATTATGATCCTAACAAATATTGTGGTTTGCATAAGGTTTGAGGTCATGATCATAGAAATTTGCATGATTGCAACAAGTTTCTATAAAGACTTCCTGAAAACAAAATAAAAAAATTTCTAGACACGTTCTTCACAAAAATAGAAACAAATCCATGGTCTAAATATATAGTACCCAGAGCTCCTCACAACGCTAGTGTGAGCATCTTTCAGGATCCACTCTGTATATATCCAAATAATGTCAAGGTGAATCCTCAAAACATAAACAAAGGAATTCCTATAAGGAATAATGACAATGAGGCGTCAATTTCTAATAACTCTCAGGTTACTCCTAACCTCGGTTTGAGTGACAACACAAAGATCATGAGATTAATTGAGCTATAATTTGAACTGGAAATCAATGCAACAACTTGGGCAAAGGAATAATTTCCTCAAATCCTACCCACTATTTCTTCATCACAGGATGACGTTCCTACAATTGTAAAACCAGTAGGAACATATGATTTAATATCATATTTGAACAAGACCTTCTCTCACATTTCGTTTCTAGATTTGTTGAAGAACTCCCTTTTTGCGAATCATTTTTCATTGCTCTATGCACTAGGTATTGGTCATCTAATCCATGTTACACCTCCTCTCTGTGATCAAATAAATCATATTGAATTTGACATACATCCTCCGGGACAAAGTGATAGGAATACCGGGTTTATTTTTGATATAGACAAGATGCCTTCTGACGTTGTAATAGCATGAAGAGTCGATCCTGCCTTATTTTTACAGGTCTGGGTTTACAACACATGCATTGAGAGAGCTATGATTGATGATGGGGCTGCAGTAAATGTGGTTCCTATTTCTTTCTTATAAAAGTTGGGTACGGGGAGACCAATTGCTCCTCTACGAGAAACACACTGTGAGGGTATGATAGTCCTAAGGCTACTTTAATTGGGACCATAGTTCTTCCTATCACCCTTGGGGCAAAAACTATCTTGACTGATTTTTACATCATCAATAGGGAAAAAATTACAACATGATCCTTGGGAGGCCTTGGATTCATTGAATGAAGGCTATTACTTCTACTTTGTTCCATGAATTTAGTTTCCTCCATTTGGCAAAGGTCTTCATCACCCAAGGAAATCTTAAGCCCTTCGATATACACTTAGAGAACTATTATCTGATTTTTCCCATCATGAAAAATTGAATAAACATGACCTCACATAGAGAAAATAAGAGGATCAATTTGGCCATGGGAGCTCACATTTTGGGCTCAAGATGAGCTGAGAGATTTGAAGTAGTGTGGAAGAATTGAGATTTGGTAGGAAAAATTTACGAATCGACAAGTTCAAATGTCCAAAAGACATCAAAGTCTAAAGTCTGAAACTCAGATTTCAGACATTCAGTAGTTCAGAGATGTCAACAGGTTTGAATAGTGAATAGTTCCACGTAGATAAGGGAGAAAGATCCAAAACCCAAAGTTTGAAATTCAGACGTTGGGATTTCAGATTTTTGGAGAAATACGTTTCCTGGATGGATGGATAGTAATTGAAATGTCGAATCCTGAACCCCCAAAACCCCAAAGCCCAAACCCCTGAAATCTTGAAACCTAAACCCCCGAAAACACAAAGGTCAGAAACATGAAGTTCAAATTTTAAACTTCAGGGTTTTGGTATTTTGGAACATTGAAGCCCCAGTGCACATAAGTCATAAATTGAAGCCCGAAACCTGAATTTCAAATTTCAGACTTTAGGGTTTTGATATTTTGGAGGTTTCATGAACTCAGCCAGATGAATAGTACATCGACCTCTAAAGTGGAAATTCATGAAGTTCTGAATCCCAAAAGTCTGAAATTTTGATTTTAGAGGGTGCGATGCATGGTTAAAGTAAAATAAACTAGATCGACTACTCGCATTTAATGTAGTATGGTGCCCTCATCTTCAGATGGCCATAAATTTTGATTAGGAGCTCATGTTTGCAGAAAACCAGACTTGTTGGAAAGCTATTAGTGTCCTCTACAAAACTATGAATGGATTTCTTAATTTTAATAAATTTAAATATTTCAAGTTAAATATTTCAAAATGTGGAAGTATAGTTCGTCATTTGTTTCTAGATTTCTCACCTACCAAAATGATGAGTTTTGGGCTTCTTTTCTTCCCCAACAAGCAAGGTACAATATATTATGGACTTGTAACATTTCCCACCACTCCTGTAAGGAAAATGATTGATTTTTCAGGAGATTGGAGTGCATTTTCATATTTTATTCCCTCTCTCTCCTCATTTCTTCCTCTATAAAATATAAGGGCTTTGCATGTGCAAAGGGTTGGTCATTTTCTCTCCTCCCATGTACCCAATTCTTCTTGGGGATTCAAGCCTTCCTCTCAAGATCTGTAATGGCTTCATGTCTCTTTCTACTACATCAATGTATTGTGTATATCAATATGGAGAAATAATATTATGTCTGTGTTGATCCCTTTAACCTCTCATGGTTAATTGTCTTCATCTTACCTTTAATTGTGCTTGCTTAATTTATGCATTTCCTTGGTTATTACATGCTTTTGGTGTGTTTTGCTCGTTCAAGAATCATGTATTGGATGTAATTTAGTTTTTGGTGCAGGTCCACCCTTTATAGGTTCATTTATTCCGTAGTTTTTTAGGGTTGTGAAGAGTGACCAACACTCCTTTCTTGGTGTATCACTTATCTAAGTGTAGGTTTTCATTCCATGTATCTTTCTCCTTATCCTCTTGTTGTCGGTCCCAAAATTCCCCTCTTTTGGAGTCATTTTTCAAAAAAATTAGTCTGCTCTTTGGAGTATTTAATCACGTCGAGTCTGGTATTGTTTGTACAATTCCAGTTCATGGAGAACAATTTGAAATTCGGTCATATAGTTGGAGTTTATTCTTCTTCTTTTTATTTCTTCCCGCAATCGGGAATGACAGGTATATCCTCCTCATTAGTTTTTCAGCTCAGCATCCACAAGTAGTACATGGGAATATCTTATTGGATCCATTTGGTCATTTTTTAAATGACATTGGAGGCCTTCACACATCCAAATGACACAACTCTAGGGGTAGGGTCCAAGTGATAGTCCTTAAATAAGCACCAACTCGCCACTTTTCCCAGGTTCAAAATGAAGGTAAAAAAGCTAAAATCGGCTAAGTATTGAAGTTTCAGCAAACAACGACATGTGCCTCATCGACGCAGCTTTAAGGGTCAAATCCGAGGGTATTTCTCAAACTTGCGCTAGTCCTCCATGTGTTCCAGGTCCAAAAGGGACATATCCGATAGTTAAAATTGGCTAAGTATGGGTGGGTCGACGGAGGTCTCCACATGCAACAATGATGCAATTCTGAAAGTGACACAAAAGGGCCAATTTCCAAATGAGCGTCAGATCACCACGTGTCCAAGGTCAATAGAGAGAGAGATTTGGTTGTTGAAAAGTCTAAGCCTGATGGAAGGAGCCACACATCAATTTGTCACAATTTCAGAAAGCGCTTCCAAAGCGGAAACTCAAATCAGTGCCAACTCTCCATGTGTCTAGGGATCAACATGAGTCAAACAAGAATAGACCCCGGATCAGATAAGTTTAAAGAATTAGCAGAAGCCTCCATGCGTCATCCTGGCACAACTTCAAAGAAAAAATCTTGAGGCAAGTTTTAAATGAGTGTTGGCCACATATCCAGGGTCAGATATACGGCCCCGCCAAATAGAAGGTAGACAGTCAAGGCATCTTCAGGCCTGTTCTAATCAATTCCTTCCACATGGGTGACCCAAATTTAAAGTTGTAAAAGAAAATTGAATGGCCCATGTTTTAACTGGAAAAATAATGAAATAGTCGTATATTTAAAAATATGGTGTTTCCGACATTATCGTTTCTTTGCAAATCAGGAATTTGCAAGGATGCGAGTGATTGGAATAAGTTGTAACTGTTTCTTGCTTGCTCAAGGAAGTTGTAACCGTCTCTGGCAAGCTATATTATGGGATTTCAAAGTCATATAGGGGGTTGGAATATTGATTATTCTAGAACTGTAATTTTGAATTGGAAGAAATCAATACAAAGGATTTTCCACTTTTTTTCTGCTTCTCTTTCTTTCTAGTTATGATCTATGAATCATCTAATCCTTACGTGCTTGGAAACTTTGTGTTCTAGTTTGTACAATTTCTAGAACTTTGAGTCTGTGAATTTTGTTTGTTATAAACGTGGATGGTTCTATTCTGTATCTCATTTACATAATACATATAAGGGTTTTCTTTGCCATCTCTTTTGCCTAAAAGTATTGTCTTCTTCTACCTCCCCCCTCTCTTAAAAGTCTTCTATCCTCATCTATTGATAACTTTCGTAGCTTCAAACACATTTAAGGATATTAGGAAACCAACATTGAATGAAAGAATGTGCATTTGTACATAGGTTTTGCCCCTTCTTTCAATAAGGGAACCTCTCCCATTAAAGAGGGGGGACTTGCTTGTCCCCTGACTGTGCTTTCATCCTAAGTGCTAATCTAAAACCCAACAGTTTTTGGTGACTCTGCTGGGGAATTTTTTCAACAAATTTCTTTTCTAAAAAGAACAAATAATTTGATCATTTCTTTGATCTGGTGACTCTAAGATATACTCATTGTAGAAGGGCTCTTAGAATTGAAGATCCCCAATTTCAACTCTTTGATCAACAAGTTTTTCAACTTACTCCAACAAGAAGAAATGGAAGAGCTCGTTCCACAAGCACACCTTCTGTTGAAGATAGATCTTTTGGTAGTAGCATTACTCAAGCCCAACTTAGCCCTAATCTCCGTTCCCTAATTCTTGTTGTTGTCTCAGTTCCACTTCAAGTAATATTTCCGAGGATGGTAGCACCTCGACCTTGGGGATAAAGAGTTTGGCCTCTAGCTCTTCCTCAACCATTGCATGAGTTACCTAGGGGTAACAGGAAGAATTTTCCCAAATTTAGAGGTTATGGAAAAGTACACCTTGATGAACACATTGCAGCCTTCATTGTTGCATGTGGGGTCCTTGGAGTTGAACATGAAGATGTCTCTGTTAGGTTGTTTGTGGAGACTTTGCAAGACAATGCTGCAGAATGGTTTTACCATCTTCCTTCTAGGACCATCACTAATTGGGATGCTTTGAAAAATTAGTTTGAGCAGCATTTCAAACTTGCTGAAGATGTGCATGCTTTGGTAGCTCAGATTTCGCAAATCAAGAAGGAGTCACATGAGCCTATGAGATAATTTACAGCCAAGTTCAACAAGTTGATTAACAAGATTCCATAAGATACTAGACCTATTGATCAAATTCAAAAGTGTTTCTTCTTAAATGCTCAATTTTTAGAAGTGAGCTATGCCCTAAGGAGACCACATCTTACAACTTTGGATGCTGATAAGAGATTGGATGTGAGCGTGGAAGATGATTTGATCATGTCTGACAAGCTGAAAAGGGAGTCATTCAAATCCAAATCATCCTCTTCTTCTCCTTCCCCTAGAGGTAATGCAGATCAGTTGGTGCAAAAGCTTGTTAATAACCTTATTGCCATCAAGAAACAATTGGCTCAAAATGCTCCATATCTAAATGTTCCAAGGAAGAATTTTCATCTTGAGAACCACTTGCCTTCTCCTCAGACTAAATTGGCCATTGAAGGTGCACCCCTCAAGGTGCTTGTCTATGCTACTTGTGAGGTTCTTGAGCCTGGTTATAAGGAAGAAAATGGACTCTATGATGGACAAGAAGAGGAAGCTAATGAATATATGGAGGAGCTTGGTGATTCTCGGGTTCATTTCCTCACCACTGAAGGTGTAGATGATGAAGATGACTATGATGATGTAATGGTTGAAATGAACAGTGAGTCATATGCTGTTATGACCCGAGAGCATACCAATAAAAAGTAAAAAGTGGTGCAACCTACTAAAATATCCAAGGAGTACCCCATTACCATCCCGGTGGTTGCAAAAAAAGGAGATCCTATTTCTACTACTTCCACTCAAAAGGTAAGCTCTGCTAGTCCTTTTTCCTCTACTTATGTTTCTAATAATTCTTGTCCAAAAAATGATAAATCTGATAGATAAAAATCTCCTCCTACTCCTAGTAGTGATTCCCCATCCACATATATATCTTTTGATATTATAGACCATCTTAAGAAGAACAAGATTCAGATTTCTGAGGCAGAATTCTATCAAACCCATCCTAAAGCCTTTGCCAAAATGGTTAACTTTATAAATTCCAAATGTAGAACCCCAACCCATTCTTCCAAAGGTATTTTACCCACTCCCTCTTCCTCACCTCAATCAAGCCTTGTGGCTTTAGTCACATCCCCTAATGAGAAGATTGAACCATTCTATGTGACCCTTCTCATAGCTAGCCATAAACTCAGTAATTGTGTCATAGATTCAAGAGCATCAGATAATGTAATGCCTGTAAAAGTGGCCCATGCTTTGGGTCTAACCCTAACCCACACTTATGGCTCTTACTATTCCATGGAGAGTAAGAAAGTACCTTTGGTTGATAGAATTAAATATACACAAGTCACTTTTGTTGCTTTTCCAGAGAAAAGGGTCTTAGCCACCATTTTGGTAGTTGATATTCCTCCTCCATATGGGTTGTTGCTGAGTAGAAATTTCTACAAGGATGTAGGGGGGGAAATATAAATGGATTGGTCACATGCCTTAATCCATGTCAATGGGAAGATGAAGAAGTTGCTACCTGAGAAACAAGTAGATTATATTGTGCAAAAGACAGATGATCCTAAAGCACAAATATTGTATGAAGACTTTGGGCATGGGAACTACATGATCATGTCACAAGAGGAGACAAGTATTCTAAAGGGAGTGTTACTTGACCCTAATGGTGTGTGGAATTTGAAGTTTGATGGGAGATATTCTTTAGCTAGTTTTGGAGTTAGTGTAGTGTTCATTTCTCCTGAGGGTAAGGTTCATCCTTTCTCCTTCAAGTTTCAATTTGAAAATACCAATAATACTGCTCAGTATGAGGCCCTCGTTCTTGGGTTGAGCATGGCAAAGGAAATGGGAGTGAAGAATCTTCTTGCTCGTGGAAATGCAGAGCTAATTGTAGAACAAGTTAGAGACCTTTATCAGGTAAAGAACAGAAGGTTGAAACACTATAGGAATCTAGTATGGGATTCCATCAAATTCCTTGATGCTTTTTCCATTGAAGCTATGCCAAGGGAAAGGAACACTAGGGATGACTCTCTAGCTGTTTCGAGGTCCTTGTTAATTCCTCATCCTGATTTTCCTCAAGAAAAATTCACCAGGCAAGCTTTCAATGATGACCAACATTTGATTTCTTTCTTGGAGCTCAGAGAAAATTTTGATCAGTTGTACTTTAAAGGAAGTGACAATCTACCTAGAGAGTGTTTGTCATCAAATGAAGAGGGTGTCAAAGAAGAGATGGATCAAGATGGATGCATCAAACTAAAAGGCAAAAAAATCCCTAAAGGGCTGGTGATTTTAGAGGATATTTTTGATAAACATGATAGATATATAAAGTCTAATGTTTCCCAAGGAGCTCAAAAATCTACTAATTCTAAGAAAGTGAATATTGGGAGTCTTGATGATCCTAAAATGGTCAATATTGGAAAATGTTGCACTCAAGAAGAAAAAAATAAGGTGGTGAATTTGTTGAAGAGGTATGTTGATGTTTTGGCTTACTCTTATGATGATCTTAAGGCTTTTCAGCCTAAAGAAATACAAATTTCATTCCTCTTAAGCCTAGGATTAAACCTTTCAAACAGAAACAAAGGTAATATAATACGAAGATACTTGATACAATTTTCCAAGAAATACAAAATCTTCTGAAGGCTAGGATCATATTCCCCATCCACCATTCAACGTGGATTGCTAATATAGTGCCCGTCAGGAAGAAGAATGGTGAGATCCGGATCTGTGTGGACTTCAGAAATCTAAATCAGGTTTCTTTGAAGGATAACTACCCTCTCCCCATGATGGACCAAGTTTTACAAGCTGTTATAGGCTCGGAGATGCTATCTATGTTGTATGGATTCTCAGGGTACAATCAAATAGAGGTGAATATTGTTGATCAACACAAGACTGCCTTTACTACTCCTTGGGGCACCTTTGCATACAAAAGGATGCCATTTTGTCTCATCAATATTGGTGCTACTTTATAAAGGGCCATGGCCTTGGCTTTTGGCATTTTGAAATGGAAATGCATTGTTGTGTCTTTGGATGACTTGATAGAGTTTTCTAAATCAAGAAAAGATCACATATAACACCTTGAAATAATATTACAGAAGTGTAGAGAGCATGGGATTTCTTTAAATCCTAAGAGTTTTGTGTTTTTTGTCATAGAAGGAAAGTTGTTGGGACACATTGTTTCAAAGGAAGGGATTAAGATTGATCTGGAAATATTTCAGGCCATCTAGAAAATTCCTATTCCATCAAGTAAGAACGGTATCCATTATTTCTTTGGTAAGATCAATTTCCTGAGGAGATTCATCCTCGATTCGCAGAACTTACTATGAGCATTTCTCACATGATGCAAGGGAAACAAACTTTTGGTTGGTCCTCTAAAGGAAGAAATAATTTGAAGACATTAAACATTTTATGACAAAGACTCCAACCTTGGTGTGCCCAGACTTTAACAAAGATTTCATTATCTATTATTATGCCATTGACAATACCTTAGCTATTGTGTTAGCCCATAAGAATGTTAAAGATCATGAGCTCCCAATTACATTTATGAGTTATGTGTTGAAAAATCATGAGCTGAAGTACACCATGATGGAGAAACATGCTTTTACAGTTGTGAAAGTTTTCAAGTAGTTTAGGTTTTACATTCTTAATTCTCATTATGTGGTGTTGGTGTCTGATATAACAATCAAATCCATTCTTACTCAGCAAGATTTTGGAACCAAGTGAGGTAATTGGGTTGCAAATGTGTAAGAGTATGATCTTGATATTAGGCCAACAAAGCTAGTTCAGGGTAAGGGCCTATGTGAACTCATTTCTCAGGGAGATACCAAGGAGTTATCTAAAGATGAGGTTGATGCCCATGTTGTTTTATCTATAGATGTATGGTATGCTAACAATGCTCCTTTTATGACCTATGGAGAATGTCCCTCACACTTGAGTGCCAAAGAGAAGAGATCCATCAAACCAAGGTCTGCACAACATGTGCTATGGGAAAATGCTTTGTTCAAACAAGGAATAGATGGAAGGTTTTTGAAGTGTGTAGACAAGGAACAACAAAAGAAGTTGTTCTCTGCTTTTCATGACTAGGCTTGTGGAGGTCATTTCTCCTCTGTTGTAACAACTCATAAAATACTTTGTGCTGGTTATTATTGGCCCACTCTTTTCAGAGATTCATCAAAATGGGTTGGTAAATGTGAAGCGTGCCAAACATTTGTTGGAAGACCTAAGTTGTCTGTTTTTCCTCTCAATCCTGTAGTGATTGAAGATCCATTTCAACAATGGGGTTTAGAATTCATTGGAGCACTCAATCCATCTTCCAGTGTTGGACATACTCATGTGTTGACTACCACATATTACTTCACCAAGTGGGTGGAAGCCATCCCAGTCAAGAGCACTACCTTTGAGGTAGCTTGCAACTTCATTAAGGAAAACATATTGATCAGGTTTGGGATCCCAAACAAGATTGTGACAGACAATGCTTCTAATTTTTATTTTGCTGAGATGATGGACTTCTGCTATGGATATGGGATATCCCTTACTCACTCTTCAGATTACTACCCCCAAGGGAATGGACATGAAGAGTTGACAAAAAAGAATCTGGTAACTATAGTTAGAAAGCTTGTAAATGATTCTCAGAGGAATTGGCATAAGAGGCTATATGATACACTTTGGGCTAATAGAATTACACCCAAGAGATAAATTGGAATGTCCCCTTTCCAAGTGGTGTATGGTGTAGAAGCTCAACTACCAGTCATGGTGGAATTGCTAGCCTTACATCTGATGAAAACCATTGAAGATTCAAGTTTTAGTAGCTATTTGGATAAGATAATTTTGTACCTTTAGAAGCTCGATGAAGACAGATTGCAAGTGGTGGAAGGATATCAGCTCATCAGTTGAAAGTGAAGGATTTTTTTGACAAGAAATCCAAACCCAAAGTATTCCAAGTGGGAGACATTGTGTTGTATTGGGAAAAAATACATGAGCCATGAGGAAGCCATGGTATGTTTGATTCTCTTTGGCTTGGTCCTTTTAGAATCAGACATTTTGCTGGAGAAAACCCTTTTTATCTAGATTACATGGATGGTTCTCCTCTCCCACTTCCTTATAGTGAGCAGTATCTTAATTTTTTCAAGTCCTAGGTGACTAGGATGTCCTTTTGTATATTCTATACAGTGTTTTGGCTTCATCCGTTCTTTTGTGTTTTATTTTGGGTCTTTCCCAGTTTTGGCTTGTTTTCTTTACTTTTCCTTATTGTGTGTGTTGACTTGTATAGGTTTTTCTTTTGACTCCTTTACCCAATTGGTAAGGCACTGGTACTCTTTCCCTAGAATTATCTTTAGTTCTTGATCTTGCCTTGTGTCTTTGTTCCAAGCCAAGTCATCCCCAAAAAGAGCCAGCTATTGTCAGCCCAAAAATTCCCCTCTTTTGGAGTTAGTTTTTGAAAATTTTGAGTCTATTCCTTGGAGTAATTAATCAAGTCAAGACTAGTATTGTTTGTACAATTCTAGTTCATTGAGAACAATTTGAAATTTGGGCGTACAGTTGGAGTTTATTCTTCTTCTATTTATTTCTTCCCACAGTCGGGAATGACAGACATTTCCTCATCAATTTTCACCTCAACATCCACAAGTAGTATGTGGGAATCTCTGATTGTATGTGTTTGGTCATGTTTCAAGTGATAATAGAGGCCTTCATGCGTCTAAATGACACAACTGTAGGGGCAAGGTCCAAGGGATAGTCCTTAACTAAGCATCAGCTCGCCGCGTGTGTCGGGTTCAAAATGAAGGTAAGCGGACAGTGACACGTGCCTCATCAGTGCAGCTTCAACAGTCAAAGCCAGGGGCAATTCTCAAACTTGTGCTAGTCCTCCATGTGTCCCAGGTCCAAAAGGGGTAGAGCCGATAGTTAAAATTGGCTAAGTATAGGTGGGTTGGTGGAGGTCTCCACATGCCGCAATGGCACAATTCTAAAAGTGACACAAAAGGGCCAATTTCCAAATGAGTGCCAAATCACCATGTGTCCAGGGTCAATAGAGAGACAGAGTTGGCTATTAAAAATTCTAATCCTAGCGGAAGGAGCCACGCATCAACTTGGCACAATTTCAGAAGGCACTTCCAAAATGGAAACTCAAATCAGCGCCAACTCTTCATGTGTCTAGGGGTCAACATGAGTCAAAAAAGAAAAGAACCTAGATCAGCTAAGTTTTAAGAATCAACGGAAGCCTCCACGTGTCATCTTGGCACAAATTCAAAGAAAAAATCTAGAGGCAGGTTCTAAATGAGTGTTGGCTCGCCACTTGTTTAGGTCAAATATACGGCCTTGCCAAACAGAAGGTAGATAGTCAAGGTGTCTGTAGGCCCGTTCCAATCAATTCCCTCCATGTGGGAAACCCATATTTAAATTTGTAAAATAAAATTGAATGGCCCATGTTTTAATTGGCAAAATAATGAAACAGTCGTATATTTAAAAATCTAGTTTTTCTGCCATTAACGTTTCTTTGCAAATTAGGAATTCGCAAGGACACAAGTGATTGGAATAAGTTGTAACTATTTCTTTCTTTCTCGAGGAAGTTGTAAAAATCTTTGGAAAGCTATATTATGGGCTTTCAAAGTAATTGTAGGGAGTTGGAATTTTGATTATTTTGGAACTATAATTTTGAATTGGAAGAAATCAGTACAAAGGTTTTTCCCCTTTTCTTTTGCTTTCTCTTTCTTTTGGTTCTGATCTGTGAATCATCTAATCCTTGCATTCCTAGAAACTTTGTTTTCTACTTTGTACAATTTCTAGAACTTTGATTCTATGAATTGTGTCTGTTATAAATGTGGATGGTTATATTCTATATCTCATTTGCACAATACATATAAGGGTTTTCTCTGCCATCTCTTTTACCTGAAAGTATTGTCTTCTTCTGCCTCCCTTCTCTCTTCAAAGTCTTATATCCTCATGTATTGATAACTTTCCAAGATTAAAACACATTTTAGGATATCAAGAAACCACCATTAAATGAAAGACTATGCATTTGTACATATTTTTTTTCCCTGCTTTCAATAAGGGAACCTCTCCCATTAAAGAGGAGGGACTTACTTGTCCCCTGACTGTGTTTTCATCCTAAGTTCTAATATAAAACCTAACATCTCTTGGAAGCATTAGATTAGGATTAGTTAGTGTTTTTCTTGTATTAGGAGTATTTAGTGGAAGGTAAGTTAGAAGCAGGAACCAGACTTCTCCGAAGAGCTATTCCATTTCGTAATGTCCCACACTCAAGATAGCTCCATGCTATGCAATCACATTGAATGCCCCATCGAAAACCTAGAAATTTGGGGGGTGTTGTGACTTCTCCATAACAATAAACTCAAGAAGAAAAGAGGGGTCGATATAGAGTATGAGCTCCCTGTAAAAAAGTTAAACAAGTAACCTCTATCAAACCAATTGGTCACGACCATCTCGAATGATCCAAAGGATAAATTTGTTGATCTGAAAACATATTAGGTGGCCAAAAATGATAAGGGAAAATTGATATATGTGGAAATTGTGTCCAACAAAACCTCGGCATATATAATGAAACTCTTAGAGAGTGATGAGCCGATCTTCCTCCCATTTTGAACCACAAGGAATGGGTAGCCTTCTAGGTATGACCTCTCTTCCCACCGATGGTCTTGGCCTAGGTATAAACGTGATAGAATTAATAGAGGAATAAGAGGGGGAATAAATCAATATGACACCCATCAAAGCCATCCCTAGGGTTTTTCTATTCCAAACATTTGTTTAGATATGAGCATGTTAGAAATAAATTATCTCCTCTCCATGGGATGTGATCCTATTATGCAACAAAAGTCACGTAAGGTCACTATTCTTCACTAAGATGAGCAACATAGTCATACTCACCTACACACAATGTCTCAAAAATGTGATAGAAAGGTTCTCAGATACCTCCATTATATAGAAAAATTGGACAAACATATACACACAATCATGAGTAGTGGTTGTAATTTTACACCAAGGATATCAAGTCCTTGCCAAAAGAACAAAAAATTCAAAGGTTATGTTTCTTCATTGCATTCTCTTAGGGGTGAGGCGTTTTCCATACTTTAACTTTCTTCACCTTAGACCTTTCAGCATGTAGCCTGCTTGCATTTCCATATGTATATTACTGCATTCTCATTGCATTTGCATCTGTCAGCTCATTTTGTAAAATTTGTAATCAAGGGACTTATTTTCAAGTAATTCTCAAAATCTTATACAAAACATTGGAAATATTTAGAATCATACCTATTTAAACATTCATGAAATTATCATCAATACTTCTTATCACTTCATCGGTTTGACAAGACAAGACAAAATTTTGACACTAATTCTACCAAGGTCTGCTTACTTAGTTCATCCTATAGATTTTTTCTAGCATAGTTTTATTTTCCCGTAATCCATTCTAGAAGCTTCATGATGTTACATACTTCCCCAGAAAAACCTCTTTAGTAGTAAGAACATTCTAAACATTTTCTCTTGGGACGCTTGTTCACCTATCTCAACCTTCAGTGTTGAGCCCTTGCTTCTTACTGGTTACGAGGGGTTGAGGCTAGTGGAAAACCTTCCTTCCCAAAAGAACAAGTTAAGTTTATACATATATTCACATCAAGTCAAAATCAAATAAAAAAATTATTTTACACACTTCCTTTCCTTACCAATATTTGGTGTTGAACCCGCGCTTCTTACTGGTGATGCGAGGTTAAGAAAGGAAGGAAGTTCCCTTACTCACCTATCCATTGTCCTTGGTGATGAAACCATACTTCCTACTGGTATCATGGGGAAAGATCGAGGGGGTCTCTACAAATAAATTAATAAATTAAAGGTAATTTCAATCAAATAAAGTGCTTTGAAAAATCTTAAAAATCCCAAGAAAAATGAATTTAGATGTGTATGTTCCAAAAGAGAGTTAAAGCCTTAAAACCACATTTTTTCAATCAAGAGGCCATCTACAAATCTATTTCTAGATAAAATTACAATAAATCACATTCAAGGCTGAGTAGTAAATTGTATGTAGAGTTAAGTTGTAGGTTCTTAATTCAATTTATGTAAAAAACATGTCTCTTTCTCACCATTTCCATCTCTATCAAAACCATACAATTCGTGTCCCTCCTGGCTCTCGGTGTTGAGGCCTCACATCTTACTGGTTGCATGGGGTTAGGAGTGGAGTGGATTCATTTTATTAGAATATCATTATTCATCACACATTGACAATAAACAAGAAGAAGTACTAAACATTACTTGAAAAGAGAAAGTTTACCATGCAACATGTCTACATAATCATCATAAAACAACATTAAAATATACCAAAAAGAAGTCATTATGTTAGCATACATAGTCTATTGCATACATTCTGAAAAGCTTAAAAAATTGGAGATTCTAAACATCTATGGTACACATGTGAAGTAAACCATGAAATAAGTCAACTCTGATGCAAAGGAATAATCAAATAAAAAATAGATATATGTATATATCGTGTTGAGTCAAGTCTATATACAATGTCGTCACATGTCAGGTGTGTTCAAAATGCTCAGTCATGAGCCCAAAATAAATAAATTAATTAATAAAATACAAAAAATGAGACTAAGTAATAAAGGTGTTATGCCCATCTATCTCTTTAAGGACCCTTACAACCACTCCAATTACAAATTTCCTAAAATCCCCTCTCAAATGCATTCAAACAACAAAGGCCAAAGCCTAATGCAAAAGACCAATTCTCTCACATCTAAACCCTTTCTTAGCCTCTTTCAATTTCATAGGGTTTGATGTTGCCATTTCTAAATCCTTTCTAATTCAATCGTACTCTCAAATGAAACATTCGCAGGTAATCCAGAGGTCTAAAAATCACTAATCAAATATGCACAAATGAATTGGAAAATGAGTTTGTTTTGATATATATATGTTTTTTTGACCTCATTTTGAGTGCATGTGCTCATAGGGCTGGAGTGGGTGCATAGTTATACTTCTATATCTCCACACAAACGGTAAGCCCTCATATTGTTTTAATTTAGTGTTTATTTTTTGATACTTCATCTATCTGTACTTAAATCTTATTTTTCATTTTACAGGAAATGGGAGCTTGGATGGAGACATTTTGGCACAAGGGCATGTCAGATATAGCTTCGAGTTCCCCATTTTGGGAACACCATACTCGGAATCTACATTTTACACCTCTTTATGGCTAAAACACTTCTCTGAGGGGGAAATATGTATGCATCGAAAGTTTCACGTGCTACATTATGAAAAAAATGTCTACAAAAGGTCCCCAATGATGATTCATATCCTTTCAGAAGGTGTTCGATTTCCTAAACCCATTTTCAGTATATATTTGTAGCCTAGACATCCCTACTTAGCCCTCGCATGCTTTTTCCTAGCTCCTACTTCATTTTAGAGTAGTTTTGACCTTTAGTATCACTACCACCATCCTGGGTAGGGCAACGGTGCTGTAACCACTGCCCTGCACAAGGAAATGGTCCTGTGTAAATTTTCCAGAGAGTTCACTCACATTTTGACGTGGAATTATCTCACTTAACTTTAGTTTTTAGATGTGTTTCTTACCCGTTTTAGATGATTCCAAGGCTCAATTTCCCTATGGAAATATATTCTTGCACTTCTATTTGTGATTGATGGTTATTAATAGTTTGAACTTCCTCTTCAATATTTTTATGTCATCCTTTGGCTACCAAGTGGCTTTAACCATTTCCCACCCAAATTCCTATAAATAAAATGCTTGTATTCAAGAAAAACTTGAAGAAAATTTTTATTCTTTCTATTGCAAAGTTGTTTCCTTTCATGTTGGAAATTTCCAAAGCCAATCTCAGTTCAAATGTGCTTACACTCTTCCCCTTGTATTGCTTCCCAGTATGCCAATTCAAGTTGTTTCTCTTGCATCCTTCTTCTTTCACTATCGCTGCATTCCAACTTGCTCAACTCACATGGACACAAAAATTGAAAGGATAAATTGAGGGGATGAATATTCACACAACCATATTTCCATTGGTCTTGCATATCAAGGTTAGAGGTGTTGTTTGTTTTCTTCATTAATTTTAATTATTAATTTTGTATTTATCAATCCAAAAACATTTCAAATACAATAGAGAAACTATTTCATTGTTTCAATGATCAAACAATTACATAGATTAGATCATATTAGAAAGTTTTCTCTTCAATATTGTCAGGGAAGTTGTAGGAAATAATAGCTTCATTAAAGATTGTGATTTATTCTCTACCTCTGAGGTAGGATTGAGGGTTTTGTTAGAAAGGTTCAATTAATTAATGAGATTATATTTAATTCATAAATGCACAACTAAATAGCCACATCCAGATGCTTTGTTTGTTTAGGATTTATTTGTCTAGAGTAAAATAAATTATCGTTTGTAATTATGATGTTTCAATTTTATTGATTTATTTAGGGTTGTTTCCTTTCAGTAGTAGCTTAGATTGCTAATTTCATATTGATTAAATTAGACACTTCAAACTAGTTTAGCACTTAGATCCAATCAAGTAGATCAAGCCATAGGGAATTTACGCTACTCGTTAATAGCCGCTAAATCTCCCCTTTGCTAGTTCGGCTATAAGGAAATCACACTACCAGATCTTAGTCACTAATTCTCCTATGACTAGCCATCCACATTTCCACATCGGCTGCCCCAAAATGATCTCAGGGGGTCGAGTGCGGTTGAAGGTTTCCTGCCAAATTTCATCTACATAGTATCCTCATTCCTTTTGAAGTAGATATTTCCACCAAGAAATATGAAACATGGCTCATTGTGGAGATGCATGTGAGATTGAAGAAGAACATTTCTACAATTTAGAGGTGGATGTGGCAAGTGTATCCAAATGTGTGGGCATTATTTCCTTGTCTATGTGAAAGTTGGAGTCCATTATGGGATTGATAATGGAGAATCTTGGTGTCCCAAAGGATGTAATAAGATAGCATAGGGAGGAAGCTCATGAGTATGAGGAAGAGAAACACATGCCAACCTTACTCATCCTCTATTTAAGGTGGAAGAGAAGATAGAAATTAATATGTATGATGTGGACGTGAATGCCAAGAAGCTAAAGCATTGACTAGCTCAACTTGAGGTATATTTCAGTTTAGATGCAAGATAATATCTACTAGCATATATTTTGTATTGAATAATAAAAATTTGTCTTCGAAAATTTCTAGGAGTCTTTGGTAGGGTCTTAGAGTCCATTTGGTGGCTAGTTTAACTCTAGCTCTTTAAATTTTCAAATATTGGTTTCTCTCCTTTTTGGAAAATTTGAATTTTTGAACTTGTATGAGCCATTTTTTGTTTTCTATCATGCATGTATGGGGTCTAATATGTTTAGAGGGATTATAGTAGGTATTCAAGGTATGTTTTAAGAGGATCCTAGGGGTTAGTGAGAAAAATAATATGTAAATGCAAAAATAATACCTCTCATATACCGTGAAAACATGACATGTGAAAGAAATTCGTTAGGGTTGGAAGGTAAGTGTAATAATTTAGAGAAAAATAGAATGATGGAGGATTCATCATCATTTAGAAAAATTATCTTGTTAAGAAATATAAGGGAGAGTAGGAGGTTTTGTATGAAGAACTCAAAATAATAAAGCAGACCATGTTCTAACATGATAAGGACTGTGTGGAATGGGATTTCTTCACAAAGCTCTTGTAACTAATCTTCTTGTAAAGTGTGATATGTTGATTTATTTTATAATAATTGTAGTGAGTATTATAACATTTTTTTATATGAATTCTATGATATTTTGAAAGAATGCATGCTCTATTTGGTGGTTGAAGATTCTAGTAGGGTTGGAGCTCTGTTTTATTGGTATAAAATAATGGAATAACATTTTTTTTCCAAGGATTGAGAGATATTTATCCATCACTGTCATAATAGTAACGTGAATCAGGGTACTCTGGACTTGTGTTTCAAATTTAAGAGTTTAATTCCATATATTTTTATTTTTATAAGCCTTTTAGTACTCTTAGGGTAGTTTATGAAACCATGCCTCGGGTTTGATGGTAATATGTTTTAAAGGAATTAAACATTGAGTTTGGTTAATAAAATTGGTAGATGATATCCTAACACCTTCCTTTCATGGGTGTTTCAATATTTATAACTTGATCTTCCCTAAATTGATCATAATGACTACCAATTTTTTCTCTTAGAGTTGGTACATTCCATAAGGCTTAACTTGAAACTGAGGAAACAAGTTTTGGATACCTTTCACATGATGTCAAGGCCTATAAATTTATAGACATATTCTAGATAAATAATTCAATCTTATTATCAAGGTTTATAGGTTAGTAGTTTCTTGAAGTTTTTACTTTTCTTGTTAGTAAGTTTGCAAGCCTGTAACAGAGTATTAGAGGCCTAATTTGAACATGAGAAGGTGGTTTTGTAGAATTTTTCATTAAAGAAGGCACCCTAAAATCTTTCTCAATGATTAAAAACAAAAATGGGTACTGTAAAATGTTTTTATTTTGTTAGAAGAGTATTTATACCAAACGTTAGATAAGGAAAACCCTTAAGGGATACAAAGAGCTAGTAAAGGTGGATGTTAGAAACCAGACCTAACTTTGGAGTTGAGATATAAAGAGTATCTAAAACTAGTCTCACTTCTTCAGGAGGATTCATATTTTGTTCCAATCACTAACTCACTAGAGGCATTCCCCTTAAGAATCTTGAGGACAATTTTGAGACAGTGAGAGTTTTGATGGTTTCTTTTGTTTTTCTTAAAATTGGTTATTGATCTGGCATGGAATAGGATGTAAGAACAGGGTAAAATGATAGAATAAGATAAATTTGGTTCATAAGGCTAAAAATTTATAGTTTGAGTAGTTTCTTAAATTGTGAAAAGTGAGTGATTTTCCTAGTAAGGGACTATTTTAGAGATTTCAATCATTTTAACTTGGTTGATTGGTTGAAAGAGTGTTGTGCTCTGCATTAGGTTTATGTCAAATCAATGAGAGTCAACAAATCTCATTTGTAAGGTTTAAATTAACTAATCATGCTTTAATTTGGTTTGAAATATATGTTCATAGTTTGGTTATTAAGAAGCTTCCTCATATTTCTAAGTGGGATTCATAATTTAAGATAATAATAAAAAACAATTATATCCTATTTGTTATGAGGAAGAGAGGTCCATGTATTGGAAACATCTTAGGTAGAAGCAAGGCCAAAATGTGTAAGAGTACACAAGTGAGTTTTGGAAGAACGCTATCCAAATGGGAAAATATGTAGTAGACTGGAATATTTTGATGAAGTACATCGGTGGAATTATGTTTTCATGTAAATGTGCAACATGAAAATTCAAACTTTCAAGCATGACAACTATACCCAAATTAAAAAACGTTTCTCTCGAGTTTTCCTAAAACCCTCTCTTGGTAATTTTTTCAGTTGTATCATGTTAATATTGACCATAAAAGTACCTCCAAGATGATGAAAAATCAAGTATAGGTGTTTGGAATGATGTGACAAGGTCAGCAATTTCATTCAGTGAAATGCTTCTAATGACTAGTTTCTCAATATACCTAGAAATAATAATTTTGACGTTTCCAAGACTGGTGTGCATCCTATGGGAAGAAATAAAAGCATGAAACTCATCCGGAAGTGGTATTGAAGAGCTAGGAATACATTTGAACTTATTTACGAAAGTAAATTTATGGAGGTCAAGGGAAAAACAATGCAACATCAAGTATTTTAGGTGTAAGGAATATGTAGTCAAAATCGGTACATGGACTTCTCTCGATGATTCCTAGAGCCCCATAAGGATTTAATAGGGAAAAAAAATCATTGGAAATATTTAATAGTGCTATACATTATGAAATCATAAAATATTTCACAACACCTCATGGCTTGTCATGACAAATTCGTTTTGGCAGACACATCCTATTTTCGCAAGGAAAAAGGGGAGAAATTATTATCATGTAGGTATTATTGAAGGATGAGACCCATCCCAATGTTCTTATAATTATATTTTGAGTCAAAATCATATAATACATCATCAAAAAATACCTTTGGGAGCTCCAGAAAATCATTCGTTCAAGTTGTCTCTCATGTAGGTTGGCGTTTCCCAGATAGTGAAAATTTTGAAGGACAAGTGTCAAATCCTAGTGCATGGTGGAGTTTTATGTCCTTCCTATCCTTTTTCCAAGGGTACATATGAGACACAAGAATGTTCTCCTCCTCATCCCCGCTTCTTGGACCCTTTGGTTTTCAATGTGACCTAGTTGAAGCTCCCAGATGCTATATGGTTGTTTTTCCCCATCTCCCCTTCATTGAATCTCATGGTGACACTTGTGAAGCTTAGGTAAGGGTGCATTTTATTATACCAATTTTCCCCTGCCCCAAGGGGAGAATAGGGGAAAAAAATTTCCCTCCAGGATCGACCAAGAATCCATTGTTGAAGCCATGAAACCTGTAAGTGCATTAAAACACAAAAAATATACTTCCCATCACGTTCTAGAGACATATATGGTTGTAAGGAGAAAATATTTCCTCATCATTCTTTATCCTAAAAGTTGATTACATGGCACAACTTGAACTCAATTATTTTTAACTTGTCAAGCTAATTTTTCTCAATATAAAAGATATCAAACCACCTTTAATGGCTTCCATGATGCAATCAGTGAAAGGACAATCGAGGCACCTCTTCACTTCTTGAGGATCTAACAGAAGGAATCATTTAAAAATTGAAGGAAATGATCCCAAAAAAATATAGCTTCATGTGAACTAGTTTTCGTGCCTTTAAGACCCTATTTTATAGGGATATATAGGACCATTATTTTCATTAGAATTCTTACCTCCTTAAAATAAATTTTTGAATTCTTGAAAGATCTAGCAAGAAAAATAAGCTGAAAATCGGAGGGAAGGGTCTTTGAAAAATCTAATTTCATTGAAACTAGTTTTGGTGCATGATGAAGTTGTTGATTTTTCGAGATATAGCATGACTGAGTTTTTTCTTAGTATTTTGACCCCTCTAATGAAAAATTAATTTTCCCACATTTTTGTACAGATAAAGGAATCATCAAAAATTTGTAGCAGGAATCCTGGAGTAAAACCCATAATTTCAAGACATTTTTCATCGCAGTTCAACACCTGCACAGTTCACTTACTAAAAATATCATATGTCCATAGCGAGGGGATGTATAAAAATATGAAGTAGTTAAACTAAGGATAAAATCTCAACATTCAGAGATCCTCTAGATAGTAAAGTATGCACCAGGGAATGTAAACATAGAATGATTTCTAAACATAGCAGCTCTTGACTAGGACCTACTAAAAATAGAAAGTCTCATTTTTGGATGTAGAAAGTTACAGTTGGCTCTAATTTCACTCATATTGCTTACTTTTTGACATAATCACATAGTTTAAATGGTATTTCATAGCTCAAACAAGGATTTTCACCCTCCAGAAATGATTTTAGAAGCATCATCTCGATGACAATTGTGTCCAGAAGTCAAGGAAAAACATATCAAGGCATATCAGTGAGTAAGATCCAAAGACATTATGTAGTTGGAAAGGATTCAAAAAGATGTCAAAAATATCCATTGATTCATCAGAGGAGGTCATCATGCTCATCATTTGGTCTTGAAGCAGTCGTCATTTCATCAATGTTATTTGGGTGAGCTCAGTGAGCTGGTTGAATTAAGCTCAATGAGCTGAGTGAGCTAGTTGAGTTGATCTTAGCGAGATGGTTGATTTGATCTAGTTGGAATGGGATAGTTGGTTGAGTTGAGTTGAGTTGATTTTGGTGATTCAAATGAGTTGGGTGAGCTGATTAAGCTATCCAAGCCAAGTGAGCTAGAAAATATCTCATCCTTCTTCCTTAAGGATCTCATATCTCGCAGGATAGGTGAAAAGTTATCAGTGTTACAACACAATGTGTATGACATGAAAAAGAGTATCAAGAGGTTTGTGCATCATGAATGACATTTGTGAAATCCTAAGGAGAAAGAGATTGAATCTCACTTTAATTGTGAAATCAAGGATGAATCATCGTGAGTGATGCCTGTGGTCATCTCAAACTCACAACCAGGGAAAATTGTAGTGGCGAATATTCATTAAGTCATGAATAGTCCATTTTTTTAAATTTTAAATTGAAAAATTTTTAGGGAACAAGTAAGGACCGGTTTGCAAAAAATTTATGGGTGCAAATCAATTTTAGGGGTTGATTTGTCATTCCCATGAAATAGGAATTCACGAAATTAGCCTGAATACAGTCATTTGGTAGTATTTTTTATACTACCAGCCAACAACATATATTATGCTATCGTCTGGTAGCATAGAAAATTCTACCATCTGGTAGCATATTTAATGCTACCGACCGATAAGATTAGTATGTTTTCGACTAGTAGCATTTAATATGCTATTGGTTGGTAACATTTTTTATGCTACCGAACGACAACATACTATATGTTGTTAGTCAGTAGCATAAAATATGATACCGAATGGTACCATATAAAAAATCTACCCTCTTATAGCATTTAATAGTGATGTCATGAATTCTTGGTATTTTCCATTCATGTGAAAGATAATTTTGAAAAATTCACTAAATATTTTCTAAGGATTTTTTTTGAAGGGACCCTTAAAAGTTTCCCTACTCACAACACAATATCTTGTAAAAATGTTTCTAAAAACTCATTCGGCAGTCTAAGGTGTCTATGTATCTTGCAAAAGGAGGTTGTGATCACCATGTCTCAGATCACAAAGTTCTTCACCAACAACATATCAGTCAATCTGTTTCCCTTCTTCTCTTCTTTCCCCCTTTCTAATTCTTCATTGTATGTAATCATGGTATTTTGTCCTATTCACTTAAGTGAAAATATTTGTAAAATGTAGAATTACTCTCTCAAATTATAAGAGAGGTACTTAATTTGTAGTTTATAGGGTCAGCTAAAAGATGAAAAGTGGAATATGAACATGAAGAATCATGTGGGGGGTAGATGAGAAGGAAATTCACAAGGCTATAAATGAAAATGGATTCTCCATTCTAAAGGATGTTGAAAATTTTAGTTCTTGGTAGCAATTGTGAATTGTTGAAGATTGTGAATCTTTGTATCACCACTAAAAAACAAATAAAAGCTACATTCTTACGTTTTTTGGCTCATGTTTTCCTCTAATCTCTCTCTCTTCTCTCTCTTTTGCAACTTTACAAGTATGGTGATAAAGAAGGAACTTGGTGTCCTTGATAGATGAACCTAAAGAACTGTGTGTCTCTAGTTTTTTAGTCTCATTAATTGCATTGTTGTCTTCCTCTAATTGAATTATGAACTACTCTGGTTGTTGTGTGTGAAATCTGATATTGCTTACTCACGAGTATAGCCTTCCCTTTTCTAATTTCTCTCCTTCACCCATCACAACTAAAAATTAATCCCTTGTACACCATACAAGCAGTTTTCCACAGGTTCAATGAAGTGTTCATGTGTGATCTCGGTCTTATTAGCCACCCCCACAACATTAAATAGAATTAGGATAGTTTCACAATCAATAATGGGAGCCTCCCCATACATATGAAGGAGGGGTGTAGCCCATGAGAATTAGTGGAAACACATAATTTTCCATACAAAACTATTTCACCAATAGTTTTTTGTGACCCACTAAATATCTTCCCTTTGCAAAATAGAAAACTTGTATATTCAAAAAACTATAAAAATAAAAAATAAAAATATACTATAAAAATCAAAAAATATTTGCAATCCTATTGAGAAATATACACTTTTTCAAGTTTATTTCCTTCCTAAGTAACTTGAGGAAAACTATGGTAGAAAGAAGGTACACCCGAGATGATCATGTAGGTGGTATTTGTTGATTGCATTCGAGGAAGAATAGAGGGATGGTTTTAGACTTCCTATTGTACCTGTAAGAAGAAAAGTTACTGGAGATCCTCTTGAAGGTAAAATTGTTGAACTTCGAGTCCTCAATACTCCTGAAGGATAAAGAGAAGAATAACTAGAAGAGGAAATGGCAGCACAAGCACATGTGCCATGGGGACAAAACAATGGTCCATTGGATTTGGCTCCACCACTCCATGAGCTCCCAAAAGGATCAAGAAAGAACATCCCTAAATTCTATGGAGATGGAAAACAACATCCTGGTGATCATATCACATCCTTCATCACAGCCTATGGCATCCTTGGAGTGCAACGTGAAGATTTTGTAGTGTGGTTGTTCATGAAAACATTGCAAGATGCCACGACAGATTGGTTCTACTATTTTCCTTCACGCTCAATTACTGATTGGGGTGGTATGAAAAATAATTTTGAAGAAATATTAAAGACCAGCTAAATATGATCATGCCCTCCATGCTCAACTTACTCCAATGAAGAAAGAGTCACAACAGTCAATTAGAAAATTCATGGAAAAATTCAACAAGTTGATAAACAAGATTCCCATCATTTCCCTTCCTACTTCAGATAATATGAATATGTTCTTCGTGAATGCTCAATTTCCTAAAGTGAGTTTCTTTACTATGGAGTTTCAACCAAGATATTTGGACAACGCTTAATAAATTGATGTTGAGGTAGAAGATGACCTCATATTTTTAGGTAACATCAAGAATCCTTCAACTAAGGATAAGGCCCATGGTTCCAAAGATGAGAGAGCTGATCAATTGTTGCAAAAGTTGGAAAATGAATTGAAAATGTTGAAGAAATAAGTTTCTCAATGAACACCTCATCCAAACCAAAGTAGAACTAGATTGCAGGAGCACCCCGAAGGCTTGCCTTGGAGGATCTGTCGGTCAATGCAATATGTGAGATCAATGAAGATGAAGAATAAGAAATTTCAAATTAGAAGTTGAAAATGAAGGGAAGAAGAATGTGCTCTTCGATCAGGTTTTGTGAATACATGCTTGATGATGATTTTGAAGAATCCATAGATAGTTACTTCTATGTAGTGTTTACTCAATCACAAAAGGAGAAAGATGGATCTTCTTTTTCTTGCCAAGATAATAAATTGAATCCTCAAATGGTGACTCCATGAAAAACAACAATGAAAGGAGGATCATTAAAGTCCACTTCCATAGGGTCAGCTGAGAAAAATCATGAGACTACTTCAACCAAAAATCCTTCTTTCTTTTCAAGTAAGTATCCTTCGACTTCATTTGAAAAAGCAATTTTTATTGATCCTAAGAACATTCATGTCAATATTTGCATAATCCCTGATGTTCCTACCACTTCCTCATCCTTTGATATCATTGACCATTTCAAAAAATCCAAAGTCTGAATTTCTGAATATGAGTACTTGAGAACTCATCCCAAGCAACTTGACAAACTTGTTTAGCATATCAAAGGAAGTAGTTCCATTTTACGTTTCAAATATTCCACCACCAAAGAAATACCTCATACATCTGAATCCAATCAATCTCAAAATTTTCACTTCCACACCTTCCACCTCTAGGAAGGTAGAACCTTTCTACATAGACTTGTTGTTCAATGGGTATAAATTTAGCAATTGCATCATTGACTCCGGTGCTTTAGAAAATGTCATGCCTATAAAATTTGATAAAGATCTTGGCCTCTCCCTTTCTCCTACCTCTAGCCATTGCCTCTCCATGGAAATGAAATAAGTTCCCCTTATGGGCTAAATCAAAGATGTTGAGGTAGCATTGGTGGAATTCCCTGACAAAAAAATCACAATGAGAATACTCATAGTAGACATACCTACATCATATCGTATGTTGTTGGGCCGAATTTTCTGTCGATATTTTAGAGGAGATATGCATATTGATTGGTCACATTCCATCATCCCATGGTCAATGGTAAAAAAAGAAACTTCTTCCCATTAGGAATATGAAGTATACTGTTTAAATACCAGATGACCCAATGACAGATATCCCTTGTCAAAATTCAAAATCTTGCAACTTTTTCATGATCTTTGAGGATGATCTTGAGCTGCCCATGTTGGTGGAAGAATGTCCAAGCATCATAGAGCCAATCAAAGAACATCATGATGATTTGATGAAATCAGAGTTTGAGAGTATGTACTTCCCATGGGATGAGAGCATAAATGAAGTTGCTCCACTGGAGTCTATGATGGTGATGAGAATCCTTGACTTGTAACAAAGAAATATTGAAATGATGAGCAATATGGATCAAGAATAAGGAGTGATTCTCAACAACTTCTTGACAGGTAAGTTCAATGTTTCTAATCATGTTCCAATGCTTGGTATGAGGTTCTATGTGATGAATATGCTTGTGAGTACAATGACTTTTCTTTCCCATTGGAAGAAGATGACAAGAAATACAAGAATGATAACATGTTTCTGCCTCTCAAACATGAACCTATTCAAGGAGATGATGATTTCATCATGGAAATGGATTTCCTGGTTCTCGGTGATCAAGATTGGGAAAATGATAATGAAAACATTTCAGCTCCAATGTTGTTCTCATTCCCTTTTCATGAGGATGGAAACATTCTCAATGAAAAATGGAGAAATGAAATGGTGTTTGATCTTAAGGCTGATTTTGTTCAATATGGAAACATTTTCAATGGGATTAGAAACTTTCAGTGTTCACTTTACTCAAGAGTATGATGCTCTTAACATGAAAATTGATGTCAAATATCAAGATAAAAAAATGAGGAAGATGATAGTTTCTATGTTGCACATCCAACCATAAGATAATTCTCTTTCTAGGAAGATGATGAAATTTACATAACACATTTTATAGGGAAACATGTTGAGAAAGATCCAAAGTATGAGAAAGATGATTTCTTGATACAATTGAGAAACAAAGAACATCAAGAGGTTGGTGATAATGTAAAATATCCAAAGCATCTTCTGAGAATCAACCCATGGAAATAGTAGTCATGAAGTGGATGACAAGTGAAGAACAAATTTCTTGGTATGTAAATGATAATTCAAGTATGATCGAGGTTCATCTTCACGCTAGCGATGAAAACTCAACAGGTGGAATAAACTTGGGAATCAATGAGAAAATGGAAAGAATATGTCAAAGCAATAGAGGAAAAGAAATGAATAAGAAGATCATAAATTGCAATAGTAATCATGATAGATTTATCAAAAAGTTGAGAAGAGGTTCATATTTGAGTGAACCTGTCAACAACTTTGTGGAAGAAAGGAATTCATTGATACTCATTTATGGGTAAGCACTCAGTCAAAATTAGTGCTTCAATGAAAGTGGGTTGTCACCCACATGTACATAGGTGATTTAGGATGTTTCCATTTTTTATTGTTTGTTTCCTTTCCCATTTTGTGTTTCTCTTGTGTTGCATGTTTCCCATCTCATCTTGTGCTTCCATTTCCTATTTGTTCCTTGTCGTGTGTGCATGTTTAATAAAAGAAGTTGTGTTGTGTATCTTTATGGTGAATCTATAGGACAATGAATAAAGCACTGGTCCATGTGGTTTATTGAGATTATGGAGTTCCTACTTATCCTATCCTCACTATACTTGATAAAAAACAAGTCCCCAAGCTAGATCTAGATGTTTTCAAGTAAATGTGCAACATGAAAATTCAAACTTTCAAGCATGACAACTAGACCCAAATTTGAAAAAAGTTCTCTCAAGTTTTCTCAAAACACTCTCCTAGTTAGTTTTTCAATTGTGTCATGTCCATATTGACCTTACAGGTACCTCTAAGATTATTAACAATCAAGTATAGGTGTTTGGAATGACATGATAAGGTCATCAATTTCATTTAGTGAAATGCTTCCAACGACTAGTTTCTCAATACACCTAGAAAAGCTAATTATGACCTTTCCAAGACTAGTGTTCATACTCCATGATGGAACTAAAGAATAAAACTCGTATAGAAGTGGTATTGAAGATATAGGTAAATTTTTGAACTTGTTTAGGATTTTATTTGAAATTTTTGGAGGTTTAGGGACAAACAATGCAACATTGGTTTTTTTAGGTGTAAGGAGCAAACAATCAAAACAAGTACCTAGACTTCATTGGATGATTCTAGGAGATAAGTAAGAATTTAAGCGGAAAAAATACTAATTGTAAATCTCGAAGAGTTATCTAAATGATGAAACCATAAAATATTTCACAACACCTCTTGGAATCTCATTTTTAACAGAGATAACCTATTGTCCCAAGGGAAATAGGGGAGTTTTTTTTTAATAATTTAGGAAGAATTGAATGATGATAACCATAAAATTGTTCCCATAAAGATATTGGGAGTTGAAATAATATAAGAATTAATCAAAAAATACCTCTGGGAGCTCCGAAAAATTGTCCGTTCAAGTTGCCTCTCTTGTAGATAGGTGTTTCATAGTTAGTCAAAAAAATTAAGGATAGGTGTAAACTCTTGGTGCATGGAGGCATTTTGTGTCCTGATTTTCCCTATCACAAGAGGAAAGAGGGGACACAAAAATTCACCCCTCCTCACACCCCCTCCCTGGGCACTCTAGTTTTCAATGTGACCTAGTTCAACTTTTCAAGGTGCTTATTGTTACATTTATACCCCCTCCCCCGAATCCAAAATGGTGACACTTGTGAAGGCAAGGTAAGGGAAAATTTAATCATACCCATTTTACCCTGTCCTAAGGAAAAAAGGGGGATATAAATTTACACTCAAAGAAAAACAAGAAAATCCTTGTTTTTTTTAAAACCAATTGCTGCTTCTCAAATTGTCGTAAAGAAAAACACAGTCAAAAGCTTAGAAAACTTAAAATTACTAACTACAAAGTGTTTTTCCCTCTAAGAACAAAAAATAATCCATTGTTTAATACAATAAACCTATAATTACATCAAAAACTTCATTTATACTGCCCATAATGTTCCAGAGACATCCATGGTTGCAAGGAATGAAGCTTTCCTCATCATTCTTCATTTGAAAAGTCAATTGCAAAACCCTAATTTTTTCTTCTTCCATGCCCTAGTTTTAATCTTCAAATTTCAAAGCTACCTTTTTTGTGATTGTCAAAGCATGAAAAAACATAATTATTAATGTTTTTAATGAAAAAATAATGCCAGAATTTACCTGTAAGGTAAATTATATTTCTTACATTATTCAGTAGTTAAATGACATCGAGGCCCTAAAGGAAAAGGAGACCCATTTTACTTCCAAGGATCCAAAATGTGGAATCATCTGAAAATTGGAGGAAACAATACCTAAAAAATCTAGTTTCATGTGAAATAGTTTTCGTGCCACAAAGACCCTATTTTATAGGGATATGGAGGACTATGTTTTTAATCATAATTTTTCCATCCTAAAATAAATTTTCAAATTCCCAAAGATTGAATAGGTGAAATCATCTGAAAATCGGAGGGAAGGGTCTTCAAAAAATCTAGTTTCATTAAAACTTGTTTTTGCACGATGAAGTTGTTAATTTTTATGGATATGGATGACTAATTTTTTCTAAGAATTATTCCACCTCTGATGAAAAAATAATTTTTCCACTTTTTAAGATGAAGGAATCACCCAAAATTTTGAGCGGGGAATCCTAGAGTAAAACCCATTATTTCAAGACCATTTTTGTCACAGTCTGACAACCACAACGCACTTACTAAAAATAACACGTGTCAATGACAAGGCATGTATAAAAATAGAAAGTGTTCAAATAAGGATAATTTTCAACATTTGTGATCCTCCAGATAGAAAATAAGCACCAGGGAATGTAAATAGGGAAAAATTGCTAAAAATAACATCTCCTGAACCCTACTTGCTAAAAATAGAAAGCCTCATATTTGGCTGTGAAAAAGTTACAATTAGCTCCAAGTTAACTCATCTCACTTATTTTTAAAATATTCAAAGGGTTTTAATGTGGTTTCATAGATCGAACAAGGAAATTAATCCTTCACAAAGGTCTCGAAGCATCATTTTTATCATAATTGTGTCTTGGAGAAAGGCAGAGCACAACAGGTAAAATTCAGAGATTTTGTGCAGATGGAAATAATCTGAAAAGTGTTTAGAAATAAATTTATTCATCAGAGGAGGTGATAATTTTCCTCATTAGGTATAAAGAAATCATTATCTCATTAAGGTGATTTGGGTGAGCTCAGTGAACTCATTGAATTGAGCTCAATGAGCTAGTTGAGTTGAGCTCGAAAAATTGGTTGATTTAAGCTATATGAAATGCGAGAGTTGGTTAAGTTGAGTTGAGTTGAGTTGAGTTGAATTGATTTGGGTGATTCAAATGAGTTGGGTGAGATGATTGATCTATCCAAGCCAAGTGAGCTAAGAAATATCCCATCCTTCTTCCTTAAGGAGGCCACATTTCGCAAGACAATAAAGGCATAGTTTACACTGTTGCAATGTAGTGTGCAGGATAGGAACACAAGAATAAAGGGGTTTTTGAATCATGAATGAAAATTGTGAAATCATCAGGATCAAGAGAGTGATCCTCACTGTCATTGTGAAATCAAGGATGTATCATCATGAGTGATGTCAGTGGTCATTTCAAACTCACAATAGGAGATCTTGCATCAATGTTTCTAAACACTCATTCGACAGTCCAAGGTGTTTGTGTATCTCGTGATCATCATGCCTTAGATAAAAAATTTATTCATCAGTATTAGATTAGTCAATCCCTTTCCCTTCTTCTCTTATTCCCCCTTTCTAATTATTCTTTGTACGCAATCATGGTATTATTTCCTATTCACTTAAGTGACAATATTTGTAAAATGTAAAATTACTCTCTCAACTTATAAGTGAGGTACTTAATTTGTGTCTTCTAAGGTAAGTTGAAAGGTCACAAGTGGAATATGATCATGAAAATTCATGTGGGGGGTGGATGAGAAGGTAATCCATAAGGCTATTAATTTGAATGGGTTGTGCATTCCAAAGGATCTTAAAAATTTTAGTTCTTGGTATCATTTTTGAATTGTTGTAGCTTGTGAAGCTTTGTATCACCACTACACAAGAAATGAAAGATACATTCTTCCCTTTCCTTTTCTCATGCTTTTTTCTACTCTCTCTCTCTCTCTCTCTCTGTCTTTGCAAATTTGCAAGTATGGTGATCAAGAAGGAACTTGGTGTCCTTGATAAATGAACCTAAAGAACTATGTGTCTCTAGTTTTTAATTCTTGCTAATTAAATTTTTGTCTTCCTTTAATTTAATTATGAACTACTCTAGTTGTTGTGTGTGAAATATGTTATTTCCTAATCATAAAAATAGCCTTCCCTTTCCTAAGCTATCTCCTTCACCCATCACCACTGAAAATTCTTCCCTTGTATTTCATACAAGAACTTTTCTAGAGGTTTAGTGAAGTGTTCCTATGTTATCCATGGCTTACTGGACACCCCCACAAAATTAGATAGAATTAGGATAGTTTCAAATTCAATATTGAGAGCCTCCCCATACATAAGAAGGAGGTGTGTAACCCCATAAGCGTTGGTGGAAACATATAATTTTCCACACAAAAAATTATTTCACCAACTCCATAATATTTTAAGAAGACCCATTCTCTTGTACAATCGATAAAATGTAGATGAGGCTTGTTCTCAAGCACACTATCTAGATATGCACAAGAAGAAGAATTCATCTACCTCTCAACATGCTTTAAACAAATTATTGGAAGCACAATGACTAAGAGGGGAGGTGAATCAGTCCATTAATACTTTTACTTTAGTTGTATTTAACTTGTATACATAATTCATGTCATCAATTCATTCATTGATTATCAAATGTGAGCTTATTAGTTATCTTAGAAAACCATCAACCATCATATCAACCATCCACATAAGCATGAAACAAGAGAGAACACACTTGAAAACCATATTTAAGTGGGAAACCCTCAAGGGGAAGAAAACCCATTGAACCGTTTCATATATTACTCAACAAAAATGACTCTCATCAATATTACACATCATAAGAGATTTGTTTCATGAGGCACTAAAACCACAAGGAAAACCAACCCCTAGTTTATTAGGGAACTAACCCTAAAAGCAGAACCAACCTTTGGTTTAGTAGAGAACTAACTCTACAAGGAGGCTATAACCCCCCAAGATGACAAAATACCCACTAAACCACTTGATATGAAGATCACTCAATGTCCTTATTGCTCCACTAAATTATTTTGATCAATTTTTCAGTTCCTTCCACTCATACATATATCACACCATGTCTTCTCCTACTTCGCTCATACTCACACCATTTAATGTTGATTAGGTAAAGTGACCTTGTAGATATTCTTCTATACCGTTATCAATTTCTCATGCTCTTCTATTTTCTACTCTAGAGCCCTCTTGCCTCTTCACACTCTTCCTTTTGCTTGCTTAAACTTCTATCAACTTCTCTTTTTCATGTCACTCATCTCAATTATATTGATGATAAAATTATCTTGGCTATATTATTTCCCCTTAGCCTCCATGATTATGTGATGCATTGGTTTTACAACATACTTGTTCACTCAGTAACCTCATGTACAAATCTATATGATGCCTTTCTTATGAATTTCTCCATCAATATCAGTTCTAAGATCTCTTACGATCAATTAGCATAGCTGAAACAAGGACCCAATGAACACTTAGCCAACTATGTTCTGAGATACAAAAACAATTTAACTAAGATGTATAATGTGTTAGCAGACTCCAAGCTTCAGGATTTGTTTATTCAGAGTATTTTACCACCGCTTTAGGAAAGTGTCCTCTTTGAAATATCTCCTTCATTCGATCAGTTTTATCATACTCTTAAGCTTCACGAGACCAAACTCCTATCCATAGGTAAGCTTAAGTTTTAGGATTAAGCATCTTCCTCCACTCATTTTCAAAATAAGACACTATTTAAACCATCTATAACTAAGCCAACTGACGCCAAAGTTACTACAAATGTAGTTACTACTTTGAAAGAGGTTGAATCATGACCACTTAGATGAGCGTTTACTAACTTTCCGATGCCCCCACATCTCATATTGCAATAGCTTCTTGAGAGAAATATTATAACGCTCCCTCTACCACTCGAATTAGATCCATCATGACCAAAAGAAAGGAATCACACTAAAATTTTTGTATGTGATTATCATAGATGTGTAGGACATTTTACAAATTGATGTTTCAAGATCCACACAATCATTCAAGATCCTATTGATTATAAAAAAAATTAAGTTTCGGAACCCACAGATTCTATACCAGTCAATGACAAGGGTAAATTCAAATTATTTAATAATAAATCCAAATAGTTTGAAAAGAAATCATTTGAATCTTCTTCTAATCATACATATTATGCAATGCCTCCTTTTGCATCATGGGCTCTTGATTTCTTAGTTGCACATACTCACGCTTCACCACCAATAATCTCTTTCTATAACCATGATTATCATGTGAATTTCACATCTAACCACTTACATATTAAGGAATCTGTTGATTCGTTCCATATCAATAATAATAAGGTTCACTCATTATGGCCCTTTAGTATATGTTCCATCCACTCCTTAAGGCTATCGGTTATCCTCTATCACAAATTGAATACCCTATGAACAAACCATTCGGTGTCATCCAACTACGTTTTACGGTTGGTCCTCTTACTATGCTAGTGCCTTTCCTTGTTAGCAACATAGTTGACAGGCGTAGACACAAAATCATGCACTTTAGACACTATTTAGTCCTGGTCTCATACTACTATTTAGAAGGTTTTCAAGTGAAGAAAATATTAATTAACCCCCATATTTTTTCCATCTTACTTTATTTTCTTTTGTCATTCCTCTTACACCCACATGCCTAATCATATTATTCCATTTCATGTTATTTTAGCTTTGACTAGGGTGCCCAGGCTAGTATTGGGGCACCCATGGGTTCCGTAGTCCCACCAGGGGTGCCCCAATCCTTTTTGAAGTTTCCTGTCACCTATTGGGAACTTTCTAGCTGTTTCAACTTCTTATCTTTTTGGTGGTCACCATTTTGGGGTTAATTACAAAATAAGATCAGGAGAAACCTATAAATATAAATTTATGAGACCATAATGAGAGAACAAGCACTATTCACTAATATCATCCATCTAGGGTTGCATTCATCAAAAGCATTTGAAGATCATTTGCATACATTTAGATCCATCCTAAGAGACAAGGTTGTTTCATATACATCACATAAGCACATGAAGGGATTCTATTCTATTCCATCCAAAATTCTACTACATTTTTACACTACTTATTTCTCACTACTTCACAAGTACGACTGACACAAGAGCACTTAGGGCACATGATTCACACGCACATTAAAACTACATTTGGGTTTGGAATGTAGTGCAACACTCAGTTGGTAAGTCCACTATTGTGGAAACTTAGGTCAGTCTGAACTATTCATTTGCATTCTTTTTTTAAGGTTTTGATACTTCTTGTGGTCTCTTGCAGGCCTTTCTTTCATCTTGGATTATCATTAACATATGGCGTAGTGCATTGAATCTAATGTGACATACAACAAAGATTTTGTACAACCCACCAGACTTGTGATACTCAGTTTTGGACCTCCTACATAGACCGGAGTGCCCAAATTGCTGACTAGGGCACCCATAGGTGCCCTAGTCCCTCTCCAGGTGCCCCAGTCTAGAGAATCAGTCCAGATCTATCCTTTTTAGGACCTCTACATAGTCATTCTTGCTTTCAAATTATTTTTTTAATTCTTTGACATAGTCCAATTGAGTCACTTCCTCACTCTTCTTCCATATTAGGGTTTCTATTTACAATAGCTTAGTTGATTTGGCCACTTTATATAGTTAATTGTTGCATTTATTTACTGTATTTACATGTTGTTCTAGATTAGATTAACTATCGTATATCCACAACATACTGCATATTATGGTTGCTTTTACTATTGCTTACTTTTCTTGTTCATGGTCGCTTTATTACACATGCTAGTTAGATTAATCATATGTAATTTATCTATATCATCCACACATGCACATTCCTATATTTTTCTAGTTGTGATCATAGATACATGTCTCTTACACACAACATAGATGCTCGTCTTCTACCCTTCCTACATTGGTCATTGGGGGCATCCACATTCATCTCTCACAGGTGTTATTGTTTCATTTTGTACTTAGCACTTTACATTACTTAGTTATACACACTCTTGACATACTAGTTATCTTTCTAACATGTTAACAGGTGCTTCATGTGTAGTACTTGTTATGTAAGGATATTTGCTTCCATACATGTTTGTTACATTGTCTATTATTGTTTATTATTGTATGTGAGCCTTTCCTTGTGTTTGGTGTACTCACATGTTTGTTGTATGCATCATTGATGGCCTTGAGTGACTTGTGACATCGTGAGTGATGTCCCATGTTTGCAGCCCACTTTGTGTGGTCTACTTTTTCTTCTTGTGTGTTTACATTACTACTTTTCTTGGTATCTTATACATTGTTTGGGTAGCTTATACACGATTTTATATATGCATGCTTGATCATATTAACACTTGTATTTTGTCTAGCCTTCTTGGTTGTGCACGCCTTGGTTTCTACCTAGCACATTACTTTACCCCTACACGGAAGAGTTGCAGATTTCATGCGGTTGGTCCTCTTTTGGGGTTGTGTTCTCCTGTCACGGACATCGTATGCACCCCCAAAGAGCGGGGAATCACTTGGGGTTTTACATACTACATAATTCTTATAAATTGGTTCATTTCAGTGCACTTTCCACCATTAGAATTGTGAGTAACATATAGCAAGTGGGTTAAGACCTGTCTATGAACCCCGTACACAACGAATTTTACATGAAATTTTTGTCCTTAGCATTCTAGGAAGCAGTTAATGGTTGGAGGATACAATTGAATTCCTCCCTATACTTCTTCAGCCAGTGGCATTGGATTTCCCAAAAAACTAGGATGTACAGATATATATTCACACAAGTTCAGGGAAGCATTTAAAGGTTGTAGTATATAGCGGAATTCCTCCCTATACTTCTTTGGCCTATGGCATTGGATCACCCAAAAAACCTTGGCAGTATAGGATATCCTTCTATATTATCTTTCTAAACACGAATCAGATGCACATATTCCATTTACATTTTCCTTTTTTGTATTTTACATTCACATGATTTTTACATTTATATACATGTGTATTTTACATTATGTTTTACACATACATACATATATATTTAACCACTTGATCATTTTCTCCTTGCATGTCCGACTGTATGAGAAACAAGTAGTCAAATGGGGGCAACAACAACATATTACGGAAATACACACCATACTAACCATGTAGATACATTACACACATCGAAAACTATACACACGCTTCTACCCTAAGTTCATTCTCATCACTTTTTCACATTTTCATCTATAGTCTCCATGCTCCATCATATTTTTTTCGTTCCATGCTTTTTCTAGTTCATTAGTGCATTTATACATCACTCTACGTGTATTATCAAGTACACATCTCTATCTACTTTATGTTACCTAGATTTCCACTCACCAACATAAAGTGGGGGAAAATGTAGACACAAAATCACGCACTTAACACTATTTAGTCTCAGTCTCATACTACTATTTAGAAGGTCTTTGATTGAAGAAAGTACTAATTAACACCCATATTTTGACCATATTACTTTATTTTCTTTTTTTGTTCTTGAACTCTTACACCCGCATGCCCAATTAGCATTTTTCATTTTATGTTATTTTAGCTTTGACTGGGGTGCCCAGGTTAGTACTAGGGCACCGATGGGTGCCTTAGTCCCACTAGGGGCACCCCGATCCTTTTTCAAACATTCTCACCACCTTTTCGGCACTTTCTATCCATTTGAAGCTTCTTATCGTTTTGATGGTTTCCATTTTGGGGTTTAATTACAAAATTAGATCAAGAGAACCCTATAAATATAAAGTTATGAGACCATAATGAGGGACCAAGCACTAGTCACTACTATCATCCACCTAGGGTTGCATTCATCAAAATCATTTGGAGATCATTTTCATACATTTAGCTCCATCACAAGGGAAAAGGTTGGTTCATCTCCATCACACAAGCATATGAGGGGATTTTATTCTATTATATCCACCATTCTACTACTTTTTACATTTAGTTATTTATCTGCTACTTCACAAAGTGTGGCTGGCACAAGAGACACCTATGGGACATGATCACACACACATTCACATATAACTACATTTGGGTCTGTGAATGTAGTGCAACACTCAGTTAGTAAGTCCACTGTTGTGGTTAGTTGAGGTCAGTCTGACCTATTCATTTGCATTTTTTTTTAGGTTTTGATACTTCTTTGGTCTTTGTTGGTCTTTCAGGTCTATCTTGGATTATCAGGGACATTTGGTACAGTGTAAAGAATTATGATGTAGCACACATGAAGGGTTTTACATCATCTTCGGACCCTATGAAACTAGTTTTAGACCTTCTACACAGACCAGGAACCCATATTATAGACTAGGGCACCCATAGGCACCCAATCCTCTCCTAGCCCCATTCCACTAGATTTCAGATGTCATTTTTAGGACCTCTACACAGTCGTTCCTACTTCCTGATTATTCTGTTTATTCTGTGGCATAGTGTAGTGAGATCTTATTACCAAATGAGTCACTTCTTCACTCTTCTTACATATTAGGGTTTCTATTTACATTATCTTAGTTATTTGGGCCACTTTATATAGTTACTTTTTTCATTTATTTGTTATATTTACAGGTCGTTCTAGATTAGATTAACTATCATATATCTTCATTTTAGTTAATTTTAGTTAATCAACGGGTGTGATATGCTTCTCGGTCTCAATTGGATTCACCGGTCCTAATTTATTATCTCTATGAATCACTTGTGACTTAAATTCATCCATAAAAAATTAGGTTATTTCTATTGATGGTGTCCCACCATCTACTCCATGGTTGTTATTTGCTCACACTTCAATCAGCACTTACCACCTACATATTCTAGCACATCACACTCTATGTTTCCCAAAGCGCAATCTACTCATAGTTCACCTACTCACACCCTCCTATATGAAAAAATCATACTTCGCTTTATGCTTCATATATGACTGTATGAGAGGTTTGTTACAATATTATAACCTCATGTACATCATCTTACAATTAACATGGGTGTCCTATCTATTACATGCTTAACCACTCATAAATACATACATTTACGATAATCTATCTACTCATCATGCATAATATACGCCACATCTATCAATCATTTATCCCATCACTTAAAGTCAATAAGTATTACAAAATCCACTACTAAAACTTGATACCTCACCACCTTCACACATCACATTCATCTATTAGTTGTCATATGTCATTTATCATTAAGGATAATTACACGCACCATTCATGCATTACGTGGGGGCATAACATTTCACACATTATCCTCCTCATATTAGCATCATTACATCTCTCATCCTTTTATTATCATACACTAATCCTTCATACGGGCATATTCATATTCATCACACGTTTTAGCATCGGCCATTTCACGATCACACACTCATGTGCTTCAGTTTACACTTGATTGTTGAGGGCATACTACACATGAACCATACACACTGACATGATAGGTACTGCACATTGTTTCTTTCACATATATTCACAATACATATTCATTATATACTACATCTTCATGTTTCCTTACATTTTATTTCGACATTTACGCATCTACACATCATACACCATATTAGTCATCATTATACATATATCACACCCCTTTTATCTACATTGAGTACTAGCATTACATCCTACTCATTCTACATACTACATAAGGCACATCTATACATTATACTAGTATTCGTACATACATATTTACACTTGCATCTCTCATTACATGGTCCTTACTCATCGCACATCATCTATCATTCACTTTATGAGTTGCACATAATATACCTTACACACTCTTATTCCTCGTTCCTACTCAACTGTCATATGGTTTACATCTATTACCATGACACATAGTACACATCGTCTTCTACGCACTACACTCACTACCCTATGACGCACTTTAGTTCCTCGGTCCATACTCAACTACCAAGGGTTTACCAATCAAATGGACCTTACCATGCACACACTCATCAATCTACCCTCTATTCATCTAGTAGTGTATATCACCACTCCCTCTATTCATCTAGTAGTGATATACACTTTAGGCTACATCATCACTCTTTTGATCATCTTTTCATAATATACACTTTGGCTATAGTCACACACATAATTCATTACTAGGTCACATCTCATCAACACACACATACACGTTCATCACAAAATGTTAAACACAACACATTATTAAACCATTTACCAATGGCACACTCTCATTTGAGGTTCATTATTGACTACTGAGGGGGAAAACCAAATGAACCTCATTGCATACATATCCATTCACTCATGGGGAAAATGAATCCTATCATTCCATCTTGTATTCCATTCCATCCATCCACAACATATTGCATATCTTGGTTAATTTTACTCTTGCTCTCATTTTCCTGTATATGGTTGCTTTATTACACATGCTAGTTAGATCTCTTATATGTCATTTATATATACCATACACACATGCGCATTCACGCCTTTATTTATTTGTGATCATAGATACAGGTCTTTTACAGGTATCATGAATGCTTTCCTTCTACCCATCGTACATTGGTCGCTAGGGTCATCCACATTCGTCTCTCATAGGTGATATTGTTTCATTTTGTACTTAAAACTTTACATTACTTGCTTATACATTTTTTTGACATATTGGTTATATTTCTAACATGCTAATGTGTGTTTCATGTGCAACACTTGTTATTTAGGGATTTTTACTTCCATATTTTTTATTATATTATTTTTTATTACTTGTCCTTATTTGCGGGATTTTCCCTATGTTTGGTGTGCACACTTGTTTGTTGTATGAGACAATGACGGCCCTGCATGTCTTCCGACATCATGAGTGATGTCCCATGTTTGCATCCCACTTTGTGTAACTTAATTTTTTTTCTTGTGTGTCTTACTATCTTGTTTGGTAGCTTAGACAATGTTTTCATATAATACACATTGTCCTATACATGCATGCTTGTTGGTACTAACACTTGTCTTTAGCTAGGCTCTTGTTTGTGCATGCCTTGGTTTCTACCAAGTGATTTCCTTCCCCCATGTAGGGAAGATTTATAGATTTCATGTATTTGGTTCACTTTTGGCGTCGTATTATTCTATCAACAATGTTACATGTGCCCCTAAAGAGGGGAGGCATCATTTTGGGGTTTACATAATACAAAACACTTCTACACCGATTCAGTTTAGTTAATTTCCACCCTTATAATTGTGGGTAATACAACAAGTAGGTTTAGAATAGTCTACGAACCCCATACACAACATTTTTTTACAGGACATGGTTGTACTTATAATTCTGGGGAGAAGTTACATGTTAGAGGATACAGTGGAATTACTCTCTACACTACTTCAGCCAGTGGCATTGGATTACCCAGAAAACTAGGTTGTATAGAGATCTCTTCATATAACTTTAGGGAAGGAGTTAAAGGTTGGAGAATAATGTAACTTTCTCCCTAAATTTCTTCTTCCTATGGTGTTTGATCGCCCAAAGAACCCAAGACAGGATATCCTCTTTCTACACCCTTTTTCTCATCATGGAACAAGTACACATATTCCTTTTACATTTTTCATAATTTCATTTCGGTCTTTTCATTACTTATACATTTGTCTTTTACATGCATTTTTTTTTACATACATACATGTGTATTTGAATTCTTGATCATCTTCTCCTTGCAAGACCGACTGTATGAGAAAAAATTAGTAGACAACAATAACAACTACAACAATGGGGGCAACAACAACAACATTTTATGGCAACACACACTATACTAACCATGCAGGTACATCACACACATCAGAAAATACACATGAATTTCCACCCTAGATTCACTCTCATCACTTTTTTGGGATTTTAAATCTTTAGTTTCCACACTCCATCATCTTTTTATCACTACACACTTAATCTAGTCCTTTGACGCATTTCTACATCACTCTACATGGATTTATTAGGTACACATCTCTATCTACTTTATGTTACCGAGATTTCCTCTCACCAATATAAAGTGGGGGTAAATGTAGTCACAAAATCACACACTTTAGAAATTATTTAGTTTCGGTCACATACTACTATTCATATTGTTTTTGAGTGAAGAAAGTACTAATTAACCCTGATCTTTTGGCCATTATTCTTTTTTTTCTATCGTTACTGTTGACCTCTCACACATGCATGCCCAATCTATTTCTATCATTATGCGATGTTTTACATTTGAAAAGGGCACCTGAGCTAGTACTGGGGTGCCAACAGGTGCCCTGGTCCTAGTCGGGGCACCTTGATCCTTTTCCCACTTTCCCACCACTTTTTGGGAACTTTCTGGTTGTTTCGACATTTCACATTTCTTATGGTTGACATGTTCAGGGTTACTTACAAAATTAGAACAAGAGAACCATATACATATAAAGTTATGAAACTATTGACAATTATCTTTGTAGATGAATCACCAAAGTTGTGGGAAATCTTAGAGATGTGAGACTTGGCCCCTAATATAACCTCCATATTTTATAGAAGTTGGATCTTCTCTGATTTGGGTTGAGATAAGGGTTAGAGAGAAAATAAAGTAGTATGTAGATCCCATCTAAGGAAATGAACCAAAATTTTACCAACAAGTATAAAGATAGATATCAAAATAACTACTAAAATATTTGAAGAGCATCAAGCATGATCTACTATTTCAAAGATGTTTCAAACTATCAAAGGAAGAATGAAACTCAAAACATAATCGTATGTAAATGAATAGATTTATGTAAATATCTAAGGGTGTGTAACATGATAGATATTTAAACATTCATCTAGAACTGAATACAAGTAAACAAGAGGAAACATAGGATATAGAATATTGTGAACTTACAGGTGCAAAGAACAAGAAGTTTTATTTAATATAGAAAACAATACATAAGGCCGAAATGGCATAGATTATAACACTTCTTTACAAAAGAGCATTGTTAAGGCCAATGAACACCATAGACTAAACCTAAATTCCTCCCTTTTGACATTCTAAAACTTCTTTTCCTATCTATCTTCGTATATATCCCTCTCTATATGACACACGGACATTATCTATAGATCTTCATTGCTCTTTCTTCAACATTCCTCCATTAAGGTTTCTTTTGTCTACATTTAGTTTTTAGCTATGAAATCTTTGACCTTTGGTGCAAAATCTCAACTGCATGCTTTGGGGATCGATATCGCATTTAATTCACCGAATCTCGAGCCCTTTGATTCATTGATTGGTCCTTTTGATGGTGATAACTACATGTGTGACATGTTGAAAAATTGCATGAATTTGGAAATTCTTTTCATTTTTCTCCTTTTGAAGTCGCACCTGGGTGACACGTGGTCGATCCTCACTGCTTGAGGGCTCCCAAATCTTTGTGCCTCCTTCAAATTATGTAGAAAGGGAAGGTGGAGATATTCCACGTTAAGTTACATACTTAGGAAAAACTTAGTCCTGATAAAAAAATAGAACACCAAACAGAAAAGGGGGTCGGGGCGAAAAAAGGGAGCAACAATGGAAGAACCTCGAAATAATGTAGAATTCATTATAAATTTATGATGACTTACTGAGGGAATTTGTGCTAGTCATGGAAGAATCTGGTAATGCTTCCTAACCAAAATTTCAAAATGTGGCTCAAAGGGACACCACTCAAAGCTGCTTTAAAGAAACTTTGTACCCAACCCATTTGGCCTCTGTCAAGTAACTCCTTTGTTATAGAGCCTGAAAGGCTCTATCCAACTCAATTATCTCCTTGTGGGATAATATTTAGAGATCCTACACCATTTCATGCAAACTAAACTCCAATTTTACTATTGGGTTCAGAATGGCCTCCACCTCAGCTACACTGGAATCCTCCTTTAAACAATCGAAGATGGTCTTATCTTGTTTCTTGGTCCTAAGTAGCTATTGAATCTAGTCCTCTGACGGGATGGTGGAGTCATCGGGAAAGGGAGAGGGAAGACCAATTGAAATAATTATTCGATGAGTTGCTTCTACTCTTTGATTCCTAATTAGAGCTGGGTCATGAGATTCTAGAAATGTATAGTAGGCTTGTTACAACTCATAATCTAACTGATTTTAACCGTGACCATTTGTATGTCTGTAATACCAGCCCCTTATAGGGTGGAGTCTAAAGAATCATAAATTTTGTAAACCAATTTCTTTGATTTAGGGACCTTGGAAGATATGGTGTTGTTGATGGTAGAGGCCAAGGATTCCATGTTGGCACATAGGATTTGTGCATCATATATGAATATTAGTACATGCCCTAGGTTTGTTTCCTTGGTGGAAATTATTTTGTAGGAGGAGGTGTATAATCCTTGCACTAATGTGATAATTCCCACTTTCGGGTGTTGTTGAGCTAGTTTCTGGGTCAAATCCTTGACCACATCCTCTACAGTCTTGCATTTCATATTAAAGCTTCCTTTCTCTTCCTTTGAGGCATGCAACTTCCCTTAGAGCGAAATGACCTCTACTTTCTTAGAATCGACCTCTTGTTGAAGGAGCTTCTTGTCATGTGCAAGTGAACTAGCCAAAGTTTTTAATGTTGATAGATCTACTTTTAATGTTTTATTCCTCCCTTGAGAAGTTGTAAGAGCTTCTTCTGACGCCGCCCCTTTTAAATACTTGTGGATTTTTTTAATTTATTTACCTTTGCCTTTGATTTTTACATTTAGATGGGAAAAAATATTTTATGTCTGTAAGAGGCTACCCTCCATTTTCTTCAGCTTATTTCTGATTTTGAGATAATCTGTAGTAGCCACGATAGCTATCTCACTCATCAGTTTGACCTTATGTTGAGGCCAGAACTAGGTTAGGTCCACCGCAACAATGTTGAAAGAATAATATTCCAGATGCATTTTCTCTGTGGGATTGTGGACATTGGGGACCATCTAGGTGATGGTTAGAGAACTCTACTAATGGTCATACAATGACTACATATGCCTCTCAGCTCCCACTACCATCTTCTTCTTCTTATTCTTCTCCTTCCTCTTATCTCAGGATGCTTTGGCCATCTTTTCTTGACTCAAAAAATTAGAAGGGGAAGGGACTATCTTGCCTGCAAATGGGAACCCTGGTGATAGGATGTAGGGGATTTTAATTGGTTGTGGGGGTTGAGTAGTCACTAGAGTTGAAAAAGGGTCCATCAAAACTTAGGGAGAGAATGTAGGAATGGTTATAGGTAGTGAAGGTAGGAAAGGGGAGGTTTAGGGAGGAAGATTCTTTATTGGGATTACCAAAATAGGAACATCCCCAGATGTGTAAATGAAAGGTGGAGAAGAAGGAGATAAATGAAAGTTGGAGAAGAAGGAGATGAATGAAAGAGAGGAGGTGAAGGATCAGAGGAAGAAGAGACCTCGCCCAACTTCAACTTCTTCCTTGGAGAGATCTAGGGCTTATTCCTTCACCGATTGTCGTAGAGGGAAAGACTAATGGTTGTGGTACAGGGTGAGACCCTAAACTAGTCCTACCACTGGTTGTGTGATTGAATCCTCACCCTGAAGGCCTGGTGTTGTTTAAACCATGGGCATATAACCAGAGGGATCCTATTGATAGGAATTGTGGGATGGAGTCAAGGACCCATTTTATATTGAGAGGGGTTGAGGGATTTTGAATCCATATTTCATGGGTATTGTTCTTTGGTGATATCACCACTGCCTCCACTTGTTTGTGTTCAGACCCAAGCTCAGTGTCCTAATAATTATTCCCACTCCTCATTCAGTGGGCACAGGACCTTGAAATTGAGGATAGTTTTTATGATTTCTTTCCTATATTTCCAATAGGATTCTATCTTCTCTACACTCCAATCTTTGGTATAAAGGGATGCCCTCAAGCCCTTGGTCATTGTTATGGTGGGGTCTTAATCCTGCAATAGAACCGGATGAAATGACTCTCATATTAGAATTGGGATGTTGAGATCTCACCCTGATATAAGTATCAAGAGCATCGTTTGCCTAGGGAGACCTCATTTCTTCAAAAAAATTTCTGTGTGTTACGGAAAGAGTTTGAGACTCTATTTTAGAACAAGGTGTCAGTCATCCACATGTTTGGGTCATACCTTTAGGTATCTTGGATCAAGGGGAAGCCATAGGAAGCCAAATTCTGTGTGAAGATATTTTCTGCCTTACGTTTAATTAGAGTATTTCCTCCCCTAGCGAAGGGGAGGTCAAAAAATGTTTTCTTTTTATGGTTAGAGCTATACTCTATGTCAAGGAGAACCAACAATCCGGTTATCTCCGAGCCTACCACTCATGGCATGAGGATCCTTGGGAGCATGAAGGAATACTCTCGGAATCTAGGCAACCAGAACATTGATTGTGCTTCCTTAAAGAAATAGTCACAAGGATACAGGGGGTCTATAAGGATGGTCTTGATTGAATCATTGATTCTATCATTGACCCATTCTAGGTCAAATTCATGTAGAAGAGGTAGGAAAAAATGGTTGGTGAATTCATATGCATCCGAGGAGCATGACAAAAAATGATTCCATGTGGATACTGAGATGACCTTTTGAGGCTCCACCTCCTCATCCCACAACTTCAGGGTCATAAATTGGCTAAGTAACTAGGTGTTCTAGTACAAAATGAGGAAGAAAAAATAGCAAGAGTACTTGAAGGTGGAGTTAACAGAGAACAGAGCCAACTTCTCACAAATAGAGTCCACAATGGACCTGACGAAGTCGAATTGATATACATGTTCTTTCTTCATTGATATCATTATTAACAGGGCCATAACTTTCCATTTATGGGCATTTCTATCTGATTCTTGGATGGAAAGTGAATGCCAACATGGATCACACATCTTGAGAATCTACCACGAATACTTTATGTGGGATTGGGAATCCCAGTGTTCCAAAACTAGTTGAATCTGGTTTCTGCAATTATTTGTTGATGAATGAGGATTTATTCTAGAAATGAGGCCAAACCCCCAGGAGTTGTGCCATGTAGTAGAAATTGGCTGATTTTTCATTGGATGGGGCCAACATATCCCTAATTTCCTGTGGTGTAATCACCACCTGCATGTTTTTGACCTTGATGGTAATGGAATCAAGGTCAAAACAACATGCAAACATTTACATGAGCTCCACATATACGTGCATGAGAGGCACCATGTATTGGATGAGTGTGGTTGTTCCAATTCTAGAGCTAAAATACTCATAATCCCCCAAATTTAGGAGTCTGGCATGGGGAACCTATCTTAGAGCCTTTAGTTTCTTGTTGAGGATGAGATCGAAGAATCTATCTGTGAAATCTAACCATGGAAGTGTCACTAATTTTTTTTCCTTTCTCTAACATTCTTAACCTTGGTTGAGAGAGCGATGCAGTGTTGGGTGTCACACATAATATTTTGGCTTTGGTAGGGAGATGGAAGCTATCATGGCTATCTTAAAACTGGGGAAATCTCTAGTTTTTTTGAACTAAGGGCTTGGGAATTTGGGCAAGAGACTCTTAGCACTGGGAATGAATTTTTGGTAACTTGAAAATTGCCTCAGATAGCCTCCTCAACTCATGTGAAATAAAGGATCGTGCATGCATTTGGTCACATCATATAACAGTTGGGATCATGTCCTAATATATTTTTCTTTAATGTTGTGATCCTTTTCACTAATTATTCCAAAAGAAAATTGGGATCATTTACTTTAACAAAAATTAGGAAGGTACAATACCTTTCAAAATTTATAAAAGGGTCAGAAGGATCTCCACAAGAGACACATGTCCAAAAACACTTATTCGAAGGGGCAACACTATAGAAAAATGCAAAAGAAAAAAATAAGGGACTATACATATGATACAAACTTTACAATATTTAGAAGACTCAATGGAAAGTCTTAAGGTGGATGCCATTCACCAAAATCGCCAAGGGATCACATTCCATAGTCTTGAGAATGAAGGCATTATGTTGTTAACATGCACTAATTTTGAACGGGCCCATCTAGAGTGGGTAAAATATTCCATGATTTCCAGGCTTGGCGGCTCTTGCGTCTCACTTTAAAACTAAAGTACCAACTCAAAAATCGGGCTCCAAAGTCCTTTGATCAAACTGGGTCTTGACAACCTGCAGATGGTTGATCATGATTAATGGGATTCCTTCTATTTTTCTTGAAGCTCTACCATCTCCAAAATTCTTACTTACATCACTCCATGTTCATCAAATTTAAATTTCTTCAATAAATTATAAGTATAGCACCTCCACAGTGATAGGCATTACTGCACTTTTACCATAGACCAATTCATATGATAAGGCCTTGAGGATTTGTTAGGGCATGATTCCAGTTGGCCCATAAGGCCATCTTTATATGCTCATTTCATGACCTCTTATATTCGTCACCCATTATTTTATGAGTCTAGTCAGATTCTTGTTGGTCAACTTTTTCAAACCCTTACCCTGCGGGTAGTAGTTGGAAGATGTCTTTAGATATATTCCATGTCTAATTGCAAATTCAGACACCTTAGCACCAAAAAAATCCTTGGCATTATTTGACATGATTTTTTGGGGGGTCTGAAGCATGTAGTGATATCTCAGAGAAGTTCCAAGATCATATTCTTTATGGATTCCTTAAGCAGAACTACCTCTGTCCATCGGGTGAAGTAATCAGTGGCTGTGAGAATCCATCTGTGACCCAAACTTGAAACTAGATTAACCATTCCAATGAAATCTAGACCCCATTATGTGAATGACTCTTCAACTAGAATAGGGTTAAGAGGTAATGAAAAATTCCTCAGGAATCCCGTGTAGAATTGGAAAATTTTGCACTTGCTCACCATCACATAGTAATCCGCAAATAAACTAGGCCAAAAAGTATTCTTCCTGTAGGAATTTATGTTGGTGGTTTTGGCCAAGAGTTTACCACATGAGCTTCCATGATGTAAATAATGTAAGACCCTTTCAGCCTCCTCCTTTTCTAGGCATCTAAGTAAGATCTCATCAAGGTTCCTTTTTAAAAGGAAATTATAAATTATGATAAATTTGGATCCCTATTGTCATTAATATCTTCTCTTTTTTAAGAGGAAGGTGACTTGGATATTCACCCGTCTACATGAAATGCATCCTATCTGATACCCAGGCTTTGGATTTGTTCTCTTGAATATGGAGCACCATCTTAGATTCTTCATTTGTTGGGGTTGTTGGATCTTGTACGAGATATTGGAACCGACCTATTCCTCGTACCAACTTTGTGGGATTTATTTAAATATCATACTATAAGATTTTAGTGATCTAGTTAGCCTTTTTTTTGTTATCTCACCCTCTATGATGTATTATTTCACACTGAAGTGTCCCACCATGACCATGATCTTATTATTGGTAATGGGGTGTTTGAATTTCTTTAGACCTTTGAAAATGACATAAGCCTGTTTCTCCATGAAGTTGTATCTTGTCTCATAATCATTAATATTTTTTGAAAAGTAAGCAACTGGATGTTCCTCTCCTTGTGACTCTCCTTTATGTGTCAGAATGGATGCTACAATGTGCTTTCTCGCATATACGTATATAATGATATCTTTGGAGAAGTTTGGGTTGTGTAGCAACAAAGTAGATATAATTGATTTTTTGATCTCTTCAAAGGATTTCCGACATTCAAAGGTTCATTTGAAATTTAGATTCTTTTTTAGCATTGGTGTGATTGGGTGGATCATTCCAAAAAAATATGAAATGAATCTACTGACGAAGTTAATATTTCCTTAGGAAAGATTGTACTGCCTTCTTGTTGATAGGTAGAGACAATTCCAAAATGGCCCCGACTCTTTCTGGATTGATTGAGATTTTTCCTTTTGAGACAATGTGTCCCAGGATTTTTCCTTTTGGTACTCCAAAAAAACACTTCTTCGGATTTAGAGTGATTCCAAGTTCCTTACACTTCTTGAATACAACTTCTAGGGTGTTGAAACGATCCTATGTTTCTTTGGTAAACAATATGAGGTCATCTAAGTATATTAGGATTACCTTGTTAATCATCTCTCTAAATGTGGCATCCATGGATCTTTGAAATGTTAACCTGACATTGGTGAGCATGAATGAAATATTTACATATGCAAAGGTTCCCCACTTTTTTGTAAAGGTGGTTTTATGTTTGTCTTCCACCGCGAGCCATATTTGATTGTAACTCCGAAAAATAATCAAGCAAAGAGAAATTTTTCTGAACCTGCTACTGTTTATAGTATTTGTTTCATGGAAGGTAAGGGGTAGTGATCCTTAAGGGACACTTTATTTAGATCTTTTAAATCCACATAGAGTCTGATTTCACCATTTTTCTTCCTTACCAGACCCAAATTGGACACCCATGTGGAATGATTGATTGGAAAGATTATTTTAGCTTCTAGGAGCTATTCTTGAGCTCTTCGACCATGAGAGATTCTATCTTTGGATTCAGAGGTCTCTGCTTCTAATGTGCATGTTTTATCCCTTCTTCTAAATCAATAGTATGATGGATGATATCATTATTATAACCATATAGGTCATTCATAGGTCCAAACTATTACCTTATCATACTTATGGCATAGAGCCACAAGTATTTCTCTCTCTTTCTGAGTGACTAATTTCCCTACCTTTAACTTCTTCCCATGGGCTACTTCTAGCTCAGCATAGTCTTCCTTGACTGCCAAGAACTTCCTCCTATCTGTATTATCATCATCAAAGTCAAAAATATTTACCAACATTATCAGTCTTTTTAAAAGCTTATTTATTTTGAGCTGGATGACCAGATCTTTGTATGCTTCTTTAATTTTGGGTTGGAGTTGGTCTGCAAAATCTTCATTTTGTTATAAGAAGAGAAATATCTTTTGATCTCTTTCGAATACTTATTAATGATCAACATTTTTAGGTATGGATAGGAAGATGATCAATTTCACCCCATATTTTTTTGTGATCAGATCCCATGTTGGGTCAAATTTGGACCCAATCTAGGCCATTCTATATGCTTCTATGTTTTGGTCCCAAGGGATGACCTTAATGTTAAAGGCCTCAAAGTCTTCAATAAGATCCCATACCCTATGACAATAGGACCTCATTCTTGGATTTTTACTATGGAAATGCTTCTAACTTGTGTCACTACTAACTCAAAGTCCCCAAAGACTCTTAGTTGTTGTATGCCCTCTTTGCGCACCAATGTCAAACCATGCACTAAATCCTCATATTTTGCTTCGTCGCTGGTGCAAGTGAAGTGGAAGTGAAACACCTAGAGTGTCTTCCTTCCGCTTGGTGAAGATAAGCATATAACGGATCTTCAGTTGTTCCTACTTCTAGCCCCATCAAAATGCAGAGTCCAAATTTGGGAATCCTTCATGAGATTCTTTCCATTTTACTATCTTCCCTCATAATCTTTGGGATTCTAGAATTCTCATCAAAGATCACATAAGTACCTAAACTCATTGGAGTCAAAATTTCTAAAGGGGTCTCTAAGTGACAGGTCAACCAAATAGTTTCCACTTTAATGGTCTCCTTCATCTATATGTGACTCTTATTCTCAGGTGATCATGGCATGCGAGGCCTCAAAACATGAGGCCACTTGATCCTTAATATGTTCCTTGGTAAGGGGTTCTAATAGCACCTAAATTTTGAATCCATACTTAGTCCGTAGGATCAGATGATACCAATCAAGGGACATATAGCCTCTAATCTTAGCCATGAAATTGTGGGATAGACACAGTCTGAAAATTAGACAGAACATCGATTACCACTATATCCTGTAGAATGATTATGTTCAGGTCAGGAATAGAGCTTGTAATGGGAGACCTCTAATAAAACCTATGGTTTGAACTGATTTCACATCTAACTGCATGAATCTTCTTTTCAGGGGCTCATAGTTAACTCCCAAGTACATTTGCAATTGATTTAGTTATGACTCATAGTGTTTACAGCTAGAGTTTATCATGGAGTTATGTAGAAATTATTTAAACAATTATCAGAGTCATGAAGAAAGGTCGGGGTCTCGGTTTACTTACCCTTTCTTTTTGGTTCATCAACACTAAATCTATTTAAGCCTGAGTTGTTTTGATTTGCTCTTTCCCTTTCTTACTTGCAGTTAGGATGCTACTGTATTTCAACACCTCTTGAAGCAACTCCTTTTGTTCCAGAATGCCCAATATATCCCAAAAGGATACATTGGTTGGCACCCTTTTAATTTGTTTCAACTACATTCATGGGCCTAAGTGGTTACACTTTGGGGACTTACTGGTATTTCACCCTCTCAGCCGCTAGATGGACAAATCCTTTATTCTGAGTGGCTACTAGGGTTTCTTGTCTAGTTGTGGGTGGAGGAACAGTGAAACGTTGAATGTTCTTTCCTTACTCCATTCATGATTGTAGGAGTAAGGATCGTAAATTCCATCATCTTCCTCTTGTAGCAAGTGTTGTAGTTTGAACTGTACCAGATTCTTAGAAGTGGATACTTCAATTGTGAATATCAATTACTCCCCTTTGATACAAGATAAAAGTGCATGTTCAGGCACAATATATGCCTCTTTTTATAGGTATATCCCTTGCATTTTCACAACAAAGGCTGCATTTTGAATCTTGAGGACTGGTAAGGTCCAAAAGAATTGGCCTCATGGCCTTCTCTCACTCTTTGTTTTGCTACTTTTTACTATAGATTCCCCTAGGGGAAATATTTTGGCATGTGAGTGGTATTGAAAGGGAAACACCAAGCATTTGGATCTTCTACCAAATTATTTTTTCCTAGAATAATCTCTCTCCCACTATTGGGTGGGAGGGTTTGGAGTGGCATCGGTACTAGGATAATTTGGTTAGATGGATGTGATGGCAGCAGTCTCAAGGAATTTTTATATTGTGAAAGATAAGCGGGTTTACCCCTAGATATCCTTGATAATTATTCCTAGGGTACATGTTTTGAATCCTCTTAAGATTAACTATCTCATCAAAGAAATTCCTAAGGATATTTTTTACTTCCTCCATCTGTGAAAAAGAAGATGATAATGTTGTGGTAGGGGCAGTGGCTCATTTAGAGGATGGGTAACTATATATGGATGCAAGAGTTTGGGAAAGAACTTGAGGTCTACACTTGAGGAAGGGGATCCATCTTGGGATACACGAGCAGAGTGATCTTCAGGGGAATTTTCTCATCATCTATTAAGTTATACTCATCCTAGACTGCAATATCATATGCTTTTGGTAAATAGAGTCTCCTCCTAATGATTGAATCATGATGGAGATATATGAGTTTAGATACTTTAGATAAAAGACAATAACCATACTATGTAGGTAGTCTAGCTAGAAATGGAATCCTTTTCCATGCCTTGAGGAATCTAGGTATTGAAATCAGTCATGAGCTCTTGCGGATCTTTCTTGATGTTGATAAGTTGTTGTAGAGAAGACCTATCTCCCTTTTTGCTGAATCTTATGAAAAATACATTTCCTAATTGGTCTCAAATACTGATAGAGTTAGGATTCAAGGATATGTACCATTCAAGAGATTTTCCTTTAAAGGATGTAGTTAGTAACCTTCAGGCAACATCTTTCTCTGTGATGTAGTGTACTGTGCATATCTCTGCTACATCTTAGAGATGTTCCTCTGGGGTCTTGAAGTCTTCACCACTGAATTTGGGCAGTGATTTTAGCATATTTGTTGGGATGGGATTCCATGTTTCTATAGCTACTGGTAAGATGAGTAGAATTCCCTTATTCCACGAGATGAATTGTATCTAAGGAGGAGGTGGTTGATGAGCCATTATGATAGGTCTGAGAACTCTAGTGGACTGTATGAAGGGCCTACCAAGTGGAGGTGTTGAAAGAGTTTGGTTTGGAGGAGATGGAGATATTTGAATCTGTCTACCTCTTCTACCTCTACCTTGGGATAATTATAGGTATTCAAATGCACCTTCTTTTCTTGTTCTTCGACCTGTGTTTGAATAATTATCATGGACTAGAGAGGATTAAACCACAAATACTACTGGAACCAGTAAATAATTGGAATGGAGTTACTAGATGTGTAGTTTCAGAGCCTTTAAAGGCTAGAAATTCTACATCACACACCAAATCTAGCAATATTTGAAGTTTAAGCTTTCACTACTAGTCCCACCAGGCGTGCCATGAAAATTGTTGATGATTATATTTACAGATGAATCACCAAAGTTGTGGAAAATATTAGAGATGTGGGAATTGAACATTAAGATAACCTCCAAATTTTATAGAAGTTGGATCTTCTTTGATTTTGGTTGAGATAAGGGTTAGAGAGAAAATAAATCAATACATAAATCCTATCTAAGGCGATGCATTGCAACTTTACTAAAAAGCACAGAGATTGATATCAAAATAACTACTAAAATAGTCGAAGAGCATCGATCAGACCTACTATTTCAAATATGTTTCAAACTATCAAAGGTGGATTAAAAATTAAAACATGATGTATGTAAATGAATATATTTATGTAAATATTTAAGGGCATGTAACATGATAGATATTTAAATGTTCATCTAGAACTGAATACAAGTAAACAACAGGAAACACATGATATAGAATATTGCAAACTTGCAGGTGTATATAAAAAGAAATCTTAATTATATAGAAAATAGTACATAAGGCTGAAATGGAACATATTAAAACACTTCTTTATAACAGATCCTTGCTAAGGCCAATGAACACAGTAGACTAAACCTAAATTCCTCCCTTTCAACGTTCTGGAACTTATTTTTCTATCTATATTTCTATCTTTGTCCGGCACACAAACATTCTCTTATAGATCTTCGTGGATCTTGCTTCAACATACATCCATTTAGGTTTCCACCATCTACATTTAGTTTTTACCTATGAAATATTTGACCTTTGGAGTAAAATATCAACTACATGCTTTCGGGACTGAGATCGCATTCAATCCACTAAATTTCAGGCCCTTCACTTCTTTGATTTCTTCTTTTGGTGGTGGTAGTTGATGTGTGGCACGTGGAAACCTTGTGTGGTTTCTGGGATTCTCATTTTCTCTATCCTTTTGAAATTCGCATTCTGGGTGACACATGGGGGCCTGCACGTTCCTCCTTTTTATCTTTGACTTTTCAACCCACTTGGACTACTTTGTTGCACTTTAGCCATGTGGTTTATTCTCGCTTCTTGAAGGCTTCTGATTCATTGTTCTTTCTCCAAAATATGACAAAGGGAAATGTGGATACCCTCCGTGCTTAGTTCCATACTTAGGAAAAAATCATCCCCTGAAAAACAAATTAGCACCAAACAAAAAAGGGGGGTAGGGTGATAAAATGAAGTAGCAATGGAAGAACCCTGAAATAATGTAGAATTCTTTCTACAAAAACCATAAGGAAGGACCAAAAACTAAGCACTACTATCATCAACTAAGGTTGTATCCATCAAAGGATCCATTTGTATCCATCTAGCTCCATCATAAGGCATAAGGCTGGTCCATCTTCATCACACTGCATAGGATGGTGTAGTCATAAAATCATGCACTTTAGACATTATTTAGCCCGGTCTCATACTACTATATAGAAGGTTCTTGAGTGAATAAAGTACTAATTAATCCCATATTTTGGTCGTCTTATTTTACTTTTATTTCTTCTTTCCCACAAATTTTAACGTACATTCCTATTCTATTTCAACACTTTCCTGTCATTTTAGATTAAATTGGGGCACTCAATCCTAGACTAGGGTGCCCCAGACCCACATAGGGCACCGCGATCCTTTTCAAATCTTCTTGCCACTTTTTGGTCCTTTTATGATCATTTTTAATCTTTTTCTTTTTCCTAGTTGGCCATTTCAGGGTAAATTACAAAATTAGATCAAGACAACCATATAAATATAAAGATATGAGACCATAATGAGGGTCCTAATGTAATTTACTACTATCACTCCATCTATAGTTGTATCCATTACATCACTTACATCCACATAGTTGCATGCATCAAAGCTAGGATATCTACATCAACACACACACTACATAGGGGGAGAGATTATATTTTATTTCATACACACATGCTATTACATTTTCTACATTTAGTTATTTATTGATATTTTACATAGTGCAACTGACATAAGAGAACCTAGGGCATGACATGCACACACACACACCAAAACTACATTTGGGTCTGAAATGTAGTGCAACACTCAGAGTAGTAAGCTCACTGTTGTGGATGCAGAGGTTAGTCCGACCCATTCATTTGCATTTTTTATATTTTTAGGGTTTGATACTCCTTTTGTCTCTTATAGGTATTCATTATGTTATTCAGTACATCCAGCACAATTCAGAAAATCCCGTGTGAGAGACAGTGAAGGGCACCTGTCATTTTCTAACCCTGAAAGAATCAGATTCCGATATTTTTCAAAGAGTGGGGTGCCTATTTCTGCATACTAGAGTGCCTTGAGGCACCCCAATACCCTCCTAAGTGCTTGAGTCTTCTTAGATCCTCTAGGTTCACCATTTTCAGGGCCTTTGTGCAAACATTCATCCTTCTATAATTTTTTGTCATACCTATAACACACTGTGATAGTCATCTATAATCAGTTGAGTTCTTTCCTCAGTTTATTCTTGCGTATTATGGTTTAATTTCTATTATTTTTAATTATTTAGTCCTTTTATATTACTTTAACATAGTCATTTACAACATTTTATGTCACCTATATCAGAATAACTATATTAGCATACACCTACTTTATTCTAATTTTAGTTAATCATTTTGGTGAACCTGACCTTTGAATCCATCATGGCCCCCCAAGTTTCTCAAGTTAATTTATCTACTTTACTTAAGATATATCCTCATTTTCAATCTATTTTTCAAACATAGATAAACTGCATGTATCTAGATGACACTACATCGCCACATCAAATCAGTTATATATTTGATCATTTATCTAACAATTATGACCCTAGTGATTCTCCAGTCACTCAACCCCTTTTAGATTTAATTCAAGCTCTATATGGTTTATTTCAAGATGATTTTAAGGATATGAAATAAATCATTATATCCCTTAGATATAAAATTCAATAGCTCAAGGATGCTTCTCAATCCCATGTTTATGCTCCTTCTACATCTTATATGCAATCAATGTCCACTACATGTCATCTCATTGAACCTCAAGGCATGCCATCACTAATAAATCATTATATCCCTTAGATATAAAATTCAATAGCTCAAGGATGCTTCTCAATCCCATGTTTATGCTCCTTCTACATCTTATATGCAATCAATGTCCACTACATGTCATCTCATTGAACCTCAAGGCATGCCATCACTAGAACCTCTTATACTTTCTCACAATGCTAAGCCACATGAGATTATTACTGAGCTTCTTAGTTTTCAATTGATCACTCTACCATCTATTGATTACTATCCTCCTTTTCACCTAAAAATTATTTAGATCATCCATATTGCCATTATCATCGAATCAATGGGCATAATCACTATGATTTATATGATTTACAACGTAGAGTGAAACGTCTTGAGTGTCAGAGCTTTATTTCATTCACTGGAAAACATCATATTGCATGCCTACCTACAAATACTATACCCACATGGGATCCTAAGTCTATTCCTCCTTCGTTTAGTCAAGATCAATCTAAGCCAACTCTAATGACCACTAGTGAACCTCCCTCTAATATGTCTATGAAATTTCTATATGATTCTCTTAATCATTACATGCATGATATTGACAACCCCTCATATGTGCATAGTGATCCTTCTCCTAGTTAGGAAAACACTTATCCTAATCCTGATGTTTCTTATTCTCCATCTAATGAGCATCAAGTTAGCATCACTCCAGAAGATTCTAAGAAACCACCTATCTATGTTATCTCTCTAACTCCTCCTACTAATTCGTCTATAGAATTACAAAGTCAACCTAAGTGACATCCTTTGAAACACAGTGCAACATGGCCTCCTCTCAAATATAAACTCAAACCAATTAATTTCTTCAAAGAAACTAATCATCCTTCTAATGTTTATGATATATATTCACTTGCACCACCACCATGCATGATTTCACAATTATCTCTTACTGTTAACCTTGTAATGCCAACACTTGTTATCGACTATATATATATATTGATGACTAGGACTAAGATACAACTCGCTATGGTGATGAAAAATGGAATGATGACACTCTACAACTTCGTGGTCCCATCACTTTTGTTAAAGTAGCTACTCCTTACATCAATTCACTTAACAATTTTTGAATAGATTTTCATTGCATACACACTTGGGGGGCATAATAGGTCACAATTCCCCCCCATATTAGCATTAATGAACCACCCATACTTACATAGTCATATATCACACTCTTGGCAGAGACATACTCATCCTACAATATATCATCATCATTAACCAATGACACACTCTTGTGCTTCAGTTCACACTTGACTGTTGAAAGATTTCCATTACACTGAACCCAACACACTACACTGTAGGCATTATACATTGTAATTCATCCAACATTGTGCATCATACATTCTACAATTTTTTCTATAACCTTTGACATTTACACATTCAAAAATCACACATTTCTACTAATTTTCCAATATTTCTATCATATATGCATCTAGGGTCATATGCTATTCATCTTATGCATTACATACATTAGGGTATATATAAAAATAGTCACATCATACACTATGCATCTATCCATCACATATATTCTACATACTATGCTATTCTACATTACATATGAATATAGCTTTATATTTCATCCATATAGGCTATATTACTACATACCTTACAGCACGTATTATTCATTATATGTTATTCACAGTTAGCATCATATTTTGCACACTGTGCATTAACAAATCATACCCATCACATGTTCGTTTATTCTCATTATACATACCAAATTATCTTCCATGCACTGCAGTCACTACCCTATAAGGCACTTTAGCTCCTCAGTCCATACTCAACTTCTGAGGGTTTACAAATCATGTGGACCTTACACTCATCATGTGACACTTTCATCATGAAACATTCTTAGGCTAATGACATATCCTTTAGGCTAAATTGTCACCCCCCTTTCTAAATATTAGTGGTATACACTTTAAGCTAGATTACCACCACCATTGTATCATCTTGTAGTGGTATAGACCTTAGGTTACATCACCACTCCTTATATGTTCATCATAATAGCGATATATGATTAGCACTCAATCATCACTCATCTATTCATCATATAGTGATATACACTTAGGAAAAATCATCACTCATCCATTCATCAAGTCGTGATATATGCTTAGGCTATATGGTTCACACACATCCTTTATATATGTTACATCTCATCACAACACGCTAGACACAATAAGAACTATTCCACCATTTCTCGATGACACACTCTCATTTATGGTTCATTATTGATTGTTGAGGGGACAAAAAAAAATTAACCTCATTGCATATAATTCCATCCAATTGGTGGGCACATCGATCCTATCATTCCATCATGCATTCCATTCCATTATCTAGGGGGAATTTCTTCTTACTTTCTAGTGTTTTACATGTTCACTCTATTACACATGTTAGATTGATTTCTTATAAGTCATTGTCTATGTCATCCACACATGCGTGTTCATGCCTTTAAAAAATCCTACTCATCACATGGTCATTTATTCTCATCATACATACCACATTGTATTCCATGCACTGCACTCACCACCCTATGAGGTACTTTAGTTCCTCGGTCCATACTCGACTGCTGAGGGTTTACAAATCATGTGGACCTTACACTCATTATGTGACACTTTCATCATGCAACATTCTTAGGCTAGTGACATATGCTTTAGGCTAAATCATCACCCCCCTTTCTAAATATTAGTGGTATATGTTGTAAGCTAGATTACCACCACCATTGTATCATCTTGTAGTGGCATAGACCTTAGGTTACATCACCACTCCTTAACGGTTCATCTTAATAGCAATATATGCTTAGCACTCAATCATCACTCATCTATTCATCCTATAGTGATATACACTTAGGCGAAATCATCACTCATTCATTCATTAAGTCATGATATGTGCTTAGGCTATATGGTTCACACACATCCTTTTTTTATGTTGCATCTCATCACCACTGTATACAGACTCATCACAACATGCTAGAGACAATAAGAACTATTCGACCATTTTTCAATGATGTACTCTCGTTTATGGTTCATTATTGACTATTGAGGGGACAAAAAAAATTAACCTCATTGCATATAATTCCATCCAATCGGTGGGCACATGGATCCTAATTCCATCATGCATTCCACTCCATTGTCTTGGGGGAATTTCTTCTTACTTGCTAGTGTTTTTCATGTTCACTTTATTATAGATGTTAGATTGATTTCTTATATGTCATTATCTATGTCATCCACACATGCACGTTCATTCCTTTGTTTAGTGTGATTACAGATACAAGACTCCTACATGTGGCATGTTTGCTCACCTTCTACCCTTCCTATAGTGGTCACTGGGGGCATCCCCATTCGTCACAACTAGGTGCTCTTGTTTCATTTTGTACTTAGCATCTTAAATTACTTGATCATATATGCTTTGAAATATTGGTTATTTCTCTAACACACTAACAGGTGTTCCATCCACAACACTTTTTTTGTAGGATTATATGTTTCCATAACTACTTGTTAGTATGTTTCTACTTATCTTCTTTGTTTTCCATTGTATGCAGGATTTTCCCTATGTTTATGTGCACACTTTCTTATTTTTTACAACCATTATGGAATTGTGAAATCAAGAGTGATGTCCCATGTTTGCAACCCAATTTGTGTAGATTAATTTTTTTCTTATGTGTTTATTGTTATCCAATTTTTCCCCTCGGAAAAATTGATCGAAAAAAACCTTGCACAGGAGAAATAGAGAGGTTGGTTCAGTTGTGCGAGCTCACATTTGATCCCAAAAATCAAGTTGCAGGAGGGCTCAACAATGGAGAAAGAAGGTCAGAAAATGAGTGGCCAAATAATGTTGAAGGAGACCAGAGCTCAAGAGGAATAAAAATGGAAAAATTCTCAAAAATTTTAATTTTTTTTTTCATTTTTAGCACTTCGGAAAAAATAGGGAAAAAATGGGCAGACAATGTCTGAAACCTGAAATCCCGAAAGTCTGAAATTTCAAACTTTTGAAATTCGGAGTTTCGGATCTCTTAGGTGAAAAGTTGGAAAATCAGCCCCAAATGTCCAAAATCTTGAAGTATGAAAGTCTAAAATTTAGTACTTTCAGGTTTTCAGACACCTCGAGAAGCGTGTTAGAAATAGATTGGAAATGTCTAAACTCCTGAAGTCTAAAAGTCCAAAATTTTAGACATTTGGGGTTTTGGGAATTTTTGGAATCATGTCAGGAAAGTAGTGAGCAAAGCTCGAAATACTGAAAGTTTGAAGTCTGAAATTTCAAATTTTGAAGTTTTGGGGTTTCACACTTCGGAATTTCAAATGTCTCGATCCCCAAAACATGAAAATCACCCCTCAATGTCTAAAATCCCAAATTCTGAAAGTCTGAAATTTTGGACTTTCAGACTTTCAGAACTCTCAAGTAGATTTGACTGATGAACAGTGATTCGACTTCCAAAATGTAAATGTCTGAAAGTCCAAATTTTGGGATTTCAGAGGTTGCATATTTTTCGGACTCCTAAGACTAAAGATCAACAGTTGTAGAATGAAACTTTGACCTTTAGATGGCCATAAAGTTTGACTGGGATCTCAGATTTGAGCAAGAGAGGACTTTTTGGAAAGCTCTTGACGTCTGCTACGTAAGAGAGGCCATATATTTAAATTAGTGGGACTAAGTTATTAAAAAATGAAAAGCATAGTTCACCATTTTTTGAGGTGTCCTAGGTTTCTCACCTACCACCATAATGAAGGTGTGGGCTTCCTTTCTTGCCCAACAAGGAACAACACATGGAGGCATGGGTTCTGCAGTATAACCCGTCATTGTTACAGGTGAATTTAATGCATTTCTTGGGTGGTTGGAGTAGGATTTAAAATTTTTTCTATCTCCTCTCTCATTCTTCCTATATATTGTAAGGAGGGGCATTTTTATAAAGGTTGGATAATTTTTCTTTACACCCTCCCTTCTTCTCTAGTTTTTAAGTGGATTTGTGGAGTTCAAACCTCCCATCTAAATTGTAAATTCTTTCTTGCCTCTTGGCCATTGTAATGGAGTGTATCAAATTCTTGGAGTAATAAAAATAAGTCTGTGGATGATTTTAATCTCTCTTGTGTTCATTGCATCCTCATGATATCTTATTAAAATTTCGGTTAACTGTGCAAGGTGGTTGCAGTACATGTTTTATGGGTTGTGTTTAATTTCAAAGTAGGTGTTCAACATTCCTTTGGTGCAACACCCTTGTTAGTTTAGGTTTATTTTCTTGCATCTTCTTAACCCTGTCTCCTTAGTAAGTTAGAGTAAGTTTTAGAGTAGATCCTTTGTGAATTGTATGTGTGCACCTAAACAGAGGAATAAGAACCATCCTTCATCTGGAGATTTTCCTAATTGCAAAGTCCCACACTTTGGAAAAATCTCCATGTTATGCAATCACACTGAGAGTCTCAACCCATCAAGTTACAAACATTCAAGGGTTTTTTGATTACACATCAAAATTTACATTTACACCATTGTTTGCGTAGCTTACACATGTTTTCTATATGCATGCATTGTTTTATTTACACTTGTCTTTCGTTAGCCTTATTATTTGTGCATGCCTTGGTTTCTACCAAGAAATTTCCAGGGTACACAGTTCAAAGTGTGATTATTCCTCTTTTGGGGCCACATTATCCTATGAGATACGTCACATGCACCCCCAAAAAGGGGGGCTTCATTTGGGGTTTTATATACTAACACAACGTAGTTACACTAGTTCAATATAATGCACATTCTTCCATTGGAATTGTGGGTTTACATACAAAAAGTGGTCTCAGATCAGTTATGAACCCCACACATAGCAAATTTTACAGGCCATGGTGACCTTAGCATTTATAGGAATCAGTTACAAGCTTAAGGGATACCATGGGTTTTCCTGTCTACACTACTTTGGCCAATGGCATTAGATCACCCAAAAAACTAGGACGCTACAGATATCTCTTCACACACATTCAAGTAGAAGTGGTTAGATCTTGGAGGAAACAAAGAATTTCATCCCTACATTTCTTTAGCTAGGGTGGTGTGAGATCACCCAAGAAACTCAAAGTACAAGATATCCTTCTACACCCTTTCTCTTGACATGGAGCAGGTTTACATGTTCCATTTACATTTTCTTTTAGTGTATTTTACGTTTGCATATTTTACACATTTATATGCACATGCGTATTTTACATAGCATTTTTACATACATACATATTTGAATACTTGATCATTTTCTCCTTATAGGCCCAACCGTATGAGAAACAAGCAGTAAAATTGGGGGCAATAAAAAGAACATCAACATTTTGCGACAACACATGCTTTACTAACCATGCAAGTACACTAAATGCCATAACAACTACACACACGTTCTACTCTAGGTTCACTCTCCTCACTTTTTCTATGTGCATTTTTAATATTTAGATTCCATGCTCCTCCATCTTCTTTTTTGTCATTCTACACTTGAGTCTAGTCTTTCCACACGTTTCTACTACACTCTCCATGGATATCAAGTACACACTTGTATCTAGTTTATGTTACCAAGATTTTAGTTCACCAACATAAAGTGGGGGAAAAATCTAGTCATAACATCATGCACTTTAGACTTTATTTATCCCGATCTCATACTACTATTTAAAAGGTTCTTGAGTGAAGAAAGTACTAATTAATACCATCTTTTGGCCATCTTATTTTACTTTTATTTCATAATTCCCACAATTTTTTACCTACATGCCTAGTCTGTTTCAGAAATTTCCCGTGATATTATCCTAAACAGGGGCACCCAGGCCTGTACTAGGGTGCCCTAGGGCCACCACTTTTTGAACCTTTTCTGACTATTTTTTTATCTTTATGTTTTTCATAGTCGACCATTTTGGGGTTGCTTATGAAATTATATCAAGAGAACCCTATAAATATAAAGTTATTAGACCATAATGAGGGCCCTAGCATCATTTACTACTATCACTCCATCTAGAGTTACATCCGTTGTATCACTTACATCCATATAGTTCCATGAATCAAGGCTAGGAGATTTGCATCAACACACACACACTTCATAAGGGGAGGGGTTATATTCTATTCCATGTACACATACTATTACATTTTCTACATTTAGTTATTGCTCACTATTTCACATAGTGTGATTGACACAAGAGTACCTTGGGCACAACATGCACACAAAAACTAGAACTACATTTGGGTTCAAAATGTAGTGAAGTGCTAAGAGTAGTAAGCCCATTGTTGTGGCAGTTGAGGTCATTCCGACCCATTCATTTTCATTTTTATATTTTTAGGTTTTGATACTCCTTTTTTCTCTTGCAAGACATCATTACATTATTCAATACATTTAACACATTTAAGAAAATCCAATGTGACAGACAACAAAGGCGAAAGGTCATTTTCCAACCCTGAAAGAATCAGATTTTGAGCCTTTTCAGAGACAAGGGCACCTATTTTTGCATACTAGAGCACCCTGGGGTGCCCCAGTACCCTCCTAGGCACTCTAGTCTACTTAGATCCTCTAGGTCCACCCTTTTTGGGATCTTTTTGAAGCTATTTCTCCTTTTGGAATTTTCCATCAGACCTGCGACACCCTGTGATACTCATCTACAATCAAGTAATTTATTTCCTCACTTTATTCTTGCATATTAGGGTTTTATTTCTATTATTTTTAATTATTTAGTCATTTTATATTAGTTTAGCATAGTAATTTACAATGTTTTATTTCCTCATATATCAAATTAACTATATTAGCATACACCTAGTTTATTCTAATTTTAGTTAATCGAAGGGAATTTTATTCTATTCCATCCACCATTATATTAAATTTAGTACACATATTATTGCTTGCTATTTTCACAAAGTGTGATTGGAACAAGAGCACATAGGGCATGATTTCACACACTTGCACATAGAACTACATCAAGTATGATATGTAGTGTAGTGCTCAGTTAGTAAGTCCACCATTTCGGAAGCTGATGTCAGTCCAAACCTTTCATATGCATCTTTATTTTTTAGGGTTTGATGCTTATTTCAGGGTTTTACAGGTTTATTCTTCATCACTGAATATTGACGACCTCCAGTGCATTTTGAATACATTAATGATACAAACAATGAAGGCTTCAGATCATCTAGTGACCTTGCAAATTTGGTTTTTAGACCTCCTACATAGACCATGGCACCTAGAACATAAACTAGGGTACCACAAGCACTCTGATACTCTCCCAGGTGCCCCAATCTAATAATATCTCTTAGATATACAAGTTTCTAGACCTTGGCCAAGTCATTTCCTCCTCTTGTTCTCTAGCCAGCTCTGTAACACAGTCCAAAAAGTTCACTGAATTAGGTAAGCTCCTTCCAACCCTTCTTTCCGTATTAGGGTTTCCATTTTTATTAGCCTAGTTTCTTGGGTCACTTTCTATATTTATTTATTGCTTTTATTTACTATTATTTATTGTTGTTCCTAGTTAGATTAACTACCCTTATTCCACATTTTAGTTAATCAGTATTATATACTTGACTCATGTCACAAGTCACCTTAGATCGGAAAAGACCATTAAGGTCGAAATCATAAAAAACATAAATAAACATTACATTACCTTAAAAATTACATTTTAAGACCCATATAGGTTGACATAAGCCTTATAGACACAAAACAACACTATGCTTCTCAATTAGGCCTAAAACACAAGACATCTCTCTAATGATCACAATTTTGAATTTGAATGGCACAAGGTAGATTCATCATGAATCCAAAAGTTCCATACATGTCAGAAACGTCCTCTCAACACCATCAACAAGCTTAATAACCTCTACAACCTTAATATTTATCATGACACACTCTAATATGCAAGTACCTCTTATTAGGTCTATACACATAAAATGTCACCCTTTAATAATGAACTAGTTCTCATAACAAGCCATGATATCAAGGATTATAAATCATGTGAATAGATGAAATAGGGTACCATTACTCATCAAAACCATGGAACAACACCAAATAGGTAATAAGACCTCAAATCCTTCAACTCTTATACCTCGTTTACGCATGTTGATAATGCTCAAAAATAGGTATTCAAAAAAATTGCTTCATGAAATAAACCACCTCTTCATGACACATGTAGTATATCAATGGAAATAACTTATCTTAAACTAGCTCATACAACTCATTTCAATCATCATTTCAAGGAATAAGCCCCTAAAAAACCTCCATTTTAAAAACCGCTAAAACCTGGCTCTAAGTATTAAGAACCAGTCTTCCACTCTTCAAGCTTGAAAACCTCAAGGAAAAATTATAAGCACTACCATCACTTGAAAAACTTCAAATAAATTCTGAAAAACCTTAAAAATCACTCACAAGAATATGTCACATATAGAAATACAAAGTTACATAGATATTCCAACCTCCTACTTGGCAAGCCTAATAGGGCAGTTTAGGTCATTAGCGATTAATAAGAAAAAAACTCTTCTGATCAAATTCAGATATTAAAAACATCACATAGGACCTCTCCCAACTATCCAATCTCATAAGACACTACTACAACATGAAAAACATCACAAAAAAACTTAAACCTCCATGACTTGTTTGGACCTCACTAGGCCATTAGTGGTAGGTCACATTGGAAGACTGATTTCACCCATTCTTTGCATAGAACATGTCAAAATATCCTTGTGGAAACTTAATACATATCCAAAGCTTGCTTCAAAAATTATTATTTTCTCATGATATCTGTAACACATCCTTGTACTTGCAAATCTTCACAAAATAATAATTTACTATAGCTTCTCAATATACTTGGAACCTGCAAATGCCACCAAACTAAGATTTAAAGTGTCCTCTACATCCATAAACCTTAAAACTAGATTTCTTAATTCATATTATACCCAAACTATTTATATTTTTCCTATCACTTTGAAATGAGGGTTTATGAAGGGTTTAAACCCACCCATCTTCATAATAATCGTTCATAAATGAAAGAGCATCATTTTACGTCATTTTAATTGAAAAATAATCTTAAATCCATGCCTCAACAATGATGAATGGATCAAGACCCCATGAAATTATTTCATGTATGAATGATCACTTCAAAATTACCCTCAAGTTGGGGAAAGATACTTTTGAGAGATTAGTATAACTCAAAATAACTTTTGATTGTCTCTCATCAACCTCTGGACTTGAAACATTACAAACACATTTGTAGTGACCTCCTTGATGACATAAAATGACCATTAATTCTTAGATAACTATGAAAATTATATTTCACAATGGTTTTTCCATGCATTCTTACCTTTTCTTCATGATCTTGCTTCTAAAGGACCTTAAACATGCATTAAACATATGAAACTTGAACTTGTATACCTTACATACATTATATGCACTCTCGCAACACACCTAAAATGGTCACACTGATTTACCTTGGCATACTTTTCCTCATTCCTTATACCTTTCTTTTACTGGGCCTATAATTGCTTCCTTTAAGACGTCATACTGAACCTGACATGTTCTTCACCTTAAGGAAACTCACACACTTTTACCACATCACTTTGAACATTTTAAACATCATGTAAACCTTTGACTAGTTATTGAGCTCAGTCACACCACCTGCTTTCTTAAAGCATGCATCAAGAACATGTACTCACACCTAGACACCATGAAACTTTGTGAAAGCAACAATAAAAAATGAAACACATCATGACACACACCATATTTAACATCAATGAAAACATCATACCATCTTCCATGCCACCCAGACACCCTTTGAAATCAATTTTACTTAACATCAATAAAATAAACAATTAGACATTGTCTTACAATCTCACTCTTTTTCATTTATGGAAACCACCGGTCAAAGCATATAACTATGTCCCACTTTTTTGTAGTTTTTGTACTTTCAGCAAACTATGTCTGACAACCAAAACATGACCAAACACATATAAAATGACCAAACATGCATTTTTAAGAGGCTATAAATACGAAAGGTGCAGGGCATCCAGAATTTACCCTGATTTTTTAAAATTTTCTAGTATTTTTAATTATTTATTTACTAGTCAGATTTTAAAATATTTATGGCCACAAAGTGAGACACAATTGTATGCTTTGACCTCACCTTCAAAAAAATTGATGGAAAACATTAATGTAAGCATCTTTAGACCTTAAAATTATTGTTTTTGAGTCACTCTAGCCCTTTGGAATCTATGATAAAGACTCCTACAACACTTGACATTAAAATAACATCAATAATGCACACATACTTACTTGCAAGCTCCCCTTGAATTTATATTCACTTTCTTGATTTCAATTGTTGTGTATGATCCATGAACCTAATTATCAACTCATACATTCCATTTTAAGAACTACATGATTCCAAGCCAATCTTAAAATTGGGCCCTCAAACTGAAATTTATACATAACAGACTACCTTCTTCATGAACTATACAAACATCAAAAAAACTGATTCCCCCTTACTCAAATGCTTTTATTGATGACTTGACACACATCAACAACTCATAGCACCCTAATTTCTTATACTTTAGATATATCAAACTTTCAAATACTATTTGGAGAATTAACAATTAAAAGCATAACTTGTTTCACTAATCAACCAAGCTTGTATCATCAGTTTGTTGGCTTCCTCTTATAACTCAAAATCAGAGCCCTAAAATCCTTCTTTCTTAATACATGGATTATTCATGTTCCTACTTACCTATATGTCAATGTTTTATGAATTAAAACAGAGCCTCCTACATCCCCCTATCTTAATAAATCTTCTTTAAAGATGAAAAAATGCTAACACACTTGTTTACTTTCCTTGTATAATGGTGAGAAACATATTTTCTCCCACTCAGATGATCATCCTTCTTTTAAGAACATCAAACCTGCTTCAAGATCCTTCAAGGATAAAAAATGTATAAGATGCCAATATACACCTTCATTATCACTATATGCTACAACCATTCCTATCTTTATGAGTTATAAAAAACCATGCATCTTTAAGAACATAAGGGACACCAAACTCCCCCTGAAACTATTCTCTTAATTTTGATCATCATCCTGTCACTTTTAAAACTATGTTAGACCTTCAAACATCCCACAATGTATTTTTATCATCTTCTAAAGTCTCTATGCTCTATGTCTATTTGCTGTCACTCCTTTTGATTTATAAAAAAGTGATCCAAACCTTCTCAACACTTTGAAACATGATTTCATAATAGTCCATTTTATCTACAATGATTTTAGTACACCTTGATGCACTTGAACCATACCTTCAAATTTCATGCCATCTTGCAACAACATATCTTTTAGAAACTTGTCGTACTTATTCAGATAGTTTATCTTCCTATAGGGTCTTCATAACATTCTAGATGTTCATCATGACTGTAATTAAAAATAACATATAAAATCATACCATTGTACCTGTACCTTGGAAATAAACACTTAAATTACATTCTTCATGAAAAAACTAAACCTTTCCACAATAGTCTTGAGGCTTAATGATTATTACAAACCTTTTTCAGCTCCCTTCATGCCTTCTAACCTTCCTTGTGAGCCTTGTAGACATATTCAGCCTGTTTATCTCCTTATAGAGTTTTTTGATGTCACTTACAGTTCTTCATTCAACCTGTACCAACTCAATCAGTCCTTCATTTTTCTCTAAAATACAATCACATTCACATTATGATAGATTATGAGAAAAAATCTTTTCTTTAGATCTCATTTCAACATCTTCAACTGCGTAGACCTTCAAGTTTTTTTTTTAATTCATCACTAAAAACATACTTCAGAACTGTATCCCTTTCATGTCACACACACTTATGGTTAAATTAACATACCTATACAAAATCTTGTAGCTTTAGGAACATATTTTTCTTAACGAACCAATCTTCAGATGATCACAAACCACAGTCTTTAAACCGACCCTACTTGATCATTCTCCCAGAAGCACACATCTAAGTCAATTTAGTTTTCTAACCACATGCAACAAGTATATAGACATACCTCCAGTAGTCACAGATTACACAACTCAGAGCAGTCACTCATTCCTTCAAGTCTTTATGCAATAACAAAACTTTACAAAGAGCCAACAGAACTTATTCATGCAGAATATACTTAAACTTTCATGATACCATTTTCATACACCTACTTATTATAACAATGAAATATTTTAGAGATGAAATAAACTCATAACTTAAGCAAAGGAGACAACATAGATATTTTATGTTATCATAAAATGCTTCATGCAAGATTTAAACAGTTAAGAAAACATCATACCTTCTTGGTGAACACTCCAAGTAACCTTGTAACACTACTTCACTTGTCTTTCATGGAGCACAAATCTTTCTCAAAATAGGATAAAATAACTTTAATTAAATCAAAACAACATACTTCAAGAGTATTCATACCTTTATAGTTCTTCACAAAGCTATATCAGATGACCAAACACATTTATTGCTTCTATAACTGATGAATTTCTTCATGAAGCTTAATGAAGAAACCCCATGCTTCCTAGGGAATTATAACAATACAAACTCATGAGATTCCCAAATCTTCATGTCCCTCTTATACATCTTATAGTCAATCCTTAAGGTCCTTCTTGGATTATTCATTGTCATTTTAGGATTGATGAAAAAATCCTCCTATTCCTCCTTTGACTAGATTGTTGTTAAACACACATGGGTTTATTCAACACACGGATTTATCACTATCATAAAACACATTCCTTTTGGAATATCATGCAAATTAGGATTAGGGAAGGAAAATTTAGGTTCCTTCTTCTTATATTTCTTAGAAACATACTCTTTTTAATGATTAGATTCATCCTTCTTAACGTTATTTGCATGATTAGACTTTGTAAACCATAAATCTTTGACCTTGGGAGAATTAACCTTCTTGACCTTCCTTGGAGACTCATGATGACAAAAATTTTCAATATGACCTTCTTGGTGATAACTATAGAAAACAACATGATGAATACCTTTTGACGAAAGATGGCTATGATTCCTTACATTGCTCCATATATATTCAATCTTGAAATACATCCTACAATCTCTTGCTCTATGGCAAAACACATTACATGAGTAACAATAACCATGAAATAAAGTAGCATACCCCATGAAATTAGGTTTTATGATGGATTTATATTTTGAATTTCTTTTGGAATAGACTTGGTTTGTATTAGCATCCTCCGTTTGATCCTTAGGACCTGCATTAACACCTTCATAAAGCTTCTCCAACTTCTCATAGGTCTTCAACTTGCTGATTACCTGCTCCAACTCTACTTTTAAGGACCTCATATTAGCTTCACACTTGATATAATCCTTTTCTTTAGATTTTAGGGCTTCTATCACTAACTCAACTTGAGTCTCAATGCTCATACTCTTCTTATTTTATCTTGAGACTAGTTGTCAATCCCTTGATCTTAAAATACTTCTCCTTAATGATGTTTTTGATATACATAATCCATACGAATGATTTCATCTTCATGCTTCTTGGATTATTTGATCATGTTAATTTTAGGGAACATACCTACTCCTAATGAACTTTAACCATAGATGTTAACTATAGGTTCTCTTTACTTGTCTTCTTAGCCATATTTTGCTTCAAGGAACTCTTTTAAGTAGTTAAACTTGATTCAAAAGGACGTTGCACTGATACAAATTATTAGAAGCACAAGTCCTGAGAGGGGGTTGAATCAGTCCTTTAAAACTTTTGCTTTAGTTGTATTAACTTGCATATATCATTAAAAGCATATATTCAATCATTTATTAGATAATGTGAGCTTATTAGTTATTGTAGTAAACCATCAAGAATCATATCAACCATCCACATAAGCATGAAACAAGATAGAACAAAAGAACAACATATTTAAGTGGGAAAACCTCAAGGGGAAGAAAACACATTGAACCTGTACATATATTACTCAACAAAAAGGAATCTGATGAATATTAAACATCACAAGAGATTTTTTTAGTGAGGTACCAACCTCATAAGGAACACCAACCCCTAGATTATTAGGGCACCAACCCTACAAGGAGCACCAATCCCTATTTTAGTAGAGCACCAACTTTACAAGGAGGCTATAACCCCCAAGATGACCAAGCACCCACTTAGCAACCAGATATGAAGATAAATTAATGTCATTATTTCTACACCAACTTATTGTGATCATTTTTTCAACTTCTTCCACTCATACACCTCTCAAACCATGCCTTCTCCTACTTCTCTCAGACTTGCACCATATAATGTTGATTAGGTCAAGTGATCTTTTAGTTTTTCCTCTCTTCACTTATTAGCGTCTCATCCTCTTCTCTTCTCTAGATCCATCTTTCCTCTTCATACTCTTCCTCTATCTCTCTCAAACTTCCATCAACTCCTCTTTTTCAAATGAACTTTACACCTTGCCTTCTATACTTGAATCATCTCACAAGTAACCTTAGGTTGGAAAATACCATTAAGGTTGGTCATAAAAAACATAAATAAACATTACATGACCTTAAAAATTACATTTTAATACCCATATAAGTTGGCATAATCCTTATAGACCAAAAACAACACTATGCTTCTTAGTTAGGCCTAAAACAAAAGACATATCTCCAATGGTCACAATTTTGAATTTCAATGGAACAAGGTAGCTTCATCATGAACCCAAAAGCTCCATACATGTCCCAAACATCCTATAAACACCATCAAAAAAATTAATCAAATTTTTAACCTTCATCTTTATCATGACACACTCCAATATGCAAGCACCTATTATTAGGTCTATACACGTAAAATGCCACCCTTTAATAATGAATTGGTTCTCATAACAAGTCACGTTTTAAAGGATTAAAAATCACATGTATATATGAAACCAAGTCCCAAATTACTCATCAAAACCATGAAACACCACCAAATAGGGCATAAGACCTCAAAACCTTCAACTCTTTTACCTTGCTTAAGCATGTTGATAATGTTCAAAAATAGGTCTTAAGAAAAAGTTTGTTCATGAAAAAATTCACCTCTTCACGAAAGATGTAGTATATCATTGGAAATATCTCTACTTAAAATATATCATAAAACTTATTTATGTCATCATTTTAAGGCAAAAGGACCAAAAACACATCCATCTCTAAAACTGCTCAAACCTAGTTTTAGGTCTCAAGAACCAGTGTTCTACTCTTAAAGATCCAATATTTCAAGGAAAACTTCCAAGCACTAATATCACTTGTAAAAATTAAATGACATGCTGAAACACCTTCAAAAACACTCACAAGCATATGTCACATGGAAATATAAAAACTTGCATACATGTTCCAACCTCTTTCTTGGTATGCCTAATAGGGAAGTTTCAGCCATTAGGGATTAACATGTGAAACACCTCTTTTGATCAAGTTTATATCTTAAAAAAATCACATATGATCCCTAAAACATATCAAAGCTCATAAGACATTGCTACACCATGCAAAACATCACAAAACAACTTAGACCTCCATGACTAGTTTTGACATCATTAGGCCATTAGCGGTAGGTCACATTAGAAGAATGATTTCACCAATTATTTTCATTGAAAATTTCTAAATATCTTCATGGAAATTTATCAAATATCCCAATATTTCTTCCACAGTTGGTATTTCATCAAGAAATCTACAACATGTCTCTGTACTAGAAAATATTCATAAGACAATGGTTTTACTCTATCTTCTCAATATACCTAGAACCTTCAAATGCCACAAAACTGATCTCTAAAGAGTATTATACATCCCTAAACCTTCACAATATATTTCCCAACTCATAATATGCCCAAACTATTCATATTTTTCCTATCAATATGAAAGTAGGGTTTAGGGAGGGTTTAAACCCACTTGTATTCTTAACAATCATTCATAAATGATAGGGATTAATTTTACCTAATTCCAATTGAAAAATAATCTTGAATCCATGCCTAAAAAAATATGAATGGTTTAGGTCCCCATGCAAATATTTCATGTGTGAATGACTAGGTCAAAATGAATGGTGAGATGGGAAAAGAAAATTTTGAGAGCTCGATAGAGCTCAAAACAAATTTTCATTCTTTCTAATCAGCCTCCTGACCTGAAACTTTTCACAAACCATGTTAATGATGTACTTTATGACTTCCAATGATAATTCATGATCATATAGATCTGAAACTTATCATGCAACATGGTTTTCCCATGTATTCTTACCTTGTCTTCATGATCTTGCTTTTAAAGGACCTTGAACATGCATTAAACATATGAAACTTGATATTTTATACCTTCCATACATGATATTCATGCTCAAAACACACCTAACATGATCACATTAACTTACCTTTTCCTTCTTTGCATCTTTCCTCATACCTTTCTTGCACTAGGTCTAGGACTTGGCCTAAAATTTCTTCCTTCAACACATGTCATATTGAACCTGAATTTTTCTTCACCTTGTGGACACTCAAAAAAATTTACCACATTGTTATATACATGATATACATCATGTAAACCTTTGAATAATTTTAGAGCTCATTCACACCACCTGCTTGTTTGAACCATGCATTAAGAACATGCACTCAAACTCAAACACCATGACACTTCTGCATATAAACATTGATCAATGCAACACATCATGACACATGCCTCATTTTATATAAATAAAGAAATGAAAACATCATACTCTCTTCTATTCCACCCATACACCCTTTGACATCAATGTTATTTGACATCAGTGAGAACAAAAATTGCACATTGTCCAACACAAAAAAGGTGACACCAAGAAAAAGGAGAAAGGAAAAGGGGAAGGTAAAAATAATTCTAATTTGATTTCTAATAAGGATAATAAAGGTCATTATGGTCATTTTTATTTTTATACTCATTCTGAAGATAAATGTTGGAAGTTCCACTTGAAATTACATCCCTTCAAGAATACGAAGAGTAAAAAGAAGGCCATGGCTGTCATCTAAGGGGAGGAAATATTTTACACTGAAGAGGTGGATGAGACAATGTGTTGTACCTTCATCCATAGAGATGTGAGTTTGGGTAGTAATATTGATGTTTAGGAGAATGAACTTACTAATATTTTTCATATAAAAATCCAAGTGAAGAAAACCAAAATGGATGCTATTTTTTATACTTGTTCTCAAGATAATTAGATAAGTAAGGAGTTAGTTGATATGTTGAAATTAGGGACTTAAAACCATCCAAATTTTTACTCATTTGGCTGGGTGAAAAAATGCATAGACATCAAGGCTACCAACCAATGCAAAATTATGTTCGCTATTGATAAAAAGTTCATTGATGAAGCTAATTTGGATATTGTTCCTCTTGCTGTGTGTGGTGTAGTGTTTGGAAGCCCATACTTATATATTAGAGATGTCATATTCATGAAAACATCCAAACAATACCACTTGGTGAAGGATGGTACAAGATACATCATTTAAGTCTTTTTAGGAGACTCAATGATCTCTTTGGTAAGTTCCTCTGAAGCTAAGAAGATTATTAATGCTAGTGGGAAATTTGCATTACTTATTTTGAGGGATATATAAGAAGAGGAATTTGTTTCATCTAAGACCTCTTGTAGCATGTTTACTAACAAAGAGAAGAAGTATATGAAAGAGTTGTTTCAATAGTTCAAGGAAGTTTTCCAAGGGCCTATGAGGCTGCCCTGGGTTAGGCCAACTGAGCATGAGATAAAATGGCTACATAATAGTCTTCTTCAAAAATTGGGATTGTACAAAAAGTCCTTGTAGGATTCAAACAAGGTAAAACAATAGTTACAATATTTTACTAAACATTATATAATCCATCCTAGCACTTCTCCATGTGCTTCTCCTATTATTTTACTAACTAAGAAAGATGGTTCATGGAGGATCTGTGTTGATTATAGATTATTAAATAAAATAACCATAAAAATAGGTACGCTCTTCCTTGAATTGATAAATTTTTGGATCAATTAAAAAATGCTAAATATTTTACTAATCTTGATTTGAAATATAGGTATTACCAAGTTTAGATTAAGGAAGAGGACATTTGGAAGACAACGCTTAAGACTAGGCCAAGGTTATATGAATGACTGATCTTACCAATCAAGACATGCAGTGCACAAAATACCATCATGAGGTTGATGAATGAGGTAATTAGGCCATTTATTGATTCTTTTTCATTGTGTATCTGGATGACATTTTTGTTTTTAGTAGAACTTTTGAGGATCATATTAACCATTTGCATCAAATTTGTAAGGTATAAAGGAGAATCCACTAGTGTTTAATGATAATAAGTGTGAGTTTTCTCAATAATCAATTTTCTTTTTAGGGCATATGGTTAGATATGGAGAGTCAAGGATTGATCCAGAAAAGATAGAGGCCACTCTAAATTGGATTATATCATCTAATTTGACTGATACCTAGAGTTTCATTGGTGATGTTCATTATTTGATAAATTTCATTAAGAACTTGTCTTCCATAACAATATCTCTACTTTGTGTGATAACAAGTGCTAAGGTTTTTGATTAGGGTAAGAAATAACAGAATTCTTTCGAGACACTTAAATACAATATTATCCATGCTCTATTTTTTGCATTACCTAACTTGAAACTTCTCTTCGAAGTGGAAACTGATGCTAGTGACTATGTTATGGAAGTTATTTTATTTCAAGGAGGTAGGACCGTATGTTATCCTTTTGAATATTTTCAGGGAGTAATATTTCATTATTGTAAATATGATAAGGAATTGTATGCTCTTGTGTAATTTATCAAGAAATGGAAACATTACCTGATGGGTAAAGAAGCTATCATACACACAGATCATAAATCTCTTAAATATTCGTAAGCTCAAAATAAACTTTAACAAGCTAAAAAATATAAATGGATGGGTTTCTTGTAAACATTTCACTCCATTATAAAATATAAGAAAGGTGTGACTAACCAATTAGTTGATCTATTATCCAAACCTCATTTACTTTTAGGTATGACACTTTAACTCTTCTTGAACCTTTCATATATGAAGCATATTAGGAAGGTTATGAGAAAGACCCATATTTTGGAGAAATATTTTAGTAGAAACCTCCAAGTGAGGGATTTTCACTTAGGGAAGAATACTACTTCCATGACAAGATTCTCTACAAGAACAAGAAACTTTGCGCGCCTAAGGGGGAAATAGTTCATCTTATGAGGGAAGCACACACTTCTAAAGTGGTTGGTCACTTTAGTGTAACAAATACTATTGCATAATTATAGAGGTATGTTTCTTATAAAAACATGCCCTTGTATAAGTTTCCAAATTCACCAGGGGTTGTTTTCTATGTAATACAAACATAGTAACAAAAATTTGGGTTTATATATGCCATTACTAGTTCCTTCCTATCCATGGGAAAAAATCTACATGGATTTTGTAGGTGGTTTTCCTGCTTCGAAGAAAGGGAATGATTATTTATTTGTGGTAGTAGACCAATTCAGTAAAATTTGTATCCTCAGTCCTTGCAAGAAGACCCTTAAAGCCAATAATGCAACTGAGTAATTTTTTGCTAATGTTTGGGTTCATTTTGGTTTTCCTAATTCTATTGTGTTAGATATGGAATAATGGTTCATCAAAAAAATTTGGTCTACCTTGTGGGAAAATATGGATACTAAGATGAAAAGGTATACCAATTTTCATCCACAAATAGATGAAAAAAAATAGTGGTAAACCATACCGTGGTTAAGCTATTGATAGGGTATAAAAGGAAACATGCTAGGACTTTGGATGATAACTTGGTATATATATAACATTATTATAACACAAAATTTCATGATTCTACCAATAAGACTCCTTTTGACACATTTTTTGGTTATTTTCCTAAGAGTGCATTTGATGTTGTTATGAGATTATAATGCAGAGATAATGGGAAAGTGGAAGTCCACAAAGAGGAAAGGTTCATTGAGAAAATTAATTAGATACACCTCTAAGTATAGGATATTTTAAAGGATTCATAGGCCAAGTACAAAGCAAGGCATGATCAATATAGAACTGAGCATTATTTCCTTTTTGGTGACAAGGTATGATTGTAGTGGAGAAGAGAAAGACTACAAGGTAAATAAAATAAACTAAAACCTCTTTAGTATGGCCCATTTTAAATTCTAGAAAAGGTAGGTAAGAATGCATTTCACTTAGATTTACATCCTTATATGATAATATATTAAGTTGTGAATGTTGAGAATTTATGTCTCTTTAAGCCCACCATGTTGGATCAGTAAGAAGAGGGTATTTTTCTACCATATATTAACAATATTTCTTTGTACAATTAGTTGGAATTGGAGGAAGATGTGGTATTGCACAAAAGGAGAGGACAAAAAAATGAGGAGTGCAAGAATGGTGGTTGTTTGGGTTGAAATGGAAATTTCCTACCAAGGCTAAGTGGTATTCTCGAGAAGATGTGGGGAAGAATTTTCCTCACCTCATTAGTCCTTGAAGATTTTAGGGACTTAAAAGCATCAAATTAGGGAGGCATGATCCAAAACTAGATCTAAAAGGACCCAATTCTATGTATTATCTTTTTGAAACTTTCAATGCATTCCCTCATCAAATTGATTATACTAGAAGATTGTTAAGTCATGATGATAGTGATCTAGACACCTTCGAAAGATGAAAGGGTCATTTCATATTTTTTTATATGTGGTGATTATGTGAAAGTTACAAAACTACCACAAATGTTTCTGGACCTTCATTATTCATAGAGTAGCAGTTGCATAACTACCATGATGGTTGCGACACTGCTTCCTACAAGCCGCGGAAGTTTCATCCTGATGATGCCAAAATGTGGAAAATAAACAATTGTAAATGTTTGGGATTCTCAATTCAGTTCATTTTTCCTTTCCTTTCATCCTTGGGAAGAGAAACTATAAATAAAATAATAATTAATCATCTAAGGAAGTGGTTTTGGGTGAATTCAACTGTGAGAAAAAGAGATAAATTATGAATTGTTTTTGTTTTGTTCATAAACAACTAAATTATTTCTTGTTGAGGATTCTAAGAAAGTAAATACAAGTAGAGGGATCTTGAATCCTTATTGAAGGCCATATATTGGAAGTAAACTTGTATTTTACTAGATAATTACATAGTGAATGGGAGAAATTACTCACCGAGTTGGAGTTTTTTCCCAAATTGGGCTTCTCCGAGATAAATATCTCATCTCTTTGTCTTTTACCTCTCAATTTTCAGTATAGTATGAATGATTCATTCATAATATACTGGATAATAATAAATTTGGTAGTTTATCATTCATTATCACTAAGATATGATCTATTCATTGTTAAAAAGAGGTAGTTTACAGATCAATTAATAGTCCAACAGTTTGTAAAATTTAAATATCCCAAACCTAAAACTCCTTAACCCTTATTTTCATCCACTTTTTGAACTAATAGTGAAACAACATCTCTATGATATGGATTATGAAAACTTTCACCCCATAGATACATATTATACAATAGGAGTGGTGAGAACATGTTACCCATAAGGCACACATCAAAATTTTAGTGTGTTAAAGGAAATGAAATATCATGACCAACTAAATATTAAAAACTTCAACAAAAATAAGCATAGTTTTTGTAGCTACACATATATGAAATGGGGATAATTTCTCTTTAAGAAAATTATAATGATTTGTTCATAGGTGAGCATACTTATCCATTTTGCACCTACCCAACTTTGACACCCCTTTGGAGTTCATTATTATATAAAATCCCTCATATTATACACACAAGAGTATTATACTTGAAATGTTATTTCTTGTAGTGCTGCAAAAAGTCACACACAACAATTTAAGTTTCCTCTCATTTTATTACAGTCATATGCATACTTCATACTCTTCATGGATCATTTAATGTCTCATAAAATACATCAAAATATTTCACCCTCAAAAAATCATTTCCTTATCTTATTCATGTGTCACCTTTGTGGTACTTGATTTAATGAAATTAAATACAAGATAAGGAAACTGTTAATCAAACAGATATAACAATAAATAATCAAGATCAAGCAAAGCAAGTAAAGGAAAGAGTAAATGATAACAAAATGAGGATGAATTAACTTGTAACTATATGTTTGGAATGATTCTAGGCTAATGAATGGTCTGGAAGGGATAATTTTAGACTATTCAATATTTGTCTCTAATTCTGGAAAGTGACAATCTCAGGGTCTGGAGATCCTAGAAGGGGACAAGGCCACCAAGGTGCTATCATTTGTTCTAGATGTTAGTGTCTATGGAAATACATAGGATCTAGTTCTTTTTGATTCACTTATTTTTGTCTTTATCTCCCTCTATGTCACATCAAATTCACTATGTCACACATGTACCTACAAAATATAACCCTAGATACTTGCATAATACTCAAGCGCATAGAAGATGAAAAAATAATGCATATGCTTGAGTTGGAATGACCTTTGTGGTCACCCTAATGTGATTTTCACCTAGTGTTGCACTATATTTCAAATTATATTTTATGTGTTTGTGTGTGTGTGTGTGTGTGTGTGTGTGTGTGTGTGAGAGAGAGAGAGAGAGAGAGAGAGAGAGAGAGAGAGAGAGATTGAAATAGTGTCCCTTGAGATATGATGCCCTAATTCCAGTATCACAGAGAATAGTGAGCTACAACTACTTTGTTCCAAATGTAAATATGTGGTATGTAAGTCATAATAAATCCTATTATGTAGTAAAGTGTGAAATACAGTTCTTGGTGCTATAGATAGAAAATATTAGCTAATTGTAAGTGTATGTGCCTTTTTTAATGTTCCCGCCTTAATGGAGTTAAAAATACATGTAGATATATGATTATTTTGTTTAAGTTTCATCATTAAAAATTGATAGGCCGACCAAGGGTGATAAAAGAAGACAATGAAGAAGTAACATTCAAAAGATAAGAAAAAATAAAGAGAAAGGAAAAAAGCACTCAAAGATGACAGAAGTTCCTAAGAGTTGATGTCCCTTATGTGAGATCCTATACATGGTGTCCAAAAGGATAAATAGTAAAATAAAAGATGAATAATATGTCAGGTGGCATGCAATACTATAAGTTTTCAATTAAAAACAAAAAGTGATAAGGATGAAAAGGATAAAAGAAATTTCAAAGCAAAGTAAAAGGGATGTTAATGAGTAATTATATTGCTTAAGAATCATGCATATAATTGATACGTTTAGAGGCTATATTTACATAGTAGGTGTGTGATATAGTGACCACAATACCCTCTTGCACAATACCCACATTATCCATAATGATATATCGCAAAATCCACATGGACACCCCTAGTTTTTTACGTAGATTTACAAGTGGATTTTTCTAATTTTGTAGCATTTTAGGGAATCTTTATGTGTAATAGTTGGATATAGAATCTCAACTTCCACACACATCATGAGAAATTTAAACTATCACACTTTTAGAAGATGGAGTGAACTGTAACCTTTATCCTTTATCATTGGGTTTAGTTGTAAATTCCGAAACATAATTGTTGTATAAATGTGTAAGATACATGAATACCAAAGGGTTGAAACCCTTTAGAGATGAATCAAATTCTAGGAAAATTTACGCACTTTTCATATCTTGTAATTCTTGCATTACTCTTGTATTTTATATCCATTCTAGGAAAATTAAATAGGAAGAATTTCTCTACCAATCATAAGAGTTTTTTCTCTTAGAATTACTATGTTATTGTAGATCTCTATACCTATTCCCTATTATTTATTATTTAATATAAGTTTCATTTCATACAAATAACATTTATGCTACATAATTTTGTGTTTTGTTCACTGCATTAGTAACATGTGTACACTATTTATATTCCTTGTAGTTTCCTTTATAAAAAGATAACATCATTTTCATTGATCTTGAACTCTCTTGCAGTAAGATACCAGATTACTAGATAATTCTAGATTAGATATTCCTTGATGTTCTCAAACATAGATTCAAGATCCAAATATTTAAAATACCCATAATAGAATATTGCATTCATAAATATAATATTAGTGCTATCTTGAATCCTACACTCAAATAGATACATAGAAACAACATATTTCGACTAACAACTTGTATTTTGAATCACAAACAATGACCTTCATTCGCAACCCATCCTCAAGGGGTAGGGTGAATCCTAAAATTTCATTTGTGGATTATATCAAACCACTATTTCCACACTCCCCTTAGCATATTTCAATTTTTACTTAGGAAAGAATAGTCCATATAAAAATTTAATTTGTGTAAAAAATTGATGATTGTATGTTATGTAAAATACTTCCATTTAAATGTTAAATGTTTTTTTATCATGTATTACATATATCTCCTACCTTGTTTTCCATGTACAAATATTACCAATCTATCTAGGGTATGAGAAAAACACACAGATACACATGCCTAACACTTTTCTCTCAAAAAAATTAACGCAAAAACAATGTGAATATCTTGGACACAAACTTCATCAAGATTAATGGGATTAAACATAAGTATGGTATGTTTCAGATAGCTATATAACCCACCAATGTATTTTAACAGAGTTTTTTGAGTCTAAATAGGAATTCCCAAAATCAATGCTCTCTTTCTAAACTCCTTAGTGTAATCTTACACACTTTGACCCTTAGTTTGTCTAAAATATTTCCAATCCAAAGTATCTTGTTGCATATAATCGGATAAAATTACTTTTTCAAAGTGGAAACAAATTCATCCCAAGATGAAATAATTTTACCATGTTTGAAATATCTTCTTGAGTTGTAGTCTCCCACCAAATGAATGTTGTACCACCCAAATTAAAAGTAGCCAAATAAATTTTTGATTCCTCATCCACAATATTTTGAACCCTGTAGTAAAATTCAATCTTCTTGATCCAATGATCAAACTTATTTGTATTAAACTTGATATTATAAATTGGCAATTGAAACTTAACATCTAGTTGTAAAACTAATGGAACATCAAAAAATTTGTCATCATAGGAAGATTCAAAAGTTTTATAAGGATATGGAGGAGGTTTAGGAAATTCAAAATATTTCTATACCTACCTTACATTCTTATTTTGTACTAATGAACTACATATCTCGATATTGGTATCTAATAGTATTTTAACAACTTTACCGTCGAACATTACTTCTAGTTGTAGTTTGAAGCTGACTAGGTTAGCTAGGTTCTTCAGTTTTAACTTTTCTGTGTGATTCCATTTCACAGGTGCAAGGAAAAACATGAATATGGTTATGAAGATTGAATAATTTTACAAAATGTACTCATGAATTTTGACTTTAGTTTTGAAATATTTGTAAAAAATTAGTTGTCTATATGTCAGGGCTTCTGTCTTTATCTTTTTAAGGTCATCATTTGTGCCCATTGACCTACTTTTGTATGTCGACATTAGTGTTGACACCACATTTGAGTTTTAATTGGAATCTTACATGAAAGTATCCATTTCATCTTACAATTCCCATCAATTATGACCCAAAATATCTGACTAATAACTCATAAATACCAAAAATATTTGGGACAATTTTTTAAACTATACTTTAAGTATTAAATGATCAAACATTTTCAAACCTTCTTACTATATAGTTAAAATATGGTATGAGAAAAACTTAGTTCCATTTGTGTAAAGAAATATCACTTACATCAACAAACTCTAGGTCCTATAACCTTAGTTACAAAATAAGACATTAAACCATACTTTGGTTACACAATTTAAGCCACCTAGGTTTCTAATACGTATTTTTCACCAAGTGATCTCATGAAAATAAACAAGGATGATAAATTAATTATTAACCAAATTTTTAAAATTTGACTAAGGGATTTAGGGCTAAATCCCATTGGGGAAAAACTATTGGGACCAACTTATTTAATGTATGGAGAATAAATAAGTATACTACCAAGTCGACCATGTTTGATAAAGTGTAATGATATTATTTCAATAGGTTGATGGTTAAAACACAAGTTATTAAGGCTAGAAGAGAGGTGGCTTGGTTTTCTACCCAACCAATTGACATTATGACATGTCATTTCCATAAATGGAGGATATTATAGCCTCCCTCCAAGCCCATGGGAGAGAGAGGTTATATGCCTCCAAGATGCACAAGGCTAGTATGGGAAAAATATAAGAAAGCAACCACATACATTCAACCAACCAAATTTAAAACAAAATATGCTAACACATGTATAAGTAAGCACGACATCTTCCTCAGGAGGGGAAGAGGGGGATATGAATAGTTCCATTGATATCCATATTTCCCATACAACCAAAAGGGTATCTATCACCCTGTCAAATGACTCACAAGTCACCAAGGCTTCCTACTCAATCCATCAAAAAATAGTAATTCCCATAACTCCCAAATAGGAGGAAAAAACAATGGAGATACCAACTAAGGAAAACAAACAAAATTCCAACACTTTACTACTTATCCCTTTTGACATTGAAAAAAAATCACAGAAAGCAACCATAGATTACTATGCTAGATGAATAAGAAGTCATGAAGTTGATGAAACTTACCTCTCAAGCCATTAAACAATCCAAGTCCCAAATTTCATGACCAACCTCCATAAGCTCCATTTCTTCCTTCCCAAGCTTCCCATGAGCTCCAAGTATGTAAGGAGGACCCACAGATGTCCCTCCTAGATTCTAGATCCTTCCAAGTTCTCCTATAACTCCTAAAAATCACAAAAATGAGGCAAGAAGTCCCTACCCCCTAAAAAATTGAGGAGATAAGTAGGGAGAAGCATAAATCTCTTGGATTCAAACCAATGGGATGGTGACATGTGTCACCCATATCCCTTCTCAAAACCCATATTACCTCTAAGTCTCCATATACAGCATAAGACAAAAGACATAATGAGAGAAATATCTACCAAAATTAAAATAAAAACTTAAACAAAATCTCCTCCCAAATTCCTAAGAAGGATGGCTCAAAAAACAAGATTATAAAATTTGGATGTGGACAAGAGGGGCTCAAACAGGAGGAAAAATCCCATTTGAACCTTTTAAAGGGACCCCTATACCTGTAGGTAGGGTACTAAGGGGTCCATTTTTATGTAAATGAGACACCCCAATGGATAAAAGACCTCTTACAATTTCCCATTTTTAGCCGAATTTCGGGGTTGGTAAAATTAGTCGACTTCAAGAGACGCAATGGGGCCCACCTAACCCATGCTTATGTGGTCCCATACTTCTTTAAACATGATTAAAATAATATATTAATCTTTAAGCAAGTAGGAACCATGAAACTCATAAAATTGGTTTAAAAGAAAGCTTAAAATAGTTAATACTAAAACGAATCTAAAGGAGCCAATCATCCAACGTGACCAAGACAAAAAGACCCACACCCAAGACATAATTATGGATTTCCTAATTCTATCCCAACCAACGACAAGAAAGACAAAACCAAAAAAACAAAAGGGTGAGGATCGGGCCCAGGCGGCCAATGGTGCAATTTTGGAGGTACGTCTTTAATTCCCAGGTTCTCCAGTGATGAACTTGTATCTTGCACACTCGATTCACATGTCATCACACCTGTTTGATACAATAAACAAAATGAAACGATTCTACATATATCTAATTGATTCAAATCAATTATCAAGACAAAACATATAATTTAAGTAATCAATTAATATCCATAAGCAGATAATAGCCAAAATGATATTCATCCATAGTATACAAAAATATAATCCATCTAAATATCATCTCAATAACATCCATAACAACATCACCAAGACAAGCAATAATGACAACAATAGTAAATTGACACCATATGCCTCATACACAACCTGTCAAGTCGGGTTAACATGTTCAAGATAAGGAGATGAGAAAATAGTATAGAATATATATTCAAATCAATTTACCATAATGGACACCATCCAAAATATAATTCTTGTAAACCATAGATCAATAGTATCCATAACATTATATGAAAACCAAGTAGTAATGATAAGGGCGGTAAATTGGTTTCGTATACCTTATGTATCATCCTACCAAGAATGAGTTAGAAATAAGCGCTAATTTGATGACATAAACATAATTATTGAAATCAAATATTCCAAACCATATCAATTCAAATATCCCAATCATGAATAAAACATGGAGTCAACGTCAACAAGGGGAGTGAAACTGGTGGGTACTAAACATCTATGATTTGGACTTTAGCTCTACAATTTTTTCACCTCTACATCATGGTCTATTAGCCAATTTAAATTAGAATATTACATGAAAGTATTTATTTCATCTATAATTTTTACTTTAGCTTGACAAATATGTCACCTCTACATTAGTCTATTATTCCAAGTCTCAAGATAATAATAAAAATAATGATGTAAATAGGTCATTGGTTTCTCGATGAAGTTATTTGGATCACAAAAAACTCATTAGAAATTAAAATTAAAAAAATTAAATAACAATCTTATAATTAATTTTATAATGGAATTTTACTATCATCCGATTAAAAATTACAATTAAAATAATAAAAGCACAATCTTAGAATTAATTATATAATGAAATTTTACGATCACCTACGATAGCAACAAGTATTTCAAACCTTAAATTTTCTATTAGTATCAGTGACTTCTTGGATGTTATATAAGTATAGAAAAAATCAATTTGGTTCGATTTTAGTATATTGTAATAACTTTAATATCAAAATTTAAAATAAAAGTATATATTTTTATTGTAAATTATTTAGCCATTATTTTTTGATGAGAAGTGTTTGTCATATTAAAAAAAATGTTAAATATAAAATATAATGTAATAAAATAAGGGTTTCAGTTACCATGCCTACATGCTTGTGTGATAATCATTAGAACCAAGAACGGAGTTAAACATAGTTTAGGTGGGCACACAATTAATGATCCTCCCTTAATATGTTACCTAAAATGTTGAATAGTAGAATTTTCATGACCCCCTATATTTAAGATACCATTTAGTGAAAATGGTGTAGATTTATTATGATAAAATGTATAAAATTATAATCCATCTGGTAGTAGTGTAATGGTTCTTAGGTATTCTAGCAATTGGGAGGTCCAAGGTTCAAATCTCATCTCCGTGTTAAGGAGGCCTACTACTGTCAGTTTGGATACCCTATTAATAGGGCACCACGATAATGAGGTTTAATTCATGGGCTCACCTAGAGCTTAAAATTTCCATCCTTAGATGGTTCCACGGCCAGTGTGGGCTGGTGATGCCACAAAGGGAAAGCGCACTCTCCTTAGGTAATCAAACCAAAAAAAAGTACAAAATTATATTTCATTATCTACTAAATGTTTAGTTAAATATTTACGATGGAGATCTTAACTCTTAAGTACTAATTCTTCATATTTGGATCTTCCTCACCACTTTATAGCCTATTGGATAAATTCTTTTCTTGGTTGTATATTCCTAATTTAGTAGGGATTCAATGCTTCTCTTAGGGCTCTCCTCAAATTATTTCTCAACACTTCATTATATAACATTCCTTCAAGTGTAATGCATCATTTTAAATTCATGCAAATGTTTTCATAAGTCACCACATCTCCTAATAAATTTCTTGCCATCATCTCAAGGTTAGATGCTCAAAAAATGTCTCTTATGCTCATCTCCAAGGGTTATGGAGTCCAAGAATCAATGATTCAATCTAACTTCTCTACAAATATCTATTCCTATGCGCACACCCCCCCTATTTTTACACTCCATAGAATTTCCTTTAATTTTATTGGGTGGAGAAGTCTTTTGTGCATCCTTGCAATGGTTGATGTTTTACTTGCTCTATTTGCGTATCAGTCCTTATTTAATTTTCACCACCATTTATCCTTCCTCCATGCCTCGACTTCTCATAGTTGATGCACATTTCCATGTCCTTATGATTTTATTTTCAAATGTGTAATCTTTGTGATTCTTTCACACCTCTACTCCATGTACTACATCTTAGTCTCTATATAGTTTTGCAGTGCTCATCATTGTTTGTGTAACATCACACCTCTATGCGATTAACAATAAATCTTCTACATTCTTGTGCAATCCTATACTTTCTCAATCATCCACTCTAGGGTTTCTCTCATGCCTTAGTCTTCCTTATAAGTATTCATACTCATTCATGCATCGTACAAAAACCTCAAATTTTGCATCTCATTCCTACATTTTGTGCACACTGCATATTTTTTTTAATATATTCTTATGCATGTTCCATGCCTTAACTAGTTTCCTACTTCTAAATCCTCCACAAATCCAAACTACACTTCACTCTTACACAATAAAACTCTTTTCTACCAAGAAGATCTCCAAAATTGATTGCACCAAACTACCCATATACAAATAAAAAATTGTATTTATTCGCAAATGGTTGGCTTCTTTTTGGATGATGCAAGATTTATAATTCACAGAGTTTCTCCTATATCAGAATCTCCAAATAACTAAAATGTGATCTCGTGCTAAAAAATTATGATGTTGTTGTCGAAAATCCTCCTCTACATGATGAAATTTGCCTTGTTATCAAAAGAATCGATACCATCGTATAAACCTCTTCTTCTCAAGTTGATGTCAGATAATCATCCAAAAATCTTTTTGTCATTCTACATCACTAATAAAATCAACTAATATGCTTCCAACAATATCAATATCATAAAATATCTTCCTTTGAATAGTTAAAAATCACTCTTGATGCCCATTTCATAGATGTCCGATGAATTTGATCCTAAATTTAGTGTAGTGGTAAATGATATGTGGATATCTAAATTTATATTGAATATAATGGCTTATTATAAACATTTGATAATGATGAAGTCATTATTGAACTACTACAAGCTTGAGAAAACCAATTTCCTTTCCAACATCATAAACTTGGTAGCTTCACAAAAAATATTCCTTAATTTAATGATTTCATCACTTCTATTGATCCTATCAAGTATCACTAGTGAACTTTCTAAAATTTTAAGGCCCCTTATCATTACCAAGATGGAAATTTTATGCTTATAGAGGACAAAATTAATGTCCAAGTCGATAACACTAATGAATCTTAAATAATTATTATAGGGGATTGATTCCATCATCTTTGTGCATGACATCAAAAATTTCTCCATAAAAAACAAGGAAACCTTTTCTTTGGTATATGACAACATGTATGAAATCCATCCAGACATTATTGTACACATCATTGGTCACTTATACTGATGATGCTCCTGTACAAAAAAATATTTGGAAATTTCCACCCAAAATATCTAAACTCTATTACCAAGAGTTAGTCAATATCTTATATGCCAAATTTATTCACACAATTGATTATTCATAGTGGGTATCCAACATTGTACCCTTCTATAAAATGGTCACCCTCACTATTTAAATATTCATTAAATTTTGTAATCTCAATCTTGTTTTCCCTATGAATAATTTCCCTCATCCTATAGTTTGTGGTATGGTTGGATATGAGATGTTATCCCTTATGGTTGGGTTATCATATTATAATCAAATACACAGCACAAATGAATATCATCATAAAACTAAATTTTCTATTGCGTGGGCATATATGTTTATATGAATATACCTTTTACCCTTAAAAACACTAGGGCAACCTATTACCTTAAAATGAACTATATCTTTCATGATCTCAATCATAAAACTATTGATTTCTACATGCATGATCTTTCCAAATATTGACATGTGGAAGATCATGTTCATGACCTCAATGAAGATTTTAAATGTCTCTAAAAATACAAAGTTCATGTTAATCCAGGAAAATTCCCCCAAGGTAATCTCTTGGGATTCCTCATATCCAAATGAGGAATTGATGCGGATCCTATCAAAATTCAAGCCATTCCTCAAATGCATCATCCTAATTCTATCCTTGATATCCACACCTTTTTGGGAAATCTTATGGAAACTCATAGGTTTATTACTAAACTTACATAGAAAACTCATTACATCAAAAATATCCTTAGAAAGGGTGTCAAGTTGGAGTTGGGTAAGACTTGCCAACAAGCCTTAGATTATATGAATAAATTTTTACTCAACATTCTAATATTAAGACATCCAAAATCTAGTCACCCCATGATCCTCTATACCTTTTCCTCACCCATTTCCACAGGGGGAATGCTAGTATAAGAGAACCAAGTGGGAAAGGAGTACACCATATACTATATTAGCTGAGAACGTTTTTATTATGATAAGTACCACACTCTTATGGAGTGTGCTTTCTTAGTTATATATTTTTCTGCTACAAAAATTTGACATTACATGTTATATCAAACTACTTATGAAATTTTAGGTACCGATCCTCTCCATCACTTCTTTTCCCATTCCATCATTTCTATAGACTGCATTGGAAAATGGATGAACTTTCTCATGAAATTTGAGTTACGCATCATCACATAAAAATAGTTGATGGGAAATTTATATTTGATCAACTCACCTCTACCCTTATCCATGTTGATAACCACATCCTAAAAATATTACCTGATAAATATGTTTTATCCATCAAGGGTATAGACCAAGAAATCACTCTTAACAACTACTTCCCTTAGTTCACCTCCATTTGCAAGGTCTGAACCCTCAAAGTAGAAGAACCAAATGTAGATACCACTTTCTCACCCCTATGTGACCTGAAACACATTAATCACAACATCATCATTGACATTATTATTCATATCCTAAGTACATTATAATTTTCCATCATAAACACTCATTTACCGTTGTAATTTTTTTAACCCTCCTTTAATCACCTGAAACTAACATAGCCTAATTTATACTGCCCATTCTAACCTCCTAAACTCTTCCTACCTAGATTACCAACCTATCACCACTCATAAAACAACCTTAATCCTCAGATGGAAAGTGGTTCTAACCATTTTCCATATTCTCGTTACTTTATTTTTAATATATCTGGACAAATTGATGGTGATTTGCCACCACCAACGATCATTTTTGATGTCATCGATTCTATTTAAACATATTTTTCCTCCATTTCCTAGTTAGTCAAAAATTGGATTTGGGAACAAATTATTGCACCTCTGTATGAAATCATCACATTAGGAAATATCAACACTCTGCTACCAGTCCTTGGAAAAATATCAAGTCATCAGTGAGTCTTTTAGATTTTTTTCACCCTCAGAAGCATTTAACAAGGTTAGTAAATTTTTATTTATCATTTTTATTCATATTTGGCATATATATTATATAATCAGTCATCTACATTTTCCTCCATAACTAATTTACATTTAGTCCTTTGTTTAATGATTTGATCAAACTTTTAGAATATCTACAATTCTGACAGTAATCCTTGTATATTCCTGATCATTGTCAATCAATGTCCTAATCACCTTTTCTCTTAGTTAGCCCTTTAAACACTTTGGAATATCTATATCTTGAATCTTATCTATTCCTAAAATCCCCCTAGTCTTTCTTAGCCTTGTCAAAATTCACTTTGCATCAATTACAACTTGTTTTATCGTCTTTTGTCAAAATAAGGCTTTTTGTCCTTGATCACTATCGATCTCTTTCAATTTAGTCATTTTTACAAATTATCATATTTTCATGCATCTGTTTTTCCCTAATCTATTTTATTACAATATGTATTCTTTGTAGATGACTATTCCAAGTGTTTCACACCCGATAAAAATCATAGATGATATAACAATCATCCAACAACTTTCCATGTGGGACCAGTTTGATATATCACACAAGCTCAACCTGTGTACCATCACACTCAGACCGGAAATAAAAGATATCAAAGATCAAATTGAAGTGACACGTGAAATATAGGACATAATAAAACAAGCTTAGTTCAATTATTTCTTGGACTTTGAGCTCACCACATCACTAGCTTGGACCACGTACAACGCAGACCATGATCTTTCCATCCCTCTTGAATTTTAATTTTGATATCATTATCTTATCTTATCTTCATACCACTTAATTGTAAAAAAATGAGTTGATACCTTTCAAGGAATCCCTTTAAATAGTTATCTCAATTTTTTCTTATGTAGTTGTCTTTGTATGTAGGCCTTTAGACTTGGAAAAAGGAGAAGTCTATTACATTTCTCATTTCCAATGATCCAGACATTATGATTTTTGGTGAAGGTATTGGTAAACCCTACTTTATTTAGATTTTTTGGTATTTCAACATTATAACAACTAACCGAAATTCACCATAAACATCTTGGCACACCCGGTGGTACATCTAATCCCTTTATTATTTAGATTTCATATTTTTAGATTTCATGTATTGTAAATATCATCTACCCTTTTAGCTTGGAGCGCCTCATTGTCTATTTCAAATACACACTTAAAATTTAAAAAGAAAAAATAAAAAAGGAATACTAATCATAGGTACACCATTTTTCCTTCATTTTTCCTTTCAACATTGTATATTTTTTTTATTTTTTCTCATCAAAGTAAACATTTCATTTTTGGTCTTAATAATGAACCTTCATTGTACTTGCTCATATAGTCTAAATTAGGAGTCAAAAAAATTGCATTTACAAAACTCCCTTCATACAAAATCAAACCACATATCAAATAAAACATGCATTTAAAAAAAATCCTTCCTAGGTGGACATACTTGGATTTTATCACCAAGAGGATAAGATGACTCAGTGTTTTGACCGAGTATAAACAATTTGGTGGGTGGTATATCGGCTAAGCATCCAACACCCTTATCATTACAGGACTGTGAAGTGAAGGGGTGGGCCCCAATATCATCCCTCATAATGACACCAACATATATATGGACCTCATGTGCCTTCGGATATATTGGTGACTCCATCCTTAAACTCACTTAAAACCAACCTTAAACAACCTTTTCTTAGTACCTTTTCAACCATTTTTCTCATTTCACATTTTAAAAAAAAATTAATCAAGACCATCAATTTTTTTTGTGTGCCTTGTTTCTAGTTGTTTTAAACAACCATTTTTTTCTTTTTTTCTTCATTGATTATTTGATTAATTCATGGTTTTAACCAAAAAACAATCCCATACTCAAAACATCAATAATATGTCAAACCCTCTTCAATAAGCCCTAGATTATATCGAGTCCCACATTCAAAACATCCCAAACATGATGGATTAATTATTAGATACCTATAAATAACTCCCTTATTCTCATAGTACCTAGTCATCTATCTCATAAATCCTAGATCCAGCTAGCTCACGGTTTTTCAATAGTGGTGATCCAGTATTTACAGAAGTCATGGACTCTAACCTAGTAACCCTTAATGCATACCTTACTTCCCGAGGAGTCTTCATCCAACAACTATAACCCGTACAATGACCCCCCTTTACTACTGTCACCTTCTATCATTCCTAACTCATCGAACCTAATCACGAGCATGTTATCCAACAAATTCATCCCTATTCCACTGTTGTTGAATTGGGAACATTAGTCCCCACTTCATCATCCCCTTCCATTGGTTTTTACCTTAACATTGTCTCATCATAATACACGTCCAACTAACAACTATCTGTAATGCCCATATTTTACACACACAATTACAACAGTAAAATACCAGGAATTTTTTTTGACTTACATTGCTCACTACACACAACACAGCAAGGACTCCAAGTACATAAACTCGACTCGCATATGAAAATTACATAAGTCATCGACTCACATAGACATATGAAAACAACATAGGCATGTCGATACTCACACTTTTCCCAATGAATGGTTACTAGTAGTGACCCAACCACAAGAAAAATGACTTCAAGAATGGCGAACCCATAACACATCATTTCTTTTAATTATATTTTAGTTACAATTAACACTCCAAGAACATTATTGTACAAGGATAAATTTCTCGTTTGTCCACCCAATGATTTCTTAAGTTCATTCTGCGGTTAAAATTACTCGTTTGACCCTTTTAATTTGGCTTCTTATTCTTTATAATTTTTTTTCATAACTTGCATAATTATTTGGAATAATTCAAATGCATATAAAGTACTTAATTACCTTGTTCTTATGTTAAGAATATTCTTCTCGCACATATATTCAATGTCTACCTTTTTACTCTTGCAACTCAGAGTGAATGTGACTTGGTGTCCATATAGTGATATTAGGATTTAACGAAGATTTAGATACAAGATAACTTTTTTTTTACCAGAACCAGTCCTCGATCATGGTATAGTTATTTCCCTACCATAGTTATTCTAATTCAATGACTTGTGGAATTTCATTTTGATTTATATAAGTATTTTGTTTTCTCGAAGGTTGATCACACCAAGGAAATTCATATTCTTTGAAACAAAAGAATATATTTAATTGAGATATAAGGTCTCCAAGAGTGACATTATTTTGAACCTCAAGTCTCATTTTTACTCTTATATGCTTTATTTTCTACGTCACATTATGGTCTTATTATTAGAATTTTCTTGTAAAAGGAGTTACGAAATGTTTTTCTAACCTCTTGAAGACATATATGATTAGGAGACTTGAAGCTACACATGAACCCTAAGTTAACATCCAAATCAAATGAGGTTCAAATTAATTCCAACTTCACCTAAGGGTCTACCCCTCAACTATATATGAGTTTTAAGTGAGAGGAGAAATTTATGTTAAACCACCTTCAAGAAAGGACCAAGGTGTTGTGTTGAGCGAAACCAAGGTAACACATTTAGTTTAGCAGAGCTAAGGGGTTCATTAACAAGAGTTTAAGACCTAGAACAACTAAGTCACAACCTCCATCTATGTCGTCTGGATCCAACAAGAATTTCACTCGATGAAGAAATTTAATTTTAAATCTATCCTCAGATGACAAGGTCGCCTGCTAGGCTACGAAGGAGGAGTTATCTCTACATACTCTAAGAAAAGTTTGACTGTGTCACTCCTATCAGATGGGTTTATGACAATGTCATTATACATACTGACTAAGACAATAAGCCCATTCTTGGGTTCTGATTTACTCAAAACTAGGAGGTCCCATCGAGTGCAGAGTTTAATTTCATTCTACGGTTTTCAATGTCTTCTACGGTAAGGAGTATCACAAATGAAAAAAAATTGTGTTTCGACATTGTACAAGGGTAGAGTGTTTCGATTAAATCTCTTTATTACATTTACAAAGTATGAATGCACAATATGACTCGTTAATCATTTATTGAACACTAAATATGCACTATAAGATATTACTTCAAATTCATTTACCTTATATAAATATGAAACCATTTTACCATGTGTACTATGAATCAAAATTGAACCTATGATTAAATGCACATTTCCTAGATGTCCTTGAAACTAGCATCTCATACATATCAACAAATTGTCGAATATAACCCTCTGTAACATGAGACTACATTATACATTTATTTATTTACCAATGAACTATATAAATTACAATGATAATTAATGCATTACACAATGCCTTTTCGTCATCATTCTCTCATCCTGTAAAACCACCTGAGCAAGATATCAGTGATAAATCATTGGCATGGCATCCACCCTAATCTAACATAATTATCATTTTTCAGTTTCCCATTTACATATGATAGTAATTACAATTTGCAATTGAAATTAGAGGTTTAGAGACATGTATTCCTTACATTTCATTTCACTTGAATTTGTAACCCAGGAGAGAGAAAGAGAAGGGAAGAGAGAGAAAACACCATTTTTGTCAAAATTTCTATTTCACACAACAAGTTACACTATAGAGTTTTAAATAGTTATTTACATGTGTCATAAGTATCTACGGTGGTTTGGCAACCCGACGAGGGTCCCACAACTTTTTATTTTTACATTTTCTTACTAGCTACAAAGACGTTCAAAACGGGCTCAGAGGCTAAGAAACTGCTTCCAAAAGTTGTCTTCCAATGAGAACACACACCATGATTAAATTCATACATGTCCACATGTATTCCAGGTGTTCATAGCAACTAACGGAATCTGGAACTAGTGAACGGTTTACATTTGGCAGCTAGTTTTTCGGGGGCTACTGGTCGTAGTTGTCCCAGTTACAAATGAACAAAAGCTAGCTCGAGGTGTAGTGCCCCGCCTCGGGACACCGGAAAACAAACTAAAAAGTTGGTAATTTTTTTTATTTTTATTTTTTAAAGTAGTGAACTAAAGCTCTATTTAACTTTTTCCATTAACACTTAATTCTTATTAATTAATAATCCCTCATGGTTGCTTAAAAAATTAATTCAATTTTATTTTATTTATTTTAGCTTCTGTTAAATTAAACACATATACATATTCCCTTTAAATAATTTTCACCCACATCGAAAAATAGTTATTCATTTTTAAATAAGTCCATCCCCCATTACATAAATTTACCCACCTTTCCCCTTGTTAATTAAAAAAAAATCATTCCCACCAAAAACCCATGACTTAAGTGAGTAGGGTTTTATTTGAGCCCTAGGATTAAATCGATCTCATCCTTTGATCTCCTTTTTTCCCTAAAGGTGACCTAACTTTACTTATCTTTTCCTTCTTCCATTCATTTGAATTCCATTCTTGTTTTCTTTTCCTTCTTTTTTTTTTCGTTTTTTTTGTTTGGTATTTTGCAGGGGAAGGAGCTATGGGATTTTATTGGATTTGCATTGTATCATTGGTAGATTCAAAAATAAGGAAAATAAACATTTCTTTATATTTTTTTTGTGTGAAACATATATATATATATATATATATATATATCTTTTGAAACAAACCCCAAAGGGGTCAACTGCACTTGGGAGGGAGGCGACGAATCTACATTGAGGGGGTCACAACAGGGACAGTGGTGGCGGAGGGGACATCGTGGGGAGACGGTGGGACAGAGTGGAGGGAGACACGGGCCAGAGGTACCGGTGGGAGGTCGGGGGAGCAGGGCGCGGTGACAGGGTAGGTGACATGCGGGAGGGTGTGGGTGGTTGGGGTAGCGCAGGGGTGGGGGGGGGGTTTTCGGCCCTCCCCACCAATTTCCCTTTTTTTTGTTATATATATATATATATATATATATATATATATATATATATATATATATTATTTTTTATTTTTTTAAAAAAATGTTTATAAAAAAAACAAAAAAAACGTATATAATATATATATTTAATATAAAATGATACTATTACCATTTAATATATATATGTATACATATACATATATAAAATATATATGTATAAATATATATAAACAAATAAGAGTACAATACATCTAAGGAGGAAGCTCTAAGTAAAATACAGTTTGTATATGAAAAATCTGTAACACTTGTTTTCATTATTCTATCAAGATAAATGATTTATATAGGTTACTTTGTATTTTGTGTTAAAAGTAAGGTAAACCAATATTTTCCAATAAAATAAAAGACTTATTTCTAAAAGAAACTTTTCAAAGAAGATTACTTGTACAATGTGATTGTTCAAAAGGAAACAACTCATTAAAACTTAACATGGAAAGAAGCCAATACTAGTCTTATTCCCAATTCTTTATTTTACAAAAAAAACACAATACAAGAGATGATACATTCTTTTCAAAGGCTATGCAACAAATATTATTTTAGATTTACACACAAGTAAAAATCTCCAACAATAATATAATTTCATTAAGTATACATATTTCTAATAAATAACGTTTCCTTTAGAAAAAAGATACAACAAGTCATATGAAGAGATTTTCATACTTATTTTCCAATCTTAAACTTAAAGAGCATCATATTCCAAAAGAAAAACTACACAAGAGTTCCTATTACAATATCATGGGAAGTTGAAGAGAGATTTCTCAACAAGTACGTCCCAAGTTTTTAAGAAGTAAAAGTTATACAAAATGATAGTTTACAAGGAAAGTGAGAACTCCCACAAAACCATACAAAAGAGTTTTGCAATGCAAGTAAAATTTCACCAAGATTTGAGAGGATCAAGAATAATAAGATGTCACCAACTCCACACTTAAGATACAATCTTCATGCCTTCAAGAAAACCACAAGGAGAAAAAACTTGTTTGCCACCCAACCATAGGCATCATTACATGTCTTTCCCAAGATTGGGATGCATGCTAGCCACCCCCAAGCCCATGGGAAAGATGACAACTAACCACAACTTGCACAAGAGTAAGGGTGAACAAACAATGACACATTCACATGAAAACAAATAAGAATAAAACAAGACCCCAAGCTTTACAAGATGAAAAAGAGGAGAAAACAAGTTCTACCTCTAAAACCAATTGGGAAGAGAGGAGAGGAGATTCTTCAAAAGTTGTAACCAAGATTATAAGCACAATAACAAGACCTCCATACACTCCTTATTGCTCTTATTTCATTTAAACCCTCCTTATTCCTCCACCCTTTCTCCATGTCCTTATTGGAAGTATTTTCAAACCCCAAAGGGTTTCCTTACCAAGAATGGGGAAGGAGATTCAAGCCAAATGAATCAACTTCACCTCCTCAACCATTTGAAGGGAAACACTAAAACCCTACAAGGCTTGTCCATCAAGCCTTGAGGATTGAGAGGGAAAAATCCCTTTCTCTTCCACCACAAACTCCAAAACTCCATCATGCCATATGATGGAGGAAGTAAAACAAGTAAACAAAAACCAAAATCCACATGCAACAATAACATTTTCAAGTAGAAAATCTAACAACTAAGATGAATACAACACATGCAATAAGACTTAGGAGCCTACCTCAAAGAAAGCTCTCCAAAAAGCTTTCCAACTTCAAACTTCTCCACTCCTTGACCCAAGCAACCTCTAGCTCCAAATCACACAAGCATCCAAGCCAAAAGCTCCAAAAAAAGTCCTCTTATTTTCCCATGAAGGGGAATTTGAAGAGGAACAAGTAAAAATCCTCACAAATGAGGGGGTGACATGTGTCACCCCTCTCCTCCTTCAAGGTCAAAGATGTCAAAAACAAAAGAGAGAAAGGGTAAAAATGTCTTTTAGCCCTCTTCTCCCAAATTACTATAAAATGATAACAAGACAATTCTAATGCAACTTTTAACAATCACTCAAATCCACACCCCTTACATGGATGTGACCAAACAAGAGGCAAAAAGGGAGGGAAAACTCCCTCTAGCCTTGGAAATAAGACCCCTACCTATTAAGTAGGGTCCAAGGGCTCATTTTTATGTTAAGGGAACTCCCAAACTAAAAAGGGGTCCCTAAAAATGCCCAAAATAACCCAATTTCGGGTTTAGCAAAATTTAGGCACAAGGTTAGAGGGTTTGGGGACCACCCAAGGGTTCACATGTGACCCTAAACCCTCAACATTAATTACACCATTAATCTAAATCAAAACTTAATGCAAGTTGGGTCATTAATTCCCCAAAACAAGTTTACAACACAACTAGCCACCCTAAGAAAAATTGATAATTACAAGACATATTACATTACAAATGAGGATCACCCATGGTTCCCTAAACAATATTTCTAACGCTAAGGCCTCAAGCAATAAACATGGCTAGGGCTTAGCCCGTGGGCTGCTTGTGTAAAATTGCATAGCTAACCTAAATCCCATGTTCTCCTGTAACCTGTCAAATGCACAATCATTACACACATTAAACGCACATATCCGATAAAACATAAATCGACTACTCAGTAAGATATCCATAAGTTCTAAACTAGCATATCATCTTTCTGGAAATTAAAATGCGACAATGTGAAAAATCATACTCAATTCACCATAAGTTAGTCACAATAATAAAATGACAAGTATCTATAGAATCTCCACATGAAACAAACTGAGTATCCATTAATATAACCATGTCCCAAAACAACATCGTAACATTTAGTATCCATGGCATCATAAGATAATGCAAACAACATAGTAATCAAGCTAAATCGGAGCTATCTGCCTAAATGTCCATACATGCCTAATCAGATCAAATATCCTAATGTAATGTCAAAATATAACAAATTTCTGTCAAAAAATGTCTATGAGTAATGAGCAACAAGTAACTAAGCTATAAAAATGTGGGCACTACACGAGGGCTCAAAAACCCACGTCCAAAATTGATGTTTGATGGATGAACGTGCAATGAGAAACTTCCTACAAATTTCCTTATATAAGGAGAGTTCAACAAAGTCGACGAAACTCAGAACTGGAAAACAGTCTTCGAATGGCGACAAGTTTTCTGAAGCCACCGGTCCTAATTGGTCCAGTTTGACCTTATCAAACTGCGACCAAAGGCCTACAAAATGCCATTGTCAAACCATCCAGAAAAGTGTTTTTCCCTAAACTAAAAGTTCCATGCAATTGTCTAGTAAAAACTCGAGAGGTTTATGAAGATGGATATTAATTACTCTATCCAGGTTTCAAATGGTGGTTCAAAACGAAAGCCAACTTTCTAGATTTAACGACTTCCTACTACTATAAAACAATGTAACAAGGCTCCTATAAGAGCGTCAAAAAGATCACATATGTTCATTCGAGGTCAATCCAGAGGTCAAGGTGAATCCTCACATAACAAGGTACAAAAATGAATCTTAACATCTCATTTTCAGAGTTACGAAAGGTAGTTAATGAGTCTTCAAAAAATGCAAAAATTATCTATTTAAACTGGGAGATGATCAACTTTATTACTAGGAAGTTAATTTTGTCTGGTCGATAAAACAATATTGTAGCAATCTAGTTGGGTAGGAAGTATTCTAAATCACCTCAGAATGAGGGTGGAAGTTCATGTTTTAATGCAAACGAGTTATTTTGACTTCGTGAGTTACAACACGACATTTCATTGTTTTACAACGAGTTGATAAAAACATTTAATTGTATTATAATCCTAATATTTTATAATTATATTAAGTTACAAATGAAAAACTAAAGAATGAAAGTTATGAAATATGACGGGAGGTGAACCATGCCTCGGAGGACTGGAGTCGGTCAAACCCGCAGGCTTCGGTTCAACATCTCGCTTGGGCACTTCGTTAACTAGTTCACGAGCAACAACCACCCAAACTCCATCACGGTGACCATGTGTTTTAATGTTGTTGCCTACAATACTAATTTGCATCTGTAGTGATTTAGGAAGCCGCAATTGAGACTTCTTAAAATCTGATGACAAAATGATCAACTCGTTGTCTGTTGTCAACAGTGCAATATGTCGCCCATCTGCACTCTAATCAGCTGCTGTAACTTTCCTTCTATATGTTGAAAAGAAGATCCAACTTCTCCAAAAGTTAGTGTGTTTTCACAGAAAGTGCTAAATGAGTGATTTATTTAGCTATGCACCAAATAAACTCCTTTTTAAATTGAGCTTCATAATCCAATGTCAACAGAATGGCTTGAAGTCGACCCAGTGTACTAAATCAGGACACTAAAAAAAGGACTACTCCCCCAACGCAGGCAGTAAGGATGAAGCCAAACTGATTGGATAAGGAAAGGGCCTACAAAATGGAGCATATTCATATACGTCCCCCAAGCATTTGCAACTACAACATCTAACAAAATCCCTCTGTTTTTTATGCTTTGATAGATGTCCACGCAAGTTCAAGGGTTTCCCCATTTTTTTATATAGGCTGGGAGGATGCTAGTACAGGCTGCCACCATGGCACTCCATGAGATGACATCTGGTGAGGAATTTCTTTGAATAAATATAATGCACCCATAAGCAAATGGATTTGTGTAAAATTTGCAACCAAATCATTAGATGAAACCACGTTTCCTTTAGGCATTCTGGCCCAACAACACACGTACCCTACCTTGTGCGTCCACGTTTTACAGCATATTGTCAAGCAACCAAAGCTATAGCATCTAGAAATAATATCTCCCCTGGTTCTATTGGATTACCCTGCTCCAAACTCTAATCCCTAGCGCGTGATAGAGGAGGATGAGACAAAATGCCCCTAGTTTTGCTCTGCCGCCGCCCCCAAACTCACTCATTCCCAAAAGCATAAGAGACAAACCCTAAATAAATATTTTAGACTTTTCACCCTTGCCTCCATTTAGTTATATTTTATTTTATATTAAATTATATATATATATATATATATATATATATATTGAATTAAGTGTCTGTATAAGCTTATGCGTTTTCCATACATTTGCTTATTTGGTATATGACATAGATTTTTTTTTTAATTTTCCTTTTACAAATATATTTAATAATCTTCCTTTCCTCCTTTATTTTATTTATTTATTTATTTATTTATGTTTTTTAAGTTTAAAACTTACAAGATTGGGTTCTAGATTGACTCGACCAAAGTCATCTTCGAGATTGACAAGGTAAGATTGAAACCATGCACTAGCGATAACACTTATGTGTTCCTAGGTTCTTGAGGTCTGGGACTCGAAGTAGAATATGGCTTCTGAGAAGGCAACTAGTTCCTACATTGAGGAGTTAAATTTTATAAGAATAACTAGTACTAAGAATCCACAATGAACTGATTTAATAATTTGGCATGAAATGTTTGAAACAGTCACAAAGCCTAAAGATGACCCTCAGAAAGCTTGTCGACTAAGTGTGGCAGGAAGGGATAGTACAAACATGAATACGCAAGAGACCCACTTGATACCAAAAAAAATGTGAACGGAAACGAGAATAAGTGGGCACTACACTATCCTAGTCATTAGCTCCTACGTCAAGTTCATTAGCCATAAAAAATAACACTACCACATTTCCTTCCATATACAATCCTATAGCCTCCAATGCTTCTCCTCCACCTTTGGTAAGATAAATTGTTATTCCCCATACTACAACCCCTCCCATTACATCTCAACTCCTCCTATTGCATCTCAACCCAGCCCTTTATAGCAACCCACATCCTTAATCCATAATCTAGTCATGTTTTTTCCTACATCTATACACCTCATCAACACAAGTGCCATCGCAAACACTCACCCATTTCACAACAGACATGAATTTCCCCTGCCTCACAATACACTTCCATCCCTTCTCAGTATATACCACAATAATCCCAACCACTTACCAACACTTCCATTCCTATCTATTTTAAATACATTCAACCTTCACAATCCTTATTCTCTTAGCATCCCCACAAAATTCTCATGAGTAGTCCTCTTCATCATAATATCCCTTTACCATATTTTTTATACTAGCAATCAAACCCAAATACCTATAATCAACCTATCTCATCATATTCAAACCTTAAACAATAACCTCAAAACAACCGGGTAAGTGCAGGAAGTTGATGGACAAATATAGGGTCATCCGTGGACATCATATTGTAAATAACAACATAATATCAACTTGTAGGGATTATTATCAATACATACACTCAAAATTAGACAAAATTATATTAATATGAATCATAGCATATAGAATATAGTTTCTAAAATACTAATTTTTGTAAAAAATGGACAAGATTAGCTATATTAAACACTCAAAATTCAATGACTTGGTATTTTTTTTTAAAAACGCCGATAAGATTATAGTCCGTTTGCCCACAATTTGGATGACCAAAAATTGATATATATATTTTTCCTTTGGTGAGAAGTTATATGCCACTATCTATCTTGGGATGGATTTTATTTTGTATTTTTTTGAGTAATATTTTATTTTTTATGATTTTTTCCATGAAAGTGGTATGAAAACATAAAGAAAACAGACAACTTTCCGTTTGCCCGCCATAACTTCATCAAAAAATATTGAAATCAAATAATTTTTTTTCTGAACATGTATATAATTTCACCACGGTTGGTATGGTATAAGTTTTATCACATTCTGATAAGTGAAACAAATTTTGCAGTCTTAAACGTAGACATAAACATTCACAGGAAAAAGTGTCTTAAAGACATACTATTAGTAAAAAATTATAAAATGATATTTATCCTCTTCTATTCACTTTAAAATTAGTATTTCTACAAAGCTAATAGTCTCCCCTACACAATGGTACCATTTTTATGACATAGTTTTTACTTTTCGGCATTGTTCAAGTCCGCGGAAGACTAAATTTGATGTTTTGTTGTTTTTAATGTAAAATTCAGGATTTGATGTCCACTTAATTGTCCCCCAACTTGGTGCACTTACCCAACCCCTTGCAATAACTTATGATTAGAAATGCAATCCTTGAATCCACCAATATGGGTCCTAAGAGTACCTTTTCATATGAACATATTTGAAATGACACCATCCACCTATCATTACCTTTTAAAGCTTATCCCCCACACTGGGAACTCCCAAATATTATCAAATTCTACAGTAAGGAGGACCCTTAGCAACACATTAGATCTTTTCACAATGCATGTTATCTCATTTCCCATGATCAGGATCTCATGTTGAGGACATTTCCCATGTCCTTATAAGGACCCACCCTTGATTGGCTTAAGAACATTCCTCAATATTCCCTCTTTTCTTTCACATAACTTGCATAGATGTTCTTAAGACATTTATCCATGAATATCACCTGTAAAATCTCCATCATTGATCTCTACGCTATTACACAATTAAGGATGAGTCCATTGTAGATTTATTCTCTAGATAATAAGGGATTATCAATCAAATATCTTTCTCCCTCCCACAAACTGATTTGATTGATTGATTTGCTTGATCATGCGTTAAGAATATATCATCAACACTTCAAATACATTCCTTCCAAACATTCAATGAATCCTTTCCCATGGCTCGTAAACTCAAGAGTTACATGCTCTTGAATATGGTAAAGTTCAAGCTCAAGATCTAAAGAAACCTAAACTTTGAGTCTCCATTTAAACCTTATTTTAGTAATAATAAATCCAAAGGCTCATCAAATTAGGTCTTTGTAAAATCCACATCCAAAGCTTGTTTGGATTCTGAATAGACTTGACCCCGACATAACTACACACCCATCAGAAAATCTTATAATGCATGGTTTTTGAAAAAAATTCATAGCCACATGTATGATCAAGCTCCCCCCTATCCATCCTATTGGCACGTTCATTTTTAAACCCTCATGGTATCAAGACAAAAACTATTGTAAATACAATCAAGTTTGAGGCCAAGACCTTGAAAAGTGGCATTCGCTTTAAAAAGTCCTCCTTTAATATATTATTGAATGAGGTGAGATACAACTTGACAAATCCAAATGCGCCTCTAAACCAAAATTTGGATGTCTTTAAATATCCCTTTCCGAATCATTACCTCGTCCACCACTCAACCCCAATCCAACACTGTTAATTCTTATCATATGATCAACACTGTTAAATATATCTCATTTACACGTTTAACATCTAGTGTTCCTACCACATAAACACCATCCAAATAACCTAACTCCTCCAGTCTTATCACCAAAAAGACCATGGACCTTCCTACACATATCACATCCTTTTCAGACCAACCCATTGCCTCTTCAAAATTCCTAGAAAAGAATCCCATCATAGAAATTACAAGATATTTATTTCTGAAGATCACATGTCACTTGACATCAACATTCAAAATCTCAATAATTCCACTACATAATCAAATAAACCACTCATCTAGAAAGACATAGAAATTGCACTGTAAAATCGTATCAAAAAAATTCATCATAAAATACAACAGCCCGTGTCCTTCCATCTTACAACCTCATCCTTTGTCTAAATTCACAATCATTGTTACAGAATCTAGGGTCATTCCTCTATCAACAGACCTAAACATGTCACATAGAATACAACCTCATCAGTTCAAACCTCTAAGCCATCAAACAATGTACATATCCCTTCATCCTCATCTTAGACAACTAGGACATGGTAATATGCTAGAATCCTTGAAAAGTATCATCCAATCATCTATTGTAACATTACCTCAGGTCATTAGGTTATCTGAACTCTCGAGGGTGGAAACCATCTTGGTACAATTACTAAGACATTCTGTGCGTACCATTAGACTACTCAGACATTCCACTAGGGACTGTAGAGTACATTTATGTTATAATTCGAAGCCTTGTCTAACAAAGGACTTATTTCCTGCAGAACCAAAACATATTAATCATAATAAAATAAAATTGTCACTAGATCCGTAAAGACATCCACTTCTAAACCATTTTATCCAATACCCCATCAACATCCAACAAGAGTGAGGCCTCTTCTAGTAAGACTCCATTCCATCAAATAGAACATTTTTCAGCATAAACACAAGAGCATGCACATAAGACCCTAAGGCCTCATATCAAAACAATCCCAAAGCCTCTATCTCCCTTTCTCTTTAATCACTTAATACATTAAATTATAAGCCTAAGGTATCCATCCTTACTACTCCACTACACCTAATCCACAATTTCTATATAAAACACCATCATCAAACAACTCCATCAAGCTCCTAAGAAGATGTCCCTCTACGATTTTTTTCTAGAGTCTCTCCACAACACCGACAAGAAATGATTGAGGATCTGTCCAGTTCATCTTAGTACCATCAGATGACCCTCAATCATTATCTAACATTTTCAGTACCCTTAAAATGACTTGGTTGCTATCATTTTTTATGATTCCAAAATCCCATCTCTTACAACCTAGAAGATCATGACCTTTCACTCTTCATTACCACCCAGATCGATGATACTATCATTAAGAGAGTTCATAATTGACAATGACGCTCAGTATTAATATTATATCATTCACAATGGCTTAAAACCATCTTCACTTACCTAACACCATCATCGCTTAGTCACCCGCCACATGTTGTGTTGCGTACCTTTAACAACACTATTTCCTATACATTAAACACACAATATTTTACCTATCAAAGTAGGCATTAAGATCATTCATGAGCTATTTTATCTCATGTATAATGAGAGTTCTCAGTACAATACATGTTGTTAGGATGACTTTGGATATGTGTTATGTGTTTTATCCCATAAACATTACATCATTATTTAAAGTATGAAAATTAAGGTTAAAAATTTACTATGCCCATCCAACCCGGATCCTTTTCAAATCATGTCACATGACCTACCAAAAAAATTATGTGCTCATTCCTTAGAGAAACTCAAGATCCTCTAACGAGGCTTCTAAACTATTTCTTCCATCTCTTCATCTAAGCTTACCAAATGACAACAAATCCTTCGACAGATGTTATGCAACATGTCTCTTGTGGGGGGAGTACCACATTATAGCTCTTAACTCACTCCCTTTAGTGAAAAACATATGGGAGACCCGATAAGTAACTTATCTATGAAATAAAATTTTGGATACATTTATCTCATCTGGGTCCTCCCCATCTTAATAATAAAACTTCATCTACAGATGGGATTGATTGTCCCTTCCTCGCACCAAGACAACCAACATCATGTCAAACCCTTTATATTTGATTTCCCATTCTTAATACAACCAATCCTTCACACAAATGTACCTTCATCGCTACACCCAGAAAGGTTTCAATTTAGGATGTTACAAACAATGGTATACTATGACTTGGTCTTTGTATTAGTCTCGCAATACCTCATAAGAAATTCAGAATAGGTTTCGACAAATCCTTCCTCTAACAACTCCGTGATCGCCGCATCTGAACCTGTGATAACAAAACTAGAGCCATCAATCTTCACATAATGACTCCATTGACACATGATAACACCATTTTCATCCCTCCTAGACTTTTTTTAATCAACGTGATCACCTTAGGACCACTCACTTGTCAAAGTAATGACAACACTAAGACTCTTGTGCTTGTACTTACCCAAAATGGTAGAAGGGAGAATCCCCTACCATTTGACATTCTTCAATGACATGATGATGAATTCATTCTATCATACATGGGGCTGGAGGACCATTATTTTCAAATATAATCCTACCACCTAACACATTGACATTCCTTAATTAATCCAATATTGAACATTAACATAGGGACTTCACAAGGGACCATGCATAGTCAAGGTTGGCCAATCTTTAGATTTGATAATAATTATATGATTCTCACCGCCTTGGTTTCCATGAACATAGTCAGGGCCTTTACATGATCATATATTGACATGTTGGGTATTGAACCTAACATCTTCATCCACAACATCATCACGATTCCATAATGCACAAAACTTGTTAATCAAAAGCTACGTAGAATGCAGCCCCTCATATAGTCCTGCTCATAAAAGTAAGAGTTACAACATGCCTTCTCTCTTGCTAATTTCATATTTATCCATTGATTATCCACAAGTATTTTTATAATATTTTACATGTAACCAAATCCTTTGGAAAGTTATGCATATACACATACTTTCGAGATCTTAATATCACTTGTCCTAAAGATGAATTCCCTCTTCCTAACATTAATCATCATCGTCGACCTCACAAAAATCCATAAAATTTTATCTCTCATGGATGGGTTTCCTAGCTACAATAAAATGCTTATTCACAACTGATGACCAATGTGAGACGTCTTTCATCACCCCTTGGGGGAAATTTTTTTATTGATGTTATTCTCTTCAGACTCAAGAATGCAAGGGCCACTCAATCAATGCACTCTGACTTATATCTTCCATGTTACCTCATTTATAAAACCATAAAATACTACGTTGATGATCTCTTAGGTAAATATAAAACACTTAATAGAAACTATTTTATCTGTCCTTAACATTATTTTTTCCTGCATCTTATCTCAATAATTTTTATGCCTTAACTGGCTAATAAAGTGCTGTATTCAGTGTTTTGACACCTGGGAAGTATTTTAGGGATTATCATTTCTATCAATGGTATTGAAGTAACACCTTTCCAAAATCAAAGCCCATCATTAAGATTTCCCCTGCTTCCAATATCAAACAACTATGTAGTACTCCAAGGTCATACTTTAATCAATTCCTTCCACTTCATCTCTCAGTCTCTCATATCGCTATCAACATTTTCATCATCTCCTTTGAAAGGATGTACATTTTCAAAAGGGATCACAACTATACAAAAATCCATTAGAATTCCTCAAACAATACCTCCTATCGCCACCCATGTGCTCACACCTCCACAGGAGGGGGATACTGTTTTATCTATGCATATCTTCCACTAACCATGCCCTAGGTGTTATGCTAGTACATCGAGATGAGATAAGGTAGAGAGTAAGATGTTTATTACTGTAATCCACACTCTTTATGACTATGAAACTCATTAAACTGAAGCAGAGAAGTTATGTTGTGCCTTGTACTTTGTGACTTCAAAAATCCATCACTAGTTTTCTTTAATCATAAGTATTATGTCATCACCAATTTCAATCCTCTTAAAGGTATGCACTCCAAACCATACCATAGTGATCATATCAATTAATTCCTCACATGCTTATGATTGAATTTGACCTAGAATTTATGTTGCAAAAATCTATGAAAGGGCAATCCATCACCGACCAACTCATAGAAGCTCCCCTTCCTAATAATAAACTACCTCATGAATAATTTCCTGATGAATCCATCAACTCCATTGATCAATAATGCACTCCCATCAAACATTGCACTCTTATTTGACATTTAAAATTATTGTCAACAGGGGAGAGGTGCCAGTATCATCATCATACCTCATTAGGTAAATATCTATTCCTATGTCTTATCAAACTAAATTTTAAATTCATTAACAATATGGCTAAGTACGAAAGCCCTCATAATGGGTCTCTAAATTTTTTATCATGTTTGGTGTTTAAATCCTTGACATCTATGGAGATTCTCAACTTTTCATCAATAAAATAAAAGGAATTTACCAATGCATTAATGATATTTTACTAAAATATACAATAGCATTGTTGAATTTCTCCTAGAAGTATGTTGATCAATATACAATCTAGACAAGTTCACCATTCATCTAAATAAATTTTCAGACATACTATGGCTTCTCTTACATCACTCATCCCCTTATCAACTGAAGATTCGAAGTTGTTAATTGTTGTACATAGACTTGATCAATCATCTCATGCCAACAGAACTTCCTTCTATTAATCTTGTCGAAAACAATCTAATTAGACTTTTGGTACACTCAATTTTATGATTATCTTTCCTCAATATGTAATTCCATTTTGATATATCTAAGAATGCTAGATGATATTTTCTACAACGCACTAACATGATATGTCATTGTAGGTAAAAATATTTCCACTACAATTTGAGGGTTTGATGGCCTCCTAATTCGATGCCTCAAGTATCATAAATTGACTAAATCTATCCAAGAATTCCATGACAGACATATTTGTAGTGGACACTTTAGTGGTTTGGTTATTGCTAATATGCATGTCCTACAAATGGAATATTATTGGCCTCCCCTTAACCAAGATTGATGTGCAGTACATGTCAAGAAATGCGTCAAGTGTAAACAATACTTCTAGCCTTACACACATCCCAAGTCAGGCCCTACAACCCGCTTATGAATTTGTGTCCTTTTTCATAATAAGGTACTTGACCTCATTAGCCTCATCAATCCTCATTCCTCAAAATGACATCATTCTATCATCACTACTACCAAATACTTCACAAAATAGGTGGAAGCTATCCCCCCACATCTCTACTATAAGACGATAATATCATTGTAAACTTCATCCACCATCACATTATTTGTTTTTTTGGCATTCCTCGCAAAATTATCATAGATAATGGTGAATTTTTCAAAAACCAAAAAGATTCAAAAATATTTATGACACCTACAACATCAAGCATTTAGCTTCTCATCTCCTTACTATCCATGAGTAAATGGTCAAACATAAGCTTCTAACAAAACACTCAAAAACATCCTCATGAAAAATCATTGATCAAGTAGGTAGGAATTGACATCTCCAAATCCCAATGTTTCTATCTGGGTCTTATCGTACTAACATCCATACTCCTATAGGTGCTATATGCCCTTATCTTTAGTCTATACATATTCGAGGTAGTCCTAACCCCTTGAATTTAAAAATCTATCCCTTTGTGTGTCCCTCATAGATTTCATCTCTGATGAGGATTATCGTTAAGAATGCTTAGCACAACTTGAATTGTTAGATGATACATCACCTAGCATAGCCCTTTAACATTATCATGTATAATCAAGAACACCATTAAAATAACATACAATAAACATGCCAAATAATTTGACTTCAACATTAATGATCTTTTCCTTAAAGAAAATCAAAATGTCACTACTTATGGAAAGGAGCAAATGTGGAAAATTTTCTCCTAAGATGGATTGGTCCATATGTCATCACTCCTAAAAATATGGGTCGAGAGCCTATTGTTTAGCTTCCCTTGATGATAAACCCTGGAAAGGAGCCTATAAATGCCATGAACTTATGGCATTTATATCATTAACACATCTACTTTTATGACATTTTTCACATCAAAGATCTCATTTCATCACCAACCTGTCACCTCACAATTGTAATGATTTATAATTATGTGGTCTTCCATGTCAATATTATATATTTTACAACCTTAAAGATGGGCACCATGGCCCTTCTCATCACATTTTCCACATGGATAAGTTCCTCTTCATAAGTACAAACCCCAAAATCATTACTTTCATCTTCCATTTATCTGACTAACTGAAAACATGCTAGGGGTACACGTATAGTTTGTACACACGTATTTTCCCCTACCCAAATGGTCTACTAGTCCTACCCTCAACTCAAATAAAAGTAAAAAATATATGTATGGATGCATACTATAAAAACTATAGACTAATCCATCGAAGGATAACTATCAATAAAATAAAAAAAAATAAAAACTAATCCCTCTAAAGACAATTGTTGATCAAAAAATAGATGAAAATATAGACCGGTCCTGTAAAGGACGACTATCTAAAATAAAAATAAAAATTTTGTATACCTCTTCCTTAAAGTATGAATACTTACAAATGAATACAAAAAGACTTTCCACATATATAAAAATTCAAATAAAAGTCAAAGTAATAAAAAGCATCCTAGGAAATCTTCCTGACATTTCCCATAAGAAGAAAACTACGCGCATCAATCAGTTTACACAATAAAACCGTAACTGGAGCATAAGACTATAAGCCATCAAAGGATAACATATTCTCCCTATAAAAACTACATATGATCCCTTCCCATGTTGTAAGAAGGTATAAAAATTCATTTCCATATATATCCAGGATCCTACATGTGACTAATTACTATTAGCTATATGCTAACATTTATTACAAGGCCTTAAGTGCATTTTCATTCATATTAAATTTACCATCAGATTATATCAAATCCAGTTTAAAAAGAAAACATTTCACATTTATTGTTAACCATGATAAACTAAATTTTGAAACATATATCAAGATCACTATGTTGAGTCACATCAAATTAAAAAATTTAACATCATATCGACACATCTACATCATAACTATACATCTAATCTATCCCACATCTCAATATCACACCATAAAATTCATATATTAAATTGAAATTAAATCCATCACAACACACGAATCCAAAATCATAATCATATATCTATATATCCCATCCAAAGTTTATATAAAATTTCTCAAAAGGGCTCATATACAAAATCATATACAAGATCTGCCATCTATGGGGTAAAATCAAATTAGATACTCTATCTCCTCCCTAGCCTCCCTCTAGGCCTCTATTAGGTCCCAAACCACTTTGACATTGTGTGACACTCCCAGTTCTCACCGAAGTATCTTGCTGAGCCATTACACACTCACTCACTCTATGCTCTACATAATGAGGTATGTCTAGAAGGTGCCCTATCACAATCCACTCATAGTAATGCATCTCTTCTCCTAATGTGTGATACTACACCAGAGTCACAAAACTTGGAGGTCCCATCTGACCCCCACCAGCTACTAGCATTCCTCCTACATTAACTATGACCTATCTCACACTTTTCCTTGCTCCATGTTCCGCACTCCCTAAGGCCCCTAAAGCCATCCCTACCTCTCCATAATTTTTCCACAACACCTCCCACTACCAGAGATACTTGTCCTTCTACTGCTAGAAATTATCACACTCTAGGTGTGCATGATCCTACTCCTATAATAGAACATATCTCTCCTAGTGAGCTATATCTCATTCTGCTCTCAACTAACCTATCTCCAACTGCAACGCAATAAAATTTTCTTATAATATCAAGAAATATTCACAACCATCACCCTCCTCTATCTCCCCACCTCTCTATCTCTACCCTACCCTACCCCCCCGGGATCCCCACTTCTATGTCCAAAACTCAGTAAAGACATCTACAACTCCAACATCATCAACATCTATGTACTCTAGTTCCCCCTCCTCATATCCCTATCATGCCTCAGCTACTTCCGGCACTGGAAGGCAGGGAAAATTTGAAGGAAATAGCTTGACAAAAACATATAGAAATCATAGTGAATATGGTAAGAACCAAATTCATTGGGTTGGCATCTTATCTAAAATATGCATTCGTGGCATTGGCGAAATATAATATATTTTTTGAAGGAAACTATAGATTGAGTGGAAAATGAAGGTTAATTCATTGGCATGAAATATAATTATTGAGAAAAAAGCATTTTAATTGTGAAATGGAGGTCTACCATGTGTTCCCTTGACTGTCACTCTACCTCATCTAATTGCGGATCTAAAAATTTATTGAATTGGTTCATTCCATGGGCTTCGATTCCACATAATTTTGTTACCTTTAGGATGCCTAGAATCTAGCCACATGTCCACCTGATATTAAATTTTGAGAATTTGGGATCCTTTTACATACCTTTACACTCATGTGCTTGGAATGGGTAACACTTGGCAACTCCTCATGTGCCAAGGCTTATCAAAAGTTTTAGTGGCTTCTTAGGTAGTTTGCGGAGTCTTTTAAATTTTTTGGGTCTTCTAAATGTTTAACGAATCCAATCTAGGTCTCTCAGTGTGTGTCGATATATATATATATATATATATATATATATATATATATATATATATATGTATATGTATATGTATATGTATATGTATATGTATATGTATATGTATATGTATGTATGTATGTATGTATGTATGTATGTAAGGAAAGTTTAATCAAATTTCAAAAAAAAATTGTAAACATGTCGGCGAATGAGACCAAATGAATAGGAAGGTTCTATAGATTTTTTGGTGATCCAATAATGTTTTAAAACCCTGACACATCTATCACACAACAATTTAATAAAAATATATGTTGGGATTTGAGATCTATTGGCTATTCACATGGGATAAATTATTGCTTGTGGAATTTTTGGGTGAAACATTGTCCCTTCCATGGTTGTAAAAATAACCAAATTTTTATTCTATAATTCCTACTTTTAGCCAAATTACAAATATTAGCCACAAAAATTTTCCCTGCTGGCAGATCCCTCTTTGAATCATCTAGCTTATATACAATTAGCTCACTAGGTATCTGTTGTGGCAGTAAAAAATTCCTATGCACCTTAGGAAAATAAATTACCTCGATCATCTCTTCACTTTTTCCCAGAATCCACCAGACCCACATAAACATGCCAACTTGACATCCATACCAAGCCACGTAGGAAATCTCACATAAAACCTCTAGACTACATCATCCATGAATATACAATGTAGATGATTAGTATGATATGTATGATCTTTGTACGTCTTCATATCTCATCTAGTCGAACCTCTATCTCATGAATCCTACCACATACTCTTTAGGGTCCCCTACTCTTAATGGTAGGTCTGGTGGCCTCACTAACACTATGTGCTAATAGGCCCAATAATGTAACAAAAACCCCACATCCAATCCAAATATTTGATCATTCACAAACATCCACAACTCATTGTAAACTTGAGGTAGTAAACAACATCCCCAAACGTACATTATCTGGTGCTCCATAATCTTAGCTAAGACATCTGCAAGTGTTTATGGAAATATGTCGCCTCTTGAGTATAGCAGGGCATAAGAAGAAATAGCCTACATGACCACATACATCAGTCAGTTCCTTGAAACCTCTGTATCGTAGTAGCTCTGAATGTTAAACACCCTAATGTGTATCTGATATCAAGGGAATCATCTCAATATAATATTATAGTATCTAGGAGTGCCTCTTGGGTAATAGGAACTATCCGCTCTCCCTGGATAGGTAATCTCAAAATATGGTATGCATAATCCAACATAATAGTCATCTCACTAGTTTGGAAGTAGAATGTCCCTGAAGTCAACTCTAATCTATCCAAATATTCAACCATCAACCTAGAATCTCTAGGAATTTGTTTGTAATGGAGAAATCTCCCTAAACTAATGGTAGTCACATGTGCCCACTTAGTTTCAAACACATCTCCCCTGATAGTCTCTACCATATTTAGGATCCTATCCTGGAGGAATATGGTGTCCCTCACCTGGAAAAAAAAAAAAAAAACACATCACATAGATTTTTTATAAAAAAACTAAACTGATCAACACTGATTGCTAATCGATGAAAACTTTTGTATACAGATCGATGACAATCGACCCAATCACTTCCGATGTTACAATTTCTTACGATTGGGAGTTCCATCCTAAATCTCATCCAAAATAACAAAAAATTAAATAAAAAATAAAAATAAATTAAAAAACAAAAACTTAAACCTACTTACCCCTCTCCTCATACGCTACCTCTTCTTACCACTTCTTCACACCTCCATCTCTCAAAAACACTAAAAATCAACCAATCAGAGCTTTTGAATCACAAGTTAACACGTTGAAAATGAGTCATTTGCACACCCGAATTGTATTATATAATTTCCATTTTTATGATTCCCATAAAGAAAAATACGCCACCATCAAAACCTTATATGCCCTTACATTGATTCCCAAAACCTTTTCAAAACTCTATTGTTGACCACACATAATTTTTTTCACATATTATGGATGTTTTCCTTTGACCCTTTGGTCACACGGCTTCACACATCTCCTTGAGAGTGATTCCATTGGATCCTCTCTATGTAGTTATTTTTCCAAATCATGTGTATGTAGAATTTCCACATTAACATCACCCTCCTGAGGTGGTATAATATCCCCTACCAAATGATTTCAAGATTTCCTCCCTTCAGCACAGTCATTTAAGACTACAATCAATCCTTGGAGCATCATTTAAAGGAAATATACCCAATCAATCTAACTCTCTTCAATCCAATGTCCAAAAAATTCGGTCATTGGCTTGAGGGGGGAACCATATCCTTATCATAAAAATTGGAGCATCCTTGTGCTAGTTTCTATCTCACAACATGTGCCTACATACAAGTCAACAAAAAGGAAAAAATGTAGACATCACTTTCTCACCCATAGGTGACACGAAACACATTAATCACAACATAATTATTCACATTAGTATTCTTATCCTAAGTACATTATAATTTATCGTCATAAACACTCATTTACCATCGTAAATATTGATAATGAATACTTGAAACCAATATTTGACATAGAAACAAGATGGTGCTTGTGTATTTTATTAATATAAAAATCAAGCATTACAAACAAATGAAAGAGCTGCAATATTTATAGATATTAGACAACTTCTATCTCATCAACAATATATGGAAACAAATCATCTAATCTAAGCCAATACGTAGAAATAGCATATTGCCCCTAACTGCCCTTATTGCCCCTCATGGAAATCATCTAGGAACAAAATATGAAAGATAGAACATAATCCCACAAACATTGGGATGAGAACACTATCACTTAGTTAACTAATAACTAAGGATTACAAATACCTATTTACATAAGTTTAAAGTATTTAAATTAAATACTTTACCTTATTACATTTATTCAAATATCAACTAATGATGAATTAAGATAAGTTTTATTCCTAACATTCCCCCCTTAATTTAGCATGGTCTCAAGTGAATAGGAGAGAAATTCTCTAAAACCCTCAAATTTACCTTGAGCAAGTGACTTTGTGAAAACATCTGCACATTGCATATCTGTTCGGAAATATTGGAGCTAGATGTTGTTGTTATGAACATGTTCACAAATGAAATGTACCTGCACCTCAATGTGTTTGGTGCATTCATGAAAAACTAGATTCCGAACAAGTTTTACTACTCCTTGGTCTGTCATCACCAATCCGGCACTATGATAATTCTTCACCGGGAACTCCTCGTGCTATGATTATTTACTAATGCACAGCTTTTAGTTTGGTGGATGGAATCTGGAAACACAACAACAAACATAACACAAGAATACCATAGACTATGATAAGAAGGAATGACGATAAATCTGAAATATAAGTGTAAATTATAATATCAACATGAAATTGTTACAATCTCACCCATGAGGTACTTCAAGTGTTACTGACTTCACTTGCCTTCCAACAATAACTATGGGAGAAACTTCACAATTACACTTCTTAATGGCTTCTTTAACACACCTTCAAAATGATGGCTTCCTTTACACACTTACTCATACAATATTTCTCACTACTTCCTTCTATGCTAAATGAGGGGGGTGGCCTCTTTATTTATAGGAATTTAGGCTTATCCATCTTATCTCTAAGATAGGATAGGAAATCTCTTCCGGCCAATCATATTTCATGCCTAAACTCTTGCCTTTACATGTAGGCTTATCTTCTAAGATAAGATAAACCTTATCATCTCACATGGGTTCCACCTTTTTAGACTTTTCCACAAATAAAATACACAAAATATTTATGACATCACTCTTTGTCCTTATTACAAATATAATATTTCTAATTCCTAATCATGTAGACCCTACTTCTCTACTTATCCCAACTTTGACATTTTAACATTACCGGACCACTTACAACAAATATTTACTTTTTACAACATTCCTATTGTACTTTGACTGTTACCGTACTCTACATTATTGGCGGCACCGTACTGACGGCACCGTTATCTTCCATCGGATGCTACTACTAATTACACTTAACAACATCCTATTCCTAATACATACATTAATGAAATAGAAATTACGGAGGAAAATTTTAGTGTCGACATCTTCCCCCTTCCTAGCTTCTACTCCGTCCTCGGAGTAGACTATTTTGGTGCTTGGAAAATCTTCAACTTGTCGTGGTTGACCCATTTTGTAATGGGAGTGCCATCCAATTCCTCCAGTCGGTACGTACCATTTTCATGCACAGCTGCTATTTTGTAGGGCCCCATCCATTTTGGAAGAAATTTTCTCTGTCTTCTTTTTTTGTATCTGGAATCATATACTAGAACCAAGTCATTCACATGAAATGGAGACCAACGGATCTTTTGATCAAAGTATTCCTTCTGCTTCATTTTATTCTTATAGCTTGTATCCTTTGCTATTTCCCTCATTTCCTCTAGCAAATGAAGATGTACCAACCTTTCTTTTACTGAATCACTTTCATCCATCCTTTCATTTTTCATAACTCTCACAGTGGGAATATCAAACTCAATAGGAAGAACTGGATCAATGCCATAGGCCAACTGAAATGGGGAGTATCCTGTTGCTGACTTTGATGTTGCCCTATATGCCCACAATGCTGCATGAATCCTTTTATCCCACTTATGTACCTGCAAGGCTGCATCTTTTGCTAGAATTTGACACAACACAAAATTTGTTCGTTCCACCTGTCCATTTGTGCTTGGCTTGTATGTTGTTGCCTTCCTGTGCTTAATAGAAAATTTATTGACTAGGGCTTCTACTACCTCATTAATGAAGTGGCTTCCTTGATCTGTTACAACTAGGAATTTTTTCCCTAGCAAGTAATTCCTAAACTTCTTTACAGCAAAAATGATAGCCAGAGCCTCTTTTTCAGTTACAGTATAATTTACCTCAGCACTACTCATTTGTCTGCTCCCAAAGTAAATTGGATGATCATTCCCATTTTCATCCTTTTGGCTCAGAGTACTTCCTAGTGCTGCATCTGAGGCATCAGTATACACAATGAATGGCTTGCTCCAATCTGGATTCTTTAAAACAGGTGAAGACACCTAGGCTTCCTTCAGTTGTTCAAAAGCTTCATGCGCCTTATTTCCTGGTTCATAAGTAACATCCTTCTTCAAGAACTGGGTTAGTGGCTGTGCAATCTTTGAGAAATTCTTGATGAACCTTCTATAGTAACCCACATGGCCTAAAAATGATCTCAACTTACTTCTATTCATAGGAAATGGTAACTCTTTGATTTTTGAAACTTTATCAGGATCAGTACCAATACCATCTCTGGATACAACATGCCCTAACAAAACACCTTTAGAACATCCAAAGACACACTTTGTAGGGTTTAGTGAGGTTTGTGCTTCATCTAACCTTTGAAATGTTGTCTCCATCTGGTGCAGGTGGTCCATCTTGCTCCCATAGATGTAAAAATCATCCAGAAATACTCTGATGAAGTTCCCAATGTAGGGTTCGAACACCCTATTCATCAAACGCTAGAATGTTGCTGGAGCATTACACAACCCAAAAGGCATAACTCTATAAGCAAACATTCCCCAAGGAGTGGTGAACGTGGTCTTCAACTGATCTTTCTCTACTATACGAACTTGGTTGTAGCCACTATATCCATCAGCAAAACTATAACACTCCTGGCCAGCTACTTCATCCAAGATCTGATCTGAGAATGGAAGAGGGTAATGATCCTTCTTTGTTGCCTTATTGAGCTTCCTGTAGTCAACACAAATGCGTAGCTTCCCATTCTTTTTTATTGAGATCACAATGGGAGAAACCCATTTTTAATTCTCCACAGAAAATATGAATCCTGCATCAAGCAACTTATCTATTTCTTCTTTTACAGTCTTGGAAAAATTAGGATTCATTCTATATGGCATTTGCTTTATGGGCTTAGCACCATCTACCAGCTCAATAGAATGTTCTACCCAACTTACTTGACGGAGTTCCTTGTAATCAAAAGTGAATATGTGTATGTACCTTTGAAAGAGCTGGAGGTAGGATTCCTTCTCACTCTCCATCACAACATCACCAATCTTTATTTGCTGGAGACGATCATCAATTTCTTCTTCAGATAATTTTATGGGGTCATGAGTCGGTGTGACTGGAAGGATATCCATGACCGAAACATCAACCTCACTTTCTTCATCTTCTGTGTCCACTTCACTGGTACTAGAGTAATCAGAGGATGTCCAATCATCAGTTTCATCACTTGAATCGACAGGTTCTGCCTTATGATGCCGAGGGATCACATTTATTTTCACCCTCTCTCTACCACGTCCAAGTGTCATGAAGCCTTCATTCCAGTAGTTTCTTGCATGAACTCTCCTTAGCCATGGTCTTCCCAACAACATTGGGTACGCAACAGTACCATTTTTCATCACCTGAAAGTCTACCACACATACAACACCCATAACAGATATTGCCACATTTGAAACTACACCTTCTGGTTTAGTTTTTCCCTTATTTAATGACCTTAACATAAGTGTTGAGGGGCGATCAATTTTTAAACCCAACATATTCATTACAGACTCGGTCATTACATTAACTGCAGCACCTCCATCAACTAAGACATCATGAATTGAAATACCATTACATAGTACCTCAGCTTGTGGAGCATAGGGATCCGCCTCTGCCTCCAAAACAGGGACCTCAACCTCCTTCCTTCGTCGAGCATTGAGTCCACTTCGCAGCTCCCGCCTCTTCTCAGAAGACATAGCCAAGAGTTGACCATATGTAATATTTGCAGGCCTTTTGGATAGATCTTCTAAGATGGAGTATGGTCCTTGTCCCTGTGAAATCAGAAAATCCTGCACACCCAACTTTCTTCTCCTATGTTTCTTACTAGTTTCTCCTTTCATCTTCTTAGGATCATTTCCATCTTGGTTATCTTTTTCTTTCTTTCTTTTTGTTACAAACACATCTACTTCATTATTTATGCTCTTATCTACTACATCAAAAGAATTCACAGGTGCTTTTCCTTTATCATTATCTCTTGTACCAGATGTAGAAGCTCTATCTGGACAATTATACTTATAATGACCCTTTTTATAACAACCATAACAAACAACTTCAGAAATATTTCTTTTTGGACCTCTATCTCCTCCCTGAGAACTAAATTCTTTTCCTTGAAGAAGATTAATAGTTAACTGACCCATCTTCTTGAGCAGATCTTCATACTCAGTAGATGTACTAGGAGAAATATTTGTGCTCACTGAGAGTGGTTGTGGATTCTGGACCAAAGGTGCTGGTGTAGGCTCTACTTTAGCAACAATTTCTTTGGGCTCCTCTTCCATGCTTTCTTCTTGCCTTCTTGCAATCTCCTTTGCTTGTTCAATGGTAGCTGGGTGGTCATACTTCACTTGTTGTCTGATCTCTGGCTTCATCCCAAGAATGAAGTGCTTACATAGGAGATTATCCACGCCATTCATCAACCCATCCGCTAATCCTTCCTTCCGGATCTGGGCATCGAGCTTCCTCTTTAGCTCTAGAACACGAGCATGATAATCTCTTATCTTCTCCTTCTCTCCTTGGGCTAGCTTTGTGATCTCGATCATGAGATCTGCATATTTCTGTTGTTCACCAAATTTTTCAAGAAAACTTTCAGTTAATAAATCCCATGAGTTTTTTACATTTTCACCTAGTGTTTCAAACCACCTAAGTGCTGAACCATCCAAAAAGGTAGGAAAAAATTCAGTCCATTGTTCCCTTCTTATAAGGCCATTACAAATACAAGATCGTTTAAACTCTTGAATGAAAGAGGAAGCATCTTCATTAGATTGAGCTGAAAAAACAGGAATCTTCCCCATTTTCAAAAGTAACCACAGTGAAATACCAACCCACAAGTACAATCAACAAGACTTATGTGCACAAATAATTGGAATCACTATAATAGAAAGTGACTTTACACTTTTCTACAGTAAAATAGAAATGACCACGGTAAACTATGGTAAAACTTGACTTACTGTGGTAAAAATTGACTTTACTGTGGTAAACACTATTCACGGTAAAAAGTAAAGTTACTGCGGTAAATAATATTCACTATTGGTAAAAAGTGACTTTACCATGGTAACTACTATGCACAGTAAAAACAAGGTTACTCTCCAAATGATTTCTGACTAAGTGGGAATATCTCTCCAGAAAATCCACCAACGAGGAATGGTCCCGGCAACGGAACCAAAATGTCATCACCAATCCGGCACTATGATAATTCTTCACCGGGAACTCCTCGTGCTATGATTATTTACTAATGCACAGCTTTTAGTTTGGTGGATGGAATCTGGAAACACAACAACAAACATAACACAAGAATACCATAGACTATGATAAGAAGGAATGACGATAAATCTGAAATATAAGTGTAAATTATAATATCAACATGAAATTGTTACAATCTCACCCATGAGGTACTTCAAGTGTTACTGACTTCACTTGCCTTCCAACAATAACTATGGGAGAAACTTCACAATTACACTTCTTAATGGCTTCTTTAACACACCTTCAAAATGATGGCTTCCTTTACACACTTACTCATACAATATTTCTCACTACTTCCTTCTATGCTAAATGAGGGGGGTGGCCTCTTTATTTATAGGAATTTAGGCTTATCCATCTTATCTCTAAGATAGGATAGGAAATCTCTTCCGGCCAATCATATTTCATGCCTAAACTCTTGCCTTTACATGTAGGCTTATCTTCTAAGATAAGATAAACCTTATCATCTCACATGGGTTCCACCTTTTTAGACTTTTCCACAAATAAAATACACAAAATATTTATGACATCACTCTTTGTCCTTATTACAAATATAATATTTCTAATTCCTAATCATGTAGACCCTACTTCTCTACTTATCCCAACTTTGACATTTTAACATTACCGGACCACTTACAACAAATATTTACTTTTTACAACATTCCTATTGTACTTTGACTGTTACCGTACTCTACATTATTGGCGGCACCGTACTGACGGCATCGTTATCTTCTATCGGGCACTACTACTAATTACACTTAACAACATCCTATTCTTAATACATACATTAATGAAATAGAAATTACGGAGGAAAATTATAGTGTCGACAGGTCCAAATCCCAAAAAGAATACAAATCCTGAAGTGGATTTCCTATCATCTATGTTTCCTACATGATCTGAATCTGAATATCTTGTCAAGAAGAAGTTATTATTCTTCTTGTATTCTAGGCCATCTTCCATAGTTCCTCTGATGTACCTTAGTATCCACTTTTCTTCTTTCCAGTGAGAAACCCTTGGTTCTTGCATGAACCATGAAATATAGTTGACGGCATAGCTGATATCCAGCCTAGTGTAAGTCAAGTAGATGAGACTCCCTATCAACTACCAATAGAGAGTTGAATTTACTTGTGGTGATGGATCTATTCAAGACAGTTGAAGTCTTGTCTCCATAGGTGTGGAAAGTGGCTTACTATCCATCATATTGAATTCCTCAAGTGGTTTCTTGGAATATTTTAATTGTGACACAAATATATGATTTTATCTTTGCCAAACTTCAAGTCCAAGACAATAATGCAGAATCCCAAGATCGGTCATGTCAAATGATCATGTTAGATCTTTCTTTGTTGACTCAATAATCCTCACTAATCCTCCAGTGATGACTAGATCATCAACATATACTACAATGATCACTTTACTTTTTGAGATATAGATTAGAATCGTATGGACTCTTGTTGAATCCATGTTGAATGAGATGCTCATCGATTTTTATGTACCATGCTCTGGGAGAGTGCTTTAGACCATATAGTGATTTTGTGAGTTTACATAAATTTTCCTCTTTCCCTGGTATGACAAAACCTTCTGGTTGAGTGATGTAAACTTCTTCCTGTAAATAACACATTAAGAAAGGCATTTGTCACATCCATTTGGTGTATTTTCCAACCAAATTGTGTAGCTAGAGAAAATATTAACCTGAAAGTTTTCATCTTAATTGTGGGAGAAAAATTCTCCTCATAATCAATGCCTTCTTTTTTATCATATCCCTTAGCAAAATGTTTGGCCCTATGTTTATCAATTTTTCCATCTGCTTTGTACTTTGTTTTGAAGATCCATCTACATCCAATTGACTTTTTCCCTGGTGGAAGATCTGTAAGTTGCCATGTATTATTTTTCATAAGTGACTTATATTCTACATCCATGGCATCTTTCCAAGGTTTAGAGTGTAGGGCTTCTGAAACTAAGGAAGGCTCAATAGTTTCAAAAAATTTACCCATTAAGGCCAAATTGACCTCATTTCAATCTATACTGCGAGTCCTCATTCCAATGGTAGATGTGTCAGAGACACTATCCAATTTTTCATCTCTAATCATACTTGTATACCATTTAGGCATATTTTTTGTGTTACATGTTGGATGTTGAATTTCATTATCTTCCCCATCATCATTGTCGTCATCAAAGTGATTACCATCTTCAGTTTTCACTGTAGGGATGATTTTTTCATCATGTGAGTGTATGGAAGGAGAATATACTTATTTCTTCTCAAAGAACTCAACATCCCGACTAGTTTATACCCTTCTTGTTTTTGGATTCATAATTATGTAGCCAAGTGCTTCATCACTGTATCCCAAAAAGATAGATTTTTTCTGATTTCATTTCAAGCTTAGTTCATTGTTTCTTAGGAATGTGCATACTTATTTTACATCCAAAAACTCTAAGGTGTGAAATAGATGGCTTATGTCCTGACCATGTTTCCTGTGGTGTTACTCCATCAAGAGTTGCAGTGGGAACTCTGTTTAGTAAATAGACTGTTGTTTTAGCTGCTTCGGCCCAAAATGTTTTTGATAAACCTGCATCATCAATCATACATCACACCATATCCATAATAGTACAATTTTTCCTTTCAATAACACCATTTTTTTGTGGTGTGCGAGGAGGAGCCATTTGACGATGAATGTCATGTGTTTTCAAAAAATCATTGAACTCATTTATGGTGTATTCTCCGCCTCGATTTGAGCGGAGTATTTTTATTTTCCTACCAGACTCTGTTTCAACAAGAGCTTTACACTTCTTGAAAGTTTCAAAATCTTGGTCTTTTGTAGAAAGACAGTATATCCACATTTTTCTTGAAAAATCATCAACAAAGAGCATGAAATATTGAAACCCAGAGTGGCTAGGTTTCATTTTTCCACACAAATTGGTATGCACCAAGTTAATTTTTTCCTTAGCCCGAAATGTACTATGTTTGAATGGTGCTCTATTTTTTTTTCTTTCCAAACAATGCTGACATTTATCTGTACCCTTTTTTAGAGGTGGTAAACCCCTAACCATGTCGTATTGACGAAGTGTGTCAAGATAGCAAAAAATCACATGTCCAAGTCTTCGATGCCATAGTTGAGTTGATGATGTATCCTTGGCTACAAGTGCTTGATCATTTCATTGAAAAAAATCCAACTGAAACATTCTTCCCACATTCAAAGCTTTTGCAACAATTTTCGAGCTTTGTGACTTATCTCGAATTAGGCACATATTTTTACCGCATTTAAAATCAAAGTCAATTTTGAGATTGTGATCTAATAATTGACTCACAGATAAAAAATTTTTTGTTAAATCAAGGACATAAAGAACATCTGTAATTTTACAATTATGTTTCCCAAGTGGTATTGAAATGGAACCAATGCCTTAAACATTGTATGATGTATCATGACCGAAAGAAACATGATTTCTAGTGGGTGTTTTACTCATTGTGAAGAACCAATCTTTCTTTCCTTTCATGTGTCGAGTTGCACCCGAGTCGACATACCAAATTTGATTTGTAGAATTGGATACTTCATTTGACTATGCAGAATATAGGAAGTCATCATCATCAAATTGATCTTCCTATTTGGCTACATTTCCTTGTTGAGTTGGTTTCTTCTTCCACTTATTATTTTGTCCATGTTTATTCTATTGTTGGCCAAATTTTGTTTGTTGGTAATTAATATTTTTAACACTTGATGATCCTTGTTGGAATGTGTTGTATCAACAGTTTTTTAAGTCATGTCCTTTTCAACCACAAATAAGACATTTTTGTTGGTCCTTTTGGCCTTGTTGAGTATTACCTTGCTTCTGACGTTGCTTACTAGACTTAGCCTATTTTTTTTCCTTTTTGATTAGAAACAAGTACCTACTCTTTAGTTTTAGTAGTTGAGTGAATAGATTCCTCTTGTTGTAGCATATTCACTAACTCTTTAAAAGTTGTTGTTTGACCTGTTATGTTTGACATGGTCACAAAAATCCTATAAGAAGGAGGAAGAGATCTCAATACTATAGGCACGAGTGATGTGTCAGTTACTTCTTCTTCCAAAGCTTGAAGTGATGCACACAAAGTTGCTACTCTTCTAAAAAATATTTCAACTTTTTCAGTTGGTTGCATTTTCAAGTTCAATAGTTGACTCTGGAGACGAAGTATTGTGTTCTTATTATTTGACTCATATATTATTTTCAACTTGTCCCAAGATTCTTTTATTATTGTGCTATCAAGAATATGAGGTTTTACCTCATCTAAAACACTAAACAAGATTATTAACTTTAATTTTTGATTTGCATTGGGAAAAAGTTATAAATAGTAGAACGATCAAATGTAGCTTGTTGTAATATCTATTGTAGATCTTGTTTGTACCAGAAACAATGGACCATAATTTTCAAAATCAATGTGCGTGAATTTTTGTTTTCCATCTTGGCTGATTGAGAAAAAAAATAATTTTGGTTCCTTAATTTGGCCTCTGAATAAATAATAGAAGAAAAAATTTTTCTTTAAATTCACATCCCCCCATAAAAATTTTATTTAATATGTTCAATGAATTTTTGCACTATTGGCCCTGTTACAAAAATTTGCAAAATTCTTTTCCAATGTTTTTGGACTCTTTGGCCTCTTTTCAAATTAAAAAACCTCTATTTTTTGTCCAATTTTTACCTTATTAAAAACTAGACCAAGATGTAGAGCTTGAAAAAACACACACTTTCAAAACAAATGACACCTCAATCCAAGGTACCACTTGAAAGTTATGCCTTTTTCAAATTGTAATTTAAATATATTTCCGGGCCCCTTTCTAAAAATCAATTTTTTTTTATACTTCTAATTTTTCCATGACGTCCAAAAACGGAATTTTTCTAAAAAATCAAAAAATTTAAATCTAAACCCAAGTAATGACTTACATGCATGCGTAGTGTGTTTTAGGACGCAACTACAGTTCACCTGCTTTGCATATATGTTACAATAACCCTTCGCCACAGTTTTATTATTACTTCTCTTTGTATGCAGGTTTACTTCTGGGACGCACCTTTTCTTCCTTATTCCAATGTTACTTTTTTTATAGACTAAAAATCTTCTACAGGCACGTCTTCTTCTTCTCTTCAATGCTCTTGATCTTTGAATGCAATCTCCAGGTTGATTGGAGGCTTCAAGATGATGCTTTGGACATAGATATTCTCACAGGCACATAGAATTCTCTTGCCATATATATGAAAAGAAAGACAGACCACATAGAATAGGAAGTAGAAGTTATGTGGGGAGCTTGAAAATCTTGGGTCCCCATAATACAAAAATTTGGTATATATAATTTTTAAAATGCTTCCAATTTTAAAAAATGCAAGTACATGTAATTTTAAAAAAAACAGAGAATGAAACATTGTCACCTTTTGCAACAGATTTATATCCAATTCTGCAAGGGCCTATGATTGCACTCCAGGTGTTCTTCAACTACAAATCAACTGTGATTCAGGGTGTGGAGCCGGGTAGGCACTGTGAAACGACTGGGGGAAGCTATGGCTCCTCCTAGCTTTGTAATTTCTCTAGATCTCCCTAAACTTCCCTAAAACTTCTTACACTCCTCTCTGGATCAAAATACTGCTCTGATACCAAATCTTGATAATGAATACTTGAAACCAATATTTGACACATAATCTTTACACAGAAACAAGATGGTGCTTGTGTATTTTATTAATATCAAAATCAAGCATTGCAGACAAATGAGAGAGCTTCAATATTTATAGATATTGGACAGCTTCTATCTCATCCACAATATATGAAAACAATGCATCTAATTTGAGCCAATATGCAGAAATAGCATATTGCCCCTAACTGCCCCTATTGTCCCTCATGGAAATCATTTGGGAACAAAATATGCAAGATAGAACATGATCCCACAAACATTGGGATGAGAACACTATCACTTAGTTAACTAATAACTAAGGATAACTAATACCTATTTACATAAGTTTAAAGTATTTAAATTAAATAATTTAACTTAGTACATTTATTCAAATATCAACTAATGATGAATTAAGCTAAGTTTTATTCCTAATAGTAAAATCTTATTTACCCTCCCCTAACCACCTAATAAAAACATAGCCTAATTTATCCTACCCATCCTAACCTCTTAACCTCTTCCTAGTTGGATTCCTAACCTCCCACCTTCATAAAACAACCTTAATCATTGGAGGAAAAGTGGTTCTAACCATTTTCCATCATTTAATTACTTGATTTTTAACATCTCTGGATAAATCAATAGCAGTCTGTGATCACTGGCGATCATTGTGGACACCATCAATTCTATTTTTCCACCTTCTTCCTCCATTTCCCAGTTAGTTAGAAATTATATTTAGGAACGAATTGTTGTACCTCCATATGACATCGCCACACTAGGAAATATCAACACTCTTTTACCAGTCCTTTGAAAAATCTCATGAAGTTATTAGTCAACCTTTTGGAGCTCTGTCACCCTCAGAAGAATTCAAAAATGTTAGTACAATTTTATTTATCCTTTTCAATTGTATTTGCCATTAATTATATTATATAATCATTCATCTACACCATCCTCCATAACCAATTTACATTTATTCCTATGTTTAATCACTTGATCAAACTTTTAGAATATCTATAATTTTAACATTGATTTCTGTTGATTCCTGATTGCCATCGATGGATGTCCTAATCACCTTTTCTGATCATTAGCCCTTTTAAAACATTGAAATATTTATTTCTTAAATATTTTCTATTTGTAGAATCCCCTAGTCTTTCTTAGCATTGTCAAAATTCACTTTGCATCAATTATAGCATGTTTTATAACCTTTTGTCAAAATAAGAATTTTTGGTCTTAGATCTCCGTCAATTCCTGATCACCGTTGATCTCTATCAATTTATTATTGAGTTCTTATAATTTCTTATCCCAGTACCTAATCCTTATAGTAGCCCTATAGCCCCTTATCTGAGGTAATGGGGAAAATGACATGGGAAGGTAGGATCCATATTATCATATATTATCACAAATGACATGGGATATCCTTATACTTACCTAGTTTGTCTTCACTGATGCCTACATATGTGGGTTCCTCCAATCCTTGATGTCAAGAGCTTCTAGTCTTTTAATATGATTAGCATGTCTTAACTTTAGTAAAAAAAATCATTTTCACCATGGTGGTTCTTACATCATTTTATCCCCTTAATGGACATGCTAGATTACGAGTCCCTCATATATTCTTTATATCCTTTTCTCCATCTCTTTTCAGACATGTTAGTATTGAGACAAATATTAGGGATAAATAAAATTCCTTTATTCTATCCTACTTAAGTATCCTCTTCATCTATTGATTTTTAAAATGTGATCTCTTGATAATTACCATCTTCTCTCTCAGATTTATCCTAGTTATCTTAACAATTATGAGTGTTTCCTCTTATATTTATAGGACTTTTAGTATGATTGATATATTTTTCCAAACTAACACCTTACATCATTTATATTTATAGGAAAATTAGTTTGGCGTTGTTAGCTACCCCTTTATATTGTACTTATGATTCGACTGCCCTTTTACACCATCCTTATGAGTTAATAACTATAATATCAAGAATTATTCATTCTCTCAGCCTCCCATGATCTCCCCCTTAGGCTATAATTTATTGCTTATTCATCTTCTAGTATTTATTTTCACTTGTTCTTCAGTTATCATATCAAATCTTACTACATTGTGGATTCACTATGCCAACACACTCATGAGAAGGTAATTCTATAGGTAGGTATGCTTTCTTTGAGTTCATGTTTTATTTCTTATAGTTGTGCAGATCTTTTTCAATATTTTGATTGTAATGTTGCATTTTATTTTCTAGAATACCATCTAATGTATATTTTTTGTGACACATGATTATCTTTGGTTGGGAACATGTATACACATAATTTTTCATTTTACTAACTTTTTTCTCCATAGGCATCATTGGCACATTAAGTTCTTCAGATTGATATTAGTATGGATACTGCTCATAGGGGAGTAACTGGAAATGGCTACATACATCCTTTGGGTTGCATTGGGTTGGCCAAAAATGGTACTTATGAGATAACTTTGATGTGTAGTATGATTATATCATATATTTCACATGTTTTTACACCCCCCACAACCATATTTTGTATCCCTTATAGTCTCCTTCTGATATCACCTTGTCATCTCCTTATGTTGATTCTCACATGTACTTTTAGCACAATCACACCTTTATCATTATCTTCCTTAGCATATTTGAGTTTCATCCATCCCTCTTGGCTTGATTTATTTATCTTTACATGTCTACATTTCCATCTTAGATGACATTGACCATGGTCGATGCCCATTTGTTGAGCGGTTTTCCTTGTCGATGACATTGACCATGGTCAATGCCGTTGGTTCCCTAGTTTATCAAAATCAACATTATTAATCATGATTGATGCCATTAAATAGAATAAACTATTAATGCTATAATTAGGCTATTTATACTTGATAGTTTAGTTTTCATTCTACATCTCATCCATCAATCATTTGACATGCTAGTTCTTTGCAATCTACCCTAAAGATTAGAAGGTCTTGAAATTGGTCATATTTCTCTTGTTCGGAGTTCAGCACTGAAAATAGATAGCTATTGGGTACTTAGGATCTACAAGCACAAGATTTGCACTTTCCATGTTCTACCAAGCCATTGGATTCATTAGAGTCTTTAATTAAGGGTTTTCCTAGGTATTTTTATTATTTGATGTGGTCCCCCACATCAAATATTTGTCATAAAGTTTTGTTGAACCCAGGGGAAGTTAATGCGCCAATGGCTCCTTCATGCATGTAAGTATTTATTTAATGTCTATTGTTCCTTTACTTTCATTTCAAATTCAGATTTGGATGTTGTGGATGTGGTAATGCATAGATTACAATAGATTAAAAACAATATTCTTCTCTATTGAATTATTTGTTTATCAGTCCTTACATTTACAACCTTGCACAACCTTTAATATTGCATTATAATCTCTTGGACCCCTCATGTAATCCTTGTGACTCTTTCCTAAAAACCTTTTGGATCTTATACTACCTTGATTGTAATCCTATTTACAACCTTATTATCATAAAATTACTAGTGGGAGCTAGTTAGATGTAACTACCCTACTCTAGGTCTAAGCTTTGGAACCCTATACCTCCTATAGACACACTTGGATTATATAGATGAAGCTTGACCTAAACAATATATAACTTAAAAATAAAATAATTTAAAACTAATGTTAAACAAAGTGATTACTTTGTAAATTTGAGTAAGACGCATAAATTGTCTTGCTTCAAATTAAGTTATTAATGATTAATATATTTATTACTAATAATTCTCTCACTATCTTAAGCTTAGAGTTTATATTTCATTCAAATTTTCAATTTTGATAAAAATTTAATTTTTTAATAATTTTTAAAGTATACTTTAAAAAAATATAGAAAATTTTAATAAATATATTTTTTAAAAGCACTTACAAATGTGGATGAGGTATAAACGGATCTTTCACACTCCAACTAATTATTTGAATATAATTTTTGTTCAAGTAGCGTATGTGTTCCAAATAATCACGTTCTCTTTCAAATATGATCTTAATTACACTTTAGACTTCATTTCCATATCTTTCAACCTTTACTATTAGTAATATTGCTATTTTTTATTGGAAACACATCATGATGTAGGAGCATCATAGGTGCTTAGGTGTTTAGAGAGTCTAGGTGTGTTGTCAAGTGTATTTTCCCTCTATAATGGAGATGTAAAAGTTCAAATATGTGTGTTATAGTTGTAGTAAGAGATAAATAGGCTTGGTAAAAGGGTGAAATTGTCTAGATAAGATGAATGTAGGCTAAATAAATCCATAAAATCCAAAAAAAAAAAAGTATGACATAGTTGTGAATGTGTCAATAGGTTTGTTTTAGGTTACTTTATCATGTTTCAAGTCTGGTATATGATTGAGTCTAACATAGTAGGAGTGGCATGATTATAGGATCTAGTTGTTAGTACTATTGTAAGCAAAATTTACGATTTTAAAATAGGAATTCCCGTATGAGGGTGATATTAGAGGGGGAATGGATACGTAAAAAGTGTGTTAAATCAATAATAAAGGAGAATGAATGAAATTGCAGGGGTTTATCTTTGTTTTATGAGTATTTTGTATAAGTTGTATATAAAGCTTTGTCACTAGGTCGAGAGTCTGAGTTTGATAGTAGGATAAATAGAGGAATTTAGAAATCTGTGAAGGTTGGATCAGGAGGCGAGACGAGAGAGAAGTAGCACAGAATTTTCTTATCCCTTGAAACATCTCATAGTTTCCTGTAGCTCCATTTTCTTCCTCTCGGAATAAATATAGGGCATCGAACTATAGGAAATCCATCTAGAAAAAAGTGATGAAATTTGATGATTTATTTTGTACTGGCGAGTTATAGAATTATGTCAGGTTTCAATTTCCCAGTCACACGTGTGAGGAAGATATGTGGAGGTAGAAGTTTTTAGACTGTCTCAGAGTGCAAAAAGAGAAAATTGACTATACATGCATGAGCAAAATGAATAATGAAGGTATAAAATTTACCCTAGAGCATAAGGAGAGCATACGAAAGGTGATCCCATTCACATTTATTGAGGCTAAGTTGTGCAGACCTCACCGGACAATATATTTTCTAAGCATGTTTTTAGATCATAGGAAACAATCCAATCTAAAAGACTTTAAAGATTGTTATTGTTATTATGATAGAATATTAACAATATATTATTTGATTTGTTAAAATACATTACTAAGGGAGAAAGAATCTCTATAAATCCACCACAATATGATATGCTCATTCCTCTTCTTTATAATACAATATAAATAGTTGTATTGAAGAATACCAAAAAGAAACGAACATATATTTGAAACAAGATCGAAGGTCAATTTGACAAAAACAGTTGTGCGGTCGAAGGTGCATCGTTACAGCATGGGGGTGTGATGGTGTCACTTACATTTGTAGTAGTCTCCTACTAATAAGCAAGCATCCTTGCATCAACCTACTTACTCTTGATCGGCTCCCTTCTTACAACATAGTTTAGGGTTTTAATGGGTGAGCCTTTTTGGTTTGTGCTCCCCCGTTTCTCCCTTCTTCACCCTTTCCCCAATAATTTGTAGATTTCATGCCCTTTTCAAAAAACCGGGGTAGTGCCAAATTTAAGGGCCCATGCAAGTAGTGCAAACAATGAGAGCCTCTAGATTAAATTAGGGTGTATCAAAGTGCCTGAGGAAGAGAAGGTGAGTGAGCAACCCTAACGAAATAGGGTTTAATTAACATTTTCATGGGTCAAGAGCCTTGTGAAAAAGAGTTATGAGCTTAGGTAATGGAACACATGAAGGTAAAGGGGCATTTGGATTTACTCATTAGCTCAAGAGAATTATTTATTGTTGTTTTTAGAGAAAAAGAGGGTCAAGCTAAAGTTTTTGAACAAAGACCTTAGTTTTTTGGCAAGACATATTTATTCATGTCATTGTAGAACCCCTATTTAAACTTTTCAAAAAAGTACTCAAAGGTAGCCCCTATTTTCATAATATTATTCTCTTGCGGAGAAAAAAATCAAGGATTGAAGGATCTCTCATGGAGATCATTTGTATTTCTAGAAAAAACCATACTAAGAAGCATATTGCTTATGTGAGATGTGTGTTCATATGGATGTGAGAAAATCTCTCCTAAAAGAGCATGGTTAAATATCCACATTGAGATATGTTTAAACCACCCCTTGACTATGAGGACCTACCTTTATGATGTTTAATGTGTCATAACCATGGTCATTTTGCTTGGGACTTATGGATGTCGTCATTAACAAGGAGAGGGAAAAAGAGAAATTTTAGGTAATCTGAAAAAAAGGAAAGATAAATCCTAAACCTCAATTTAGAAGGAAATGTAAATTTTAAGAGAAAACAAAGGACACCAGTTTTCATGTTAGTTCAAGTTCTAACCCTTTTTCCATTTTATGTGCAAAAGTGGATGATCTATAATAAAAAGCGGGAAACATCATATAGCACATGGAGGTTCTTATTTCAAAGAATCAATTTGATCAAGTAAATGGCCCAAATGAGGCTTATTTTGATGACCCAACACTAGATAATCTTGCTAAAAATATTATGATTCTCCATAGGCATGTCTAAGAATTTTTTGGAAACTAAGTAAAACCTTCGTGCTAAGATAAAATAGGATGGTGGTTTTGAAAAACAAGCAATGAAGAGTTTATGTAGAAGTAAACTCAGTCTCACCTTGTGTTCATTAAAGAAACATATATTATGTATTTTTGTTCCTTATGGGCTTTGATTGCTAGTATTTCCCAAACAATATTGTTTTGTTTTGTGGGATGTTGATTTTTTTTCAATAATTAATTATGAGTCCTGAATTCCAACTATACACCTTTTTTCTTTTTTATCATAGACCATTTGTGTGTTTCATTTCTTTATTTTCCTTTAACAGATATGGTGATGTGGTGTAGAGGATCTAGTTCCAAATTTTCTATGTTGTCTTTGTTAGCAAAATGTCCCTCAGTCATGTCCCAACTTGTCCTATTCCTATCTAGGTGATTGAAGGCCTACAATCATTTATGAGATTACATTCATGCTCTTATCTCCTGCTTGAGGATCAATTCTATAAGTACTCCATTCTTCATACCTATTCGAACCCGCATTTAGGCACCTCATACACACTCCCAATTCACTCTATCTTATAGTCTATTTAAATGGTGTCAATTTAACAAGACCTATACAACTAAGTCCCCATCAATGAGATTATCACCATACCTATTGTGATAAACCTCTCCATGTTCTTAACTAAATCTTCCATACAACCTCAGAATGCCCTCCTCACACACTTCATCTAACAACTTCATTCACTCATGCACACTTTTGATCCTTTACTAGTCTAATGAGGCTTATCTTAGTTCCATCATGCTTATACTCTCCATTATATTTCTTATCATCCTAGATTGGTCTGAGACCCCTTGTTTTACCACACCTATGGTGATTAAACTATCAATTCTTACATTACCTTACCGACTAACATAGATAACATGATTAGCCTTGTGAGGCCATTTCCCATCCTAAAGGGTAAATGCAATCTTCTAAAACAACTTAGTAATTTAAATGCTCATTATTGGGTTCTCAAACATACCTCAAAATTTTGACTTAGTCCTGTCATAATGAAGCAAGAGAAATAAGCCTAATTAGCCTATAACATGGGGTCAGAATCTCCATTTTTGTACATTTATCTTATTTTTTCAAGAAAGCCAACTGTATTTTTTGTTCGTTATTTTTATAATCTTCTCAAAATTTATTGTCTCTTACTTTTCGTTATTCTCTCTTATTTTTATAAAAAAACCATTGTATTTGTAGTTCGTTATTTTTAAAATCTTCTCAAAATCTAATCTCTTTCACTTTTTGTTATTTCTAGAATCTTTTCAACTAAAAAAAATTTCAACTTCAAATACATTAAGAATCTTTAAACTCTGTCCGAACAAAACATCACAAGAATCTTAAAGACTCTTTCACATAATATGCCTACAAATGTCCAACTAATAATAATCTCATTTGATTGCCTTTCGTCACTCATATACGAGGTTGTATTTATTATCACATTTCATTGAGAATTTTCTTTGTATTTAGATATGAAAAATCCAATCTTTGCTATGTATTGTGATTGCTGACGGATGAAGAGATTTGGAATAAAGACGCTTCCGAATTATTCGCACAATAATAGAAGAGAGAATTATTGCTCACAATGCACGCGTATTTTGACTAATAAAGGATGGGTAATTATTATCACAAGAATATCGAGCTTTCGATCATCTGCAAGTCAGGCTGAAGTAGAATATCGAGCTTTCTACTTCGTCGTATTCCAATTGCTTCAACTTCCTCAACCAATCAAAGATCCCCAAGTGCACATCTTTATTACTATAGCGGAAAAGAAATTTGTAGAAATCAATCATTAGACGTTTGGTTTGGTTACAATGCACTTGAAGTTGTTTGGTTGCAATGAAACAAAACACTCACCAAGTTCACATCGTCATTACTATTTCGAATAGGAAATTTGTCAAAAACAAGGAAATTTGTCAAAATCAATCATTAGATTTTTGGTTGTAATGGACCTCGAGTTATTTGGTAGTAATGGAGATGGAGTTGTTTGGTTGCAATGAGCAAAAACAATTGTCAAGTCGACATCTTCATTACTATTTTGATCTTTTTTTTTTTTAATCAAAGACAAGGAAATTCATTGAACCGCTAGATTTCTAGTTGCAACAGACTTGGATTTATTTAGTTACAATGGACAAAAACACTTGTACTTCTAGAAGATAATGCTTTAATTGAAAAGTTTACAGTAGGTTTGTATTTACTATACTAAACAGATGCAAAACAAAAATAAAATTTAAAAATACTTCTATTTAGTGTAACTAGCAATTGTGCGTGAAATGTACGATGGAAACACCGAAGGGGATCTATTAAAAGAGTTGAATTGGAGGAAGAGAAAAAGTGGAAGAGGAATGGGAAAACAGTATGAAACTCAACCAACAAACAAAGTGAAAAATGTGTTCAACTTCATAAATGTGAATTTCTTATGGAATTTATACATGAGCTTAAAGGGTCTAACATCAATTGGTTTTTGGTAAAAAAAATGCAACGAAGATGCCTTTATTGCAACACTTTGTAGCTCCACTTTCTAGTTGTGAGCTCAAGCAAATGAAAGAAACAATCAATGTACCAAAAACAAACAATAATAGAGCTCACACTTTGACTAGCCATATGAGTGAATGTAGAAAATATATGTCGATAGAGGTCAAAAATCAATTTTTTTAGTTCTACGCCATGAATGTTTTTGAGATACTTGACGAGGATATGAATGGAAAGTTGGAAATGAACATGTGGGAAGTAATTAATAGAGGAAGTAACATAATAAACACAAGAAGTTCAACATAAAATAAGTTTAAATGGAAAGTTGAAACCCATACGTTAATTCCTTGCACATAACAAAGAGATGGTGGTTAAGATTTGCAGAATATTTGATGGTAAAATTTGATAAAGAGTTGAAGACATTTGGCATTGCATTTTTGGTGGCTACAACATAATGACAACCATAGAATGGGGGTTGCTATATTTCTTTTAGGGTCTGCAATTTTAAGTGGGAAATGGTTAATTTATTATACAAATCCAAGACATGAATGTAATAATGGAAAAGTAAATGGTGGGAACTAAATACATACATGTCCCAAACTACGGCTTAGAATGCCGGTCAAACCTAAATATTGTCTAATTTTAATGCTTCGTTTTATTGTCTCAATTTCATTTGCATTATTCAGATGAGTGCACTTAGTGCTTTAAGGGACAAAAGAAGAGGAGAGGCCTTCAAGTGATTGGATAAAAAAGTGAAAGCTATATTTTATTTTTCAATAAAGCTTGTTATTTTTCTGTTTCATAATAGCAAGCCTTACGATTGGAAAACATTAAATTTGCAAGGTTAGATGTATACATGAAAGGAAGGTTGGATATTTTAAGGTGGGAATAAAAAACTCACATGTATTACACATATTTGATAAAGTAGATTGGCCCTACGCAAATAATATATACTATATGTGCTACACCTAGTCGTCTCAACCTCGTGTGCACTACTCATGTCAGCGTAATGTATAGGGTCCAAAATAAAAATGTGAGAATTCAATTGGGAGTAAGTATGAAATCCAACCGCAAGTGGCTAATATGGCGTTCTTGTATCACTCGCAATCCAACATGGAAACTCACGTGGGTGAGATTATAAACGATTTCTAATAGTGTGAAACCCCCATTACATGAACAATCAAAGATATGTTTTTCAAGTAGGCGGTGCCATATGCAAAAAGATGGGCAACATAAAGTTTCAAAGATTCATGCACAGGGATGGACCACGAGGGCATTTTCCATAAAATTCGCACATGCACTACCTAACAAACTATGTCATTACACCGTCTAATTTGCATTGATGCACCCTTTATAGATGGTATCAAAATAAACAACATGCCCTCCACTATAAATACTTTGGAAAATGCCATCCCTTATATATCTCAAGTATGTTGAGATACTTGACGAGGGCATGAATGAAAAACTGGAAATGAACATGTGGGAAGTAAATAATTGTGGATCCAACGTGATAAAGATAAGAAACACCATAAAATAGGGTCAAACACAAAATTGCAACCCACATGTTCATTCCCAACACCTAAGAAAGAGACGATGGTTAAGATTTATGGAAGATATGATTATCAAGATTTGATAAAGAGTTGACGGCATGTGCCACGACATGCGTGTTGGAAACACCATAGTGACTACCATAAAATTGGGGTTAGTGTTTTTTATTAATCTGTGTAAATGGTTTCAAGTGGGCATTGTTTAGTTCATTAGATAAGGAAAAGAGGTTGGTTTCAAGGGGGCATCGTTTTCAATCTACATGGTTCCGAGTGGGAATTCTTTTAAGTATTTCAATGTCAAAAAGAGGGAAATAATGGGGAAATCGAAAAAGGTTTAGGGTTGAAAAGGAAATCTAAATGCTTGTGTCTTGTAGCATTTTGTAGCCTATATATCAAGTTGCAAGCTCAAGTAATTATAGGAAAATGGGTTGTGTGCGAAAAACTATCGATAAATGAGACCATCAAGCAGTTAGATATAATACTGAAAGGTAGATTTTATTCATCAATCAAGCTTGTGCTAGGAATTAATTAGTGCTTATGGTTATTGTTTAGTTAGTAGGCATATTATTGTTACGAATAACAATAACATACGGCGGATGTGGTTTGAAGTTTATTTTGTTGGGATATTGCAGGGAATATGTTGCAACCTATTTATAAGGGAGACATTCCCTATATATGTATTATGGCTGGATGAAATTTGTTTGCTGCAATATTAATTCAGGCTATTGCAGATTATCCATTTGAATATATTTTTGAAAACTGTATGTGCTCTTTCATATGGTATCAGAGCAAGATTATTGTGAATGTGAGATGGAGTATTGATTGATAAGGGTAAATTATTGCTCTTGCTCTGAGCTATGATATTCAAGTGTGCTGAGAGTATCTATAGTTGATATAGCATTTTATATTGTAGATCTGGGAAGCATGATTTATAGTGATAAAGAAAACTATTAAAAGCGCATATGTCTGCATTGGTTGAACTGTTTGTATCCCTTGCCATCTTATCTAATTATTACTCTTTCGTGGATTGCTATCTGTCCATATTATTCTCCTTGCTCTCTAATAATCAAGTCTGAATCTGCATATTTCCAGGCATGCATTGATGTATCCATTCATCTCAAAAATCCCGAAGATAATATAGGATTTGATCACGTTGCTTGTTTGCTGCATCGTTTCCAAAGCTCCATTGACGGATTCTTAGATCAAGATCTTCGTGACATTCCTCAGCTGTGTATAGCATGTGACTCGGTAAGAATCGATCTCTTTGAGGATTAAATTAGGACACATCTGGATCGGTGAGTTTGGATTTGTAAGAAAGCATTCACCTCACAACTCAGTCTACGATCCAAGTTAATAACAGACCCTACCCAAGGAAGCAGAACAACGTCTCTTTGAAAATTCGGCTTAGTATGATACCTTCACAGAATTCAAGAGTATGCAAAGCCACGATCCCAAGTTGGTGTGTTGTATGCGTTGGAAAGGCGCTCAACTCCCGATCCCCTCAACATAACCCCATTCGAACTCTGCAGAGGTTTCATCAAACACACTTTGGATTGTTGGTCGTGTTGTTTTAAGTTTTAGTCTCTTGTTGTTGGTGGACATGGGAGACTAGTTTTGTTTAGAGGTTGGTTTAATTTCTAATAATTGATTTTTAGTTATATTAGAAATTAAAAGGTATTGTCTTTTATATACTTAATGGATGTAGTCTAATAAATTTGAGGTGTGTGTCACATTTAAAATTGTTATATTGGCCATTAGATATAGAAATAGTCCTTTGGGTGAAATATTTTGTTGTGAGATGTCACAAACATCATCATATGTCTTATTGTCAATTTAACGAGATTATGTAAAAATCAAGAGTCATAGTCAAATTTGTAGTGTCATCAAGGTCAATACGTTTCCCGAGTCATTGTAAAAAGATTTAGAAAATAAATAAAAAGTTGCATCACGGATGCATTTTCGGTGTAACCCGATGTCCTACAATAAAGTTTTTTACATTGCGAGGGAAATAAAAAAATAATGTACAATGTGGAATTTATTGAGCATTATGTCTTCATTGGCTAAGTAAGCAACTCATGCACTAGAGTTCGGAGGCAACGGAGGATAGAGGACAATTAGTGCCTCTCGTCAGTCACCAGCGATGGGGCCGCACTTTGGTATGGTGGCATTTGTTTTTCAGTTATGTGGTCTGTGCAGAATAAAATGGTGTGTGAATTCATTCCCATGTTATGATTGAAACAAGAAGAATGTGCATTTTAGAATCTAAGAATTGTTGTATAAGATGGGAGTTGAATTGGAGTGATCCTCTGACTGTTGAGATTCTTCGACTATCAGACTTCTTCATTAATCAGACGGTGAAAGAACATTCACTGGAGGTGAAAGAGCATTCACTGGAAGTGAAAGCGGTAAATGTTGAGTTCGCATATGTAGGTGTATTGGTGGAAGTGTGATCATTTGGTAAGGGATTCACTATGGTGTTCAGCAAATGGTCATGTGCAGAAAGATCCAGACAACAAGATCCAAGGCAACAATATGCAGCACTAAAAGTATGTGGAAGCATATGATTCTGTTTCTAGTTCTTGAGATGTGTTGTCTCCCCATGTTTGCACTAAGGGGGGAAATGTTAGGAATTAATTAGTGCTTATGGATAGTGTTTAGTTAGTAGGCATATTATTGTTACGAATAACAATAACATACGGCGGATGTGGTTTGAAGTTTATTTTGTTGGGATATTGCAGGGAATATGTTGCAACCTATTTACAAGGGAGACATTCCCTATATATGTACTATGGCCAGATGAAATTTGTTTGCTGCAATATTAATTCAGGCTATTGCAGATTATCCATTTGAATATATTTTTGAAAACTGTATGTGCTCTTTCATATGGTATCAGAGCAAGATTATTGTGAATGTGAGATGGAGTATTGATTGATAAGGGTAAATTATTGCTCTTGCTCTGAGCATATGCATGAATTCAAGTGTGCTGAGAGTATCTATAGGTAGGAATAAAATAATTGCATGTCTTATATTGTAGATCTGGGAAGCATGATTAAATAGTTGATAAAGAAAACTATTAAAAGCCGCATATGTCTGCATTGGTTGAACTGTTTTGTATCCCTTGCCATCTTATCTAGATTAGTTACTCTAATCGTGGATATGAATATCATTGATTCCATATTATGTCTCCTTGCTCTAGTAATAATCAAGTCTGAATCTGACATATTTCCAGGCATGCATTGATGTATGGCATTGAATCTTCAAAAATCCTTGAAGATAATATAGGATTTGATCGCGATTTGCTTGTACTTGCTGCATCGTTTCCATCAAGCTCCATTGACGGATTCTTAGATCAAGTACACACTTCGTGACATTCGATGCAGCTGGTGTCATTTAAAGCATGTGAGCTTCGGTAAGAATCGATCTCTGTTGCAGGATTAAATTAGGACTACATGACCTGGATCGGTGAGTTTGCCATTTGATACATGCAAAGCTATTCACCTCACAACTCAGTCTACGATCCAAGTTAATAACAGACCCTACCCAAGGAAGCAGAACAACGTCTCTTTGAAAATTCGGCTTAGTATGATACCTTCACAGAATTCAAGAGTATGCAAAGCCACGATCCCAAGTTGGTGTGTAAGACAATGCGTTGGAAAGGCGCTCAACTCCCGATCCCCTCAACATGTAAAACCCCATTATTAACTCTGCATCCATGAGTGATCATCGAAACACACTTTGGATTGTTGGTCGTGTTGTTTTAAGTTTTAGTCTCTTGTTGTTGGTGGACATGGGAGACTAGTTTTGCTTTCAGAGCTCTAATGGTTGTAATTGTCTAATAATTGATTTTTAGTGGGTATTAGAAATTAAAAGGTATTAATTTTATGCTAGCTTAACACGATTGGGAGGTCTAATAGGAGGGGTTCTGAGGTGTGTGTCACATGTCTCCTAAATTGTTATTTTGGCCATTAGATATAGAAAATAGTTCTTCGGGTGAAATATTTTGTTGTGAGATGTCACAAACATCATCATAGTGGCTTATTGTCAATTTAATGAGACCCCTGTAAAAATCAAGAGTCATAGTCAAATTTGTCAGTGTCTTTCAAGGTCAATACGTATTTCCGAGTACAACCCTAATGTAAACTAACCATTTAGAATAATTAAAATAGAGGTAAGAGTATTTATTGCATGGATTGTGACGCATTTGAATCTTATTGTAACCCGATGTCCTACAATAGGAAGTTTTTTACAGTATTGCGAGTGGAGGATAAACGAGAATAATGTACAATGTGGAATTTATTGAGCATTATGTCTTCATTGGCTAAGTAAGCAACTCATGCACTAGAGTTCGGAGGCAACGGAGGATAGAGGACAATTAGTGCCTCTCGGTCTAGTCACCAACTATGTTGGGCCTACATTTTGGTATGCACTGAACATTTCTTTTTCAAGTTATGTGGTGTGTGCAAAATAAAATAGTTTGTGTGGCTTCCTTCCCCTATTATGATTGAAACGAGATTTAATGTGCATTTTCCATAATCTGAGAATAGTTGTATAGGATTTGAGCTGAATTGGAGTGATCCTCTGACTGTTGAGATTCTTTGACTGTCGGACTTCTTCATTAATCAGACGGTGAAAGAGCATATCACTGGAAGTGATCAGCGGTAAATGTTGAGTTCGCATATGTAGGTGTATCTGTGGAAGTGTGAATCATTTGGTCATAGGAGATGCTCACTGTGGTAAAAACTCCAATGTTTCATGTGCGGAAGGCATCCATACAACAAGATCTTATTTAGGCATATCACTATGTAAGTAACATGAAAAGTATGTGGAAGCATAAATCACGATTCTGTTTGCAAAGAAACAAAAAGATGGGCTTATCTAGCCCCATGGTTTTGCACTGAAGGGGGGGAATGTTAGGAATCAATTAGTCCTTATCGATAGTGTTTAGTCTAGTAGGCATATTACTTGACATTATGCCTCAAAATAACTAATAATATTCATAGATGTTGTCCTTTAAGGTTATACTCACCTCTGTTGAAATATTTCACTAGGAAGATGTTTCAACCTATTTACATGGGAGACCATTCCCTATATATGTATTACGGCCAGCTAAATAATTTTGTGCTACAATCAGAGAATGGGTAGATTATACCATTTGAGTCATTATGTTTTTATAAACTATATGTGTTCTTTTAGCTTGTTATATTTTGTTTCATAACTTTTTTAAGTGTATAAAATTGGAAAGCATTTAATTTGATAGCTAAGACATATGCATGAATGGAATGTTGGAAATTTAAAGGTAGGAATAAAATACTTGCATGTCTCATATGTTTTTGACAGATTAAATTGTTCCTACACAAATAATATCCGCCACATCTATCGTGAAAAGGGTGATGGATATATACTTTTTAGGTAGAGAGTTAATGTAATCTAGATATGAATAACATTGATTCCATTTTGTGTCATGGGAGTAGTATGACGAAAGAAAATAGACTTTTATCAAAGTCATGAGAATCCAATGGCTTGAAGCTTCACGAATCCTTAATGACTCTAGATTGAGCTTTCAAGGATGGGTGGATTTACTTACCGAAAGTATGTGGTGATCAACAGATTGACAATGTAGAAAAATTACACACTTGGAGTGATATCAATAGCAGGGTTGACAATCTTGATATGGAGTTTAGGATTACCTCAAAAAAGAGCTTGCCACTCAGATACTTGTAAACCAGGTGGCATTTATAGGACAATGAAGCAGGTCCCAGTGGTTTTAACTTTGGATCACCATGAGTGGAGGATCTATTTTCAGAAGATTTAACGTCGATAGGATACAAACTGAAGCAAAAAATATATCTCATTAGCTTCGCTAAAATTGGTGGCACTGGCAAAGTCGTTATATGACAGAAGCACGATCCAAACAACTTAATCTAAGACGTAATATGGCTATTAAGTGATCACAAAAGAAGGGGGAATTTTCTTAGTAGATGTTCTTGTCTGATATTGTAAGAGACTAGAAGCTTGCGTAAAGTCTGACTACCATGTATTGTGATTGTCTTATAGATTTTTTATGTGGTGATGATAATATCATAATTTTATGCCTAGCATCAACATCACGTTGGGATTGTCATGGATTTTGTGTAGGGAGTGTCTACAGTTGCATTATCTCCTACAGTTATGATTTTCCACCATGAAACACCATAGTCCAATCCCTCATGTCAAATAATGACGATCCGTAGTAGGCAGTGCATATACCAAACCCCTACACACGAAGATGAAAAGTATCTATTTTCATCGCTTTCAACTTTAATTTATTCTATTAATTTCAGACCTGTCTACAACGTCTAATATACAGACTAACCATGGTATTTTTAAAAAATAGAGGTAAGAGTCCCTTATTGCATGGATTTGTGTGCTCCTTCGGCATAACTTATTGCAACCCATCCATTGACATAGAACTCCCCACAGTATTGCTCAATGGAGGATAAACAAGATTTACAGTTAATTGGACAAATCTTTGACGCATCGATAGTTTCCTAAACCTTGTAATCTATGAATGTAAAACACTGATATACCATAGGAAGCATGTCAATTGATTTTCCTGGTCCTATATACAAAATTATGCAATTGGGTACATCCCTAGGTACATAAACACATACTAGCATTGATATGCATTATACTCTAGCAAGCTTAGCTTTTGTTACAGTCACGAGAGTCCATTTGGCCTTGAGGATATATTTCTGTGCTGGTGTAGTTGAGTCTTTCATAACAACCCAGTCAGGATTTTGATTTGAAAATATGTGGTGAAGACTTGGATTGCCAATGCCCAGCCAAGTACGCCAATCTTGGAGGCATCCTCATCCCCTCTTGGCACCCTTGAATTCTTTCCACCATACTCGCCATTTTTGGGCATCTGTAGAAAACTTGATCCGTTAGGGGTTGGCCCTTCTATGTTTTCAATTACAAGATTCAAACAAGGGAAGCAATATAAAACTCCATAGTTATGTGGTCACCATAAATGACTCATATATCTAAGCATTATAGGAACTATCACCTAAGGGTGCACTTGAGGATGGCCTAGAAGCACTTCAGAGCTTCGCATTTAGAATTCAATCAAGTGGAATAAGGTAGTGTCGTTATATGGTAGATAGAGAGGGTAAGAAGGGAGCCGAAGATGAATATGACGTGATGTTTTCCATAAACTACAGATCTAGTCATAGTTGTGGTGTTGTCGATAGTTGGCAGAGCCGAGATCAAGTGTACAGTTTGACTACCATGTAATCATTTTCCTGCGATATCTTATCACACACTGAGAAGGATATCAACATTCTAGCTATGAGCATGTAATAAACATCACGTTTGTAATCAGGTGGTCACTCTGTCGGGTGACCACTGGGGTCAGCTCGACTCCCCATATTGCATCTTTATTTTTTAGGATTTGATGTGGTATTATGGGTTTTGTAGGTGAATCTTTGTCTTATGGGTAACATGTACCTCAGCAATCTTATTGCGACACACATGCGATCAACAAAGAATATTTGTGACACTTGTGTGACACGGTGAAGATCAAGTTCTGACAATTTTCGCATTCATATACGCCAAATAGAGGTCATCAACTCCTAGGCACCCCTGTCCTACCATGGGCACCTGTGTCCAACCTATTTCATGACCTATAAAATTTATTTAGAATAATAATGAAACCAATCACTTCTTTTTCAATAGTTTTCCCAGTCTGCATCAGTCCCGGATTGAGCGCAAATCAGCTAAGTCCACTCATCTCTTTCTTGCACATAGGGTTTTGTATTCTATAAGCTTATTGCTTGTGTCAAATCTGCATTTTAGTATTTATTTATCATACACGACTCTGCAATTAGGGTTTAAACACTTATTTCACTGAATTTGGACATATTCTAGTGAATATGGACTCTAGTATTACATGTTTTGGAAGAAATCTATCACTGTTTTTTCCTATATTGGATTCCATTTTTGTCTATACTGGATTATGTTATTACTATTATTGGATTCCATTAGTAACAATATTGGATTCCAATATTGTCATTATTGGACTTATTGGAGTTTCAATTTTAGTATTGTTGGATTCCAATTTTGTTATTATTGGATTCCAATTTCAATATCGCTATTATTGGATTCCAATTTCGTTATTTTTAAGATTTTCATGTTGGTGGTATGCAAGGCTAGCAACCGCTAACTATTATAAGGTATGAGCCCATTGGATTAATAAAAATAAAAAACTAATAATAAATTCCTACAAAAGCAAGTTCAAAGTGTAAACCACACAATTTGAAAAGGAGATGCTAACACTTTCCTCACACTTTGAAAGTGAAAAATCCTCGATGTAAGGTGAGCGGTCACTAAATATTATAATTCATGAGCTCGTTATAATAAATGAAAGTGTAAAATCCTCAATGTAAGGTTATCTGCCACTAAATATTATAAGTCATGATCTCGTTGTATTAAATGAAAGTGTAAAATCCTCGGTGTAAGGTTATCGACCGCTAACTATTATAAGTCATGATCCTATTGTATTAAATTAAAAATTAAAACTAATAATAAATCCCTATAATAAAAAGTTCAAAGTGAGAACCACACACTTTCAAATGGCGAGCGTTGCATCCTCAAATGTGTGAGACTCACACTTTCATAATTACGAAAAATATGAGAATCATAATTTGAAAGTGTGAGGCACACATTTTCGAAGTTACGAGCTTAGCACTTAAAACATATTTACAATCCCCACACTCTAAACGTACAATCCCCGCACTCTGAAAGTGCAAGCCCCACACTCTGAATGTGTGATCCCCGCACTCTGAAAGTGTGAGCCTCACACTCTGAAATTACGAGCCTTGCACTCTGAAAGTGTGAGCCTAACACTTTGAAAAAGTGATCCTCACACTTTGAAAGTGTGAGGCTAGTACTTTGAAAGTGCGAGCCTCAACTTTGAAAGTGTGGGGCTCGCACTTTCAAAGTGTGAGGTTCACACTTTCAATGTTTATTATGCACATCCTTAAATTTGACACTGGCCTTAAATGCTAGTGGTGTTATTTTGATTTCTTGTGGAACTTACAATAAAATTACGTTCTCACCCCGAAATATACCTTGTAACAACTCAAGTATTGTTTTCTTATATTGTACATGACATTAAGTTCACTAGTGTTTATTATTATAAACTATATCTTTGAGTAATCATTAAAAGAAAACAACATAGTTGGGAGTTTATGTATATCACAAATTCTATTACTGTGAAAGATAGTAGAATTTATGCTTGTAAATTGTTCCATTCTCCATATAAATGATGAGTCACTTCTGTGAGAAAGAAAATGAAATAATCCTTGACACAATGCAAGAAAAATGTTTGTGAGAAACAAAGTCTTACACCCTCAGAGATACATTGAACCAATATTTTATAGTTTACATCAATCAAAAGACTCATTGTGCCAAAATTGTATTCTTTGTGAGTCAAGAAATGGAAACAAATTTTTCCCAATTTTGGTCCATGTGAATGAGCTACATTTTCATCACACCCCTTAATGTGGTATATCACTTTTCTACTATTTTTTTCACAAGTCTCCCTCTTGTAGCCCATTCTCTTAGCCTTGTAAAAGTGTCAGGCCCTTGTTGTACACTTGAGGACTTTGATTAGAATATCATTTTCAAAGATTCTGAAATCCAAATCAATGATGCATGTTTAAGAGAACACAGTAAATATGAAAATATTTTGTAGGTTCAAACCAGAGGTATATACGTTGCTCCATGTCTCCTTTCTCTTCACTGAGCACGTAGGTTTGGAGAATGAATGGCTGTCTATGCCTATGAACTCAAAGTATATCCCATCATGCTCTAAGTTTTGTGATGATAAAAGTAGCTCAAAATAACACAAATGATCTGTCATCATCTTTACATTGAAAGGTTCTATCTGTACATTTCAAATTTGTTACAAATTCATACATATACATTTACAAATCTTATATGAGGAGTGGTCACCTTTTGTGGACAATTTTATTTGCACAAAACATGAATACATTTTTTTCCTCTTGAATGGGACTGCCGCTTTGGATACAAGTAGTGTTGAGTAAAGTAGCAGTGGAGGTGTTATCAAAGTAGAGACTAGTATTTATGAGTAGGAAGTAGCAGAAGAGTGTACTACTACTAGTATCAAAAGTGGATTGATTTAGCTATGATGAAAAAAATCCTATTGGGCAAGTGGAAAAGGAAAAAAATGCCCAAATCCCAATTTTTCCCCTTCAAAAAGAAATTCGGGAACACTTTTATTTGTTTTAAGGGTCTTGAGTGGTCTGAATTATTATGGAAAAAAATCCAGGCTATTACAAGAAAAATTGGTCATTGTTTACCTGAAAATCAGCTCAATCGTTGAGAAAAGAAGACCTCGTGATAGAGAGGACTCCTGGGGATGTTTTTTTTTTGTCACAACACCGTCCAAGTCTTGTTCTAGTCAAAAAATGTTTTGTGAAATCACCTCACTAAATCTCACAAAAAAATGCCTATCAGAAGTGCAACTTGTGCTCCCTGTAACACCTCTCTTCTTACCATCTGCATATCATCCAAATAACTCATGTAATTATTACTAGGGGTCAGTTGGTTCATTCAAATACTAGGAAATTGTATTGGAGTAGACAAAAGGTGATGTCAACATCATGCATGGTGGGTCGATCAGAGGGCCATTTCTTGGTGCAAAGAAAGGCCAACTGGAATTTTTTTCTTACAATCCCAAGATCCCTGCAGGTTACTACAACTTCTGTATCAACAGTTTCCATGACTATGTTGTTGTCTACTTTTGATAGAATCTGGGTTCACTTGCCAATGTCAAAGACAATTCCATCCACATTTGATTGCTCCATGATCCAAACAACAAACCTTAAAAATACTTAAATAGTGTACAGTGTAAGCTCCGAATGAAAATTAACAAACATAAATCTTACCAATTTTGGCAGATTTGAGTTATTGGCCACAACTTCCTTCCCGTCAGCAACTCCAGAAGAGAAATTCCGTAACTGTATACATCATATTTCTCATTAATCCTTGATGTTCTTGCATATTCTGAGTCAATGTAACCAATAGTACCCATAACATAGGTAGAGGTGTGGTTTTTGGTTGAGGAAATGCACTTGGCAATGCCAAAGTTTGACCTTGTGCATCAAAATTATAATCTAAAAGAATGTTAGAAGTCCTTACATTCCTGTGAACAATGTGTGGGTTACAGTCATGATGAAGATATGGTTATCCTTCTTTAGCACCATGAGAAATCTTTAGCCAAGTGTTCCAGTCTAGCTTAATCTTCTTTGATGATCCTATATGAAAATAAAAATTAATAAAACACTTGTTAGATTTTCCAACAATCCATTTTAATATGAAGGTTAGAGATTGATTGGATGCTTCTATTTCAAAATATGAATCTACAATGTACAAATCCATTTTTCTTCATAACATAATCATTTTACTCACCATGTAGGATGTCCCACAGACTTCTGTTTACCATGTATTCATAAAACAATAGGTTTCCAAGTGGAGAAAGTGAATATCCATGTAATTAATTGGCTTAGAATTCTTTAGATCACATTTATAAACTTACATATCCACTATACTCCACAGATTTCCAAACTCCTATGGCAAAAACCCATTCAATCTATTTCCATTCAAATTCCTTGAATTTATAATTGAGATGAATTATCAAGTCAATATAATGTTCATTCAGAGAATATTGACTTCTTGTTTATGCTCTATAAAATCCTATAAGGACATGACTTACAATTTTAGAAGAAGTTTCAAAGCCCCCAAAGATCCTGGAATGGGTCCAAAAATTTTATTATCAGAGAGGTACCTAGGATTTCATGTTAGGCCATAGATCGACAAAAAAATTGGAAGTCTTTCACAGCTGTCATCTAGACAGTAAATTTCACTCTAAACATAATTCTTAATGATGCTCTTAGAAGTATAAGTTTAAAAAAAAAAAAAAACCAAACTCATAGTGTGACCTCCATAAGCATGACTATTATAAGATTGCAAAATACAAACAGTTTCCAAGTTAACAGATTTGAACCATAAGCTGAAAAAAAAATCTCAAGCCATTGAGGTCCATAACCCAAGCATTACCAGAAAGCGTCGAGCTCTTGGAAGCTCCAGAATCCTAATAATGTCATCTACAAAGAAAAATCACAAATTTGCAAGCTAACCAGAGTTCTGAAACTTTGTATGGCTGCCAAAAGGAAAAAATGTCAGAGTTTACCCATTGTCAACAAAGTTTCTTCTCCATAATCTTCCAAAATGTAAATTTAATAGAGACTTTCCCCTCAACCACCTAATGCACTTGGGGGAATTATCAAGCTCCTAGAAGCTCCAGAAGCCTAATAATGGTGGTCACTAAGAATTTTATTTAATACTAACTTTTTTTATCTCTATTTTGTAATTAAGAAACAGTTTATCCTAGAGGACACTAATTTATTCCTTTCTCTGTAAACAATAAACAATAATCCTAGAGCGCTATGTTTTGTAAATATTCGAGCTTAGCGCTCGCTAATCATTTTATTTAATACAAAATATTTTTTGATATCTATTTCCGAAATTAAAAAATAGTTTAGCCTAGAGGCCACTAATCTATTCCTTTCTCAAAGACCTCGATAGCTTTCGATAGTAAAGACCTCCAGATTTCTACAATGATGTAGTGTAACTCAAATTTGTTTTTTACAGTGATGGGACGATATCCATCAATCAACTATTATCTCCTCTATCCAAAAGATATATGTATTGTTTTTTACACTGATGGAAAGATATCTTGAAATATTTAGATGCTAGCAACCGCTAGTATTCACTTCTAGCAACAAATTGACAACTTCAAACAAAACAAATTTAATAGCAATTAATTGTTTAAATTTCTTAGTGAAACGCATAACAAAAACTTTTATTAATGATTTCTTGTTTTTTATAACTAAAGGAGGGTTGAAGGGTCCCTTTCCATTTACATTAAAGATATAACGAGAGGATCAATCTAAAAACCTGAATGATCCATCAATACTTTGCTGAAAAAATATGCAAGGGCCTATGCCAAACACACAAGTGGTTGGGAATACAAAAAAATGCCAGACCAGTAAGACAAATAGGATGATTCAATAACAATGGAACTAACAACGTTATATAACAACCAAAACAAAGATACAAAATGGCGGATTTTAGAAGCAATTATTTAACTGAATCAGATGACACCTCCGTAACCTCCACTTTAATGGGCATGAAAACAGTTTCCCATACAGTTCCAGAAAAAGATGCTCTTTTCCAGCAACAACCCGACTCTTTAACCAATTGTATGCCTCATGAACTTTCCTATGAAGAAGATCCCAATGTGTCGGTTCCTGTTGCAATGGAGAAAACATATCATCCAAGTCATGAAAGTGGAGTGAACTAGGTCCTACCCTCGATCTCACACCCCATTTGGACACACCATACACAAAATGCATTAGGACGTCAAACTGTTTGTACAACTCTACAAAAATGCCATGTCCACCAAACCTTCCTATTTATAATGAGCCTTAAAAATCAAGGGCTAGGACACACTCGAGGTTTTTTCCATTTCCTCTTCCATGCCAACCCTATAAACTAGCTTGATCCAGTGACGACCCATCTCCAAATCCCAATCCTTCGCCAGATGTATGATAATAAGATGACAAAAGAATGTCGAAGAAACTTTCACATTTACCCTTGGACATCCCTCTAGAGAAAGATAATCATCTCCAAGAACTCCCTCAATAGCAACCATGTCTTGCTCTGATTCAATCCAAAAAATAGATTTCAAATGATGAACTGAAATTTTGGTATAAAATCCCATTTCACACACTGAAGCAGAAAATTTCATGAAAGGAAACATTGGAAAGGCCATGATAGATGAAATGAAATCCAGTGAAATAAACCCGTAAGGTGTGAAAATAAGGGAGAGTGAATCAGTAAATATATGGAGTGACTATGTCATCGCACGTTTGTAATTAATACAAGCTTGCTAGGGAATTTAACATCAATCTTTATTCGAAAAGGTGATGAGTCCAACCAATCAACATATTTATTACCAATATTATCACAAAATGCTTGGTCAATTCCCTTAATTTTTTATAAAATCTACCTATTTAGTAGCCTCCCAATATATAATATTTAAGGTCTAGTTTGTAATTAATGAAATCATAAAAAAGAAATTTTATTCACACAAGTTTTTTATGGCGGCGTTAGAAATAATATGAGATTCACCTCCAATAATTAATTCATTACTATTCAAGTCATTAGCCATGGACCAACAATGTTCAAGCACTTTAATTTATTGATTTATACATTTATTAATATACAAAAATTCTAGTCATTAGTCACGTTATTAATTATGAGATTAGCCTTTGGAAGAAGGTCACCCATTTTTTTTTGCGGCTATCTTTCCAAACATGCTTCGAGGATTGGAGAGGGGTTGCCACACAAATTTAGCACTTAGAAACCCAAATTTTTGTTTTTCCTAGTTCAAAATCCCTGCTTCCCCATAATCTTTAAAAAGTGAAACGGCGACCCATTTAACAATAGGTATTTTCTTGGTCTCACCGGTTCCTTGCCAGAGATAGGCTAACAAAGTTTGTTGATTTTATCAAACACGCAATTAGGATCCTTATAATAAAAATCATATAAATAGAATTAAAACAATAGTATATCAACAAGATTAGATTAATGCAATAAAAGTTCGTCATTTAATCCTGAGCGAGAATCATGTTCTCCTTTGCCCTACATATGTGGTAGATCGTTTAGGTATGTTTTCTTTGTAGGATGATTTTAAGAAAATATGCAAGGCCAAGATGAACATGATACTTCTTCAGGTTTAAATGATCTACTTCTGCTACTATGATCTAACCTTTCCTAACTATGTGGTTATGTTTATTACCAGAAACTGTTTATCTTAGCAATATCAAATCCTTCCCTTTCATTAACTAACGGTGCTTACCGGTTGCAAATAATTTTTGTTTATATGAAAAGATATGAATTACATTTTCTGCACAATATATCAAATGAGAACTACATAAGGCGTCAACCTTCTCGAAGGCCTTTAAGGACCTGAATCTGCCAGGGATAGTCTAATGAATATAATATAATTACAAATAATGAAAACAAACCTGGAGAGATTGGTTTTTTCATTTTTAAAACGGATTCATCGACAATATAGAGGCTAAAGGCTGCTAGAATTCTCATCAACAAATAATTGATAAACATAAAACATGCATTTCTCTTCATGGACTCAGATCATTTATTCCTGAGAAAGATTCATGTTAATCTTCACCCTCAATTTTCAGTAAATGGTTTAGGACTATTTTGTTTGATGAGTAATTTCTGGAAACATGCAGGGCCAAGATGATCAAGATACGTCTTTAGGTTTAAAATATGTAGTTCTATTATTATGCTCTAACTCTTATCTTTGTCATAAAGGTAGACAATGATTTTTATTAGGTTGATATTTTTTAAAAATAGAAACAGTAGAGCCTAGTGAACACCAAGCCACTCCTTTCAATAAGTAATGTAGCTTAGTGGTCACTAAGCATTTTCCTTGATATGAACCGACATGAAAAATTCCTAGTGACCACATTTTATCCATTCATATGATCTCTTTTTTGAGTGCTATGTTCTGTAAGTATTCGAGCTTAGCGGTTGCTAAGAATTTTCTTTAATATAAACCTTTTTTTATCTCTATTTTCATATTTAAGAAGCAGTTTAGCCTAGAGGCCGCTAATCTATTCCTTTCTCAATAAACAATAAACAATAAGCCTAGAGCGTCTATGTTCTGTAAGTATTCGAGCTTAGTGGTTGTTAAGCATTTTCTTTAATACGAACTATTTTTTTATCTCTATTTTTAAAATAAATAAATAGTTTATCCTAGAGGTTCCTAATCTATTCATTTCTCAAAGATCTCCATAGCTTTTGACAGTAAACAATTTTCATATCTCACATATTAATCATCTAAATATATTATGAAAAATGCACAGCGACTGATAATATCTGTTACTATAGTATGTTATTAGGTCGCTATGTTTGAAATAAGATTTTTTTTAGCCTAGTTTCCTGCCAAATCATTCCTTTCTGTAAGTATTCGAGCTTAGCAGTTGCTAATATTTTTCTTTAATACAAACTGTTGTTTGATCTCTATTTTCAAAGTTAAAAGTTAGTTGATCCTATCGGCTGCTAATCTACTCCTTTTAATAAGTACAGAGCTTAGTGGTTGCTAAGCTTTTTCATTGATGCCCACTGATGTGTAAAAAAAGAAAAGATGCAAATGTGTGTGCCTAACAATCACTATGATGTTATATGAGCACCCTGAAAACATTTTTAATAACCATCTTTCTTCTCGACAATGCAAATACCTCCATAGCTTTCGACATTAAAAATTGTCCATATCTCACATATCTCTCATCGAAATATATTATAGAAAAATCCTAGAGACCGCTAATATCTATTACTATGGTTTGTTATTCTAGTGCTATGTTCAAAATAGGAAATTTTTAATACTATTTTCCACAAAATCATTCCTTTCTGTAATTATTTGAGCTTAGCAGGTCTTTAATAATTTTCTTTAATACAAACTATTTGATTGATCTTGTTCAATTAATGGAGCTTAGTGGTCGCTAAGTATTTTATTTGATACAAACCGATATAAATTTAATGTTAAACAAAAAACAACTTATGAGTTATATAGAAGTTGTGATATATTTCAAGGGTATGTAATGCCACACTTGGTTGTGCAAGAGATTGTATAGCCAATAGGATATGATTATAGTTAATGACAAATTGTAGCGATCCAAATCTATAGAGATATTTATTTACATTGCTGGAAAGGAAAACTAGGAGTTGTAGAGGCTAGTGGCCACTAGGCTTCTTCTCAAAAAATAGATGGACAACATACGACATATAGAGTTGTTCATTACGACGTACTTAAAAGAATAGCCTAGTCCCCTATAAAATAAGTATTTATTATTTTGAATTCGGTGTTGCAAAAATATCATTCTAATGGAGCTTAGCGGTCACTATTTTATTTCGTATCTATAAGGTACTCTCAAATTCTTGTGAAGCTTAAAATTATGTTTTAGTTTTTCTAGAGTAAAGCGTAAATAACACCAAAATATTGACGATCACAAGATATATTAGAAATTTCATGCCACGTGTCAACATTTTAATGGATCACAATTAAAACTTAATATGTATGATTTTTATAGGTAAAAAGTATTAGTTAATTCTATCGCTAATGAGAAATTTTCTTAATAAATGTGTCAAGTATATAATTGTGTAATTAAACGGTTCAAACTTGCAAGATGTCACATTTTGTTGGATTTTTTTTTAAATTAACACGAACGATATTTAAAAAGTATCAAATTTGCATTGGATAAATAATAATAATAAATGTGCATATATCGCTCTCTTAAACTTTAAACCTTTGTTTAGAAATTTTCACTTTTATTTTCTATATGGTTTTTTATTATGCTTAAATTAATATTTTTCATTTTCTCACGAGTTCACAAAGAAACAATTGTCATTGTCCCACTTGTTTCTAAAGTAAAATTAATAAATTTGAATTCCCCGTATCCCATGTTATCCCACGAATTAAATGAAATATTAATATTCAAAGTTCGTTATGCAAAATCCCCCACATTAAATGGAAATATTTAAAATTTCAAAATCCAATGCTTTCACTTTAATAAGGGGAAATTCAAATTTTGAATTTTTCCTATTCCCCCCTTTTATTAATTTTTCGGAATTTATTTCGTTGAATGTATTGGGAAAAACTAAATACACAGGAGAAATATATATTAGGGTTTATTTTTTATTTTGAAATCAAAGAAAATTAACTCTTGAAATCAGAATACAACTCACGCAGGAATTAATTTACTGGTCTGAGTGCTTGATTCCTGGCCATTTTTTGGAACGGAAAGCTAAGGCAGTGATTATAATCTCATTTGGGGGTGCACAAATGAGAAAAAAAATAGTGATTTTGGATAGATCACGGGTACAAGTGTAGATCAGGAGGCCCACAAAGGATGGAATCAAAAGAGACAAGAAAACATGTTATAGATAGAATCTCATAGATAGTTTGTTTAAGAGAGAATACAGAGCTTTAATAGACATTATCAAGCATGTAAAAATTTCAGATACTACTAAAATAGGTATTTATCAAAAGCATCTATGTTATTGTATGTGTACTGTAGTAGATGGCATGCACTTTCAGCCATTCTGTATTCACCTAGTTCTTGTGTTTTTGCACCACAATCCGTCCTTCCTTTCCCTCTGCCACCTTTCTAGTTCTATTTCATCTCCTTGTCAAAATGTGTTGCTCTATCTGAAATTTTTATCCTCCCATGACCAAATAAATTGGAATCCCTTTTACAATATTTATTCTTTCTGAAAACCCATTTTTTATGTTCAACTGTAGCTCAAGTATTTGTGTTTGTTAAACGGGTTCCCTTTTTATCCCTTTTATCTATCTCTTTGGTTAATTTTTGTGGATATTTCATTCTCCTTCCTGTGTTTATTCTTTCCTGTAAGTGGTGGCATATATCCCCAGTTGCAAAACATGAGTCGTATATTCATTTTTTTAAAATCATAATGGTTTGATTTTATATAGTTTAGGTAATCATTTTGACCTCCTTTAATGATTTTTTAATATGAAATAAATAGTCGTGACTAATTATTTCAATGTTCAATGCTTACATGATTGCCACATTGATATATATAGTTAATTATATTTGTTTTCCCACGTAGAAATAGTTAAATGTAATGTCTTTAGCAAGTTTTTTTATGTTTAATAAAAGGTAAGAACATTATATGTACTCATAAATATTATTAAATATAAATTTTAATCATTCTATTTACAAACATATATTTCATTTTGTGGACCTTATGCTATGCCATATATTTTTATTATGCTACATATCATTGGTTGAGTTTAGAATTTTTTGAAATATATTAATACAAGATTGTACTCATATATTTATGTACCTTTTTGTAAAGTCAATCAAGAAAAATGTTGTTTAACCTAGCTGCCACAAAGGTATAATTCTTCTTTTTCGAAAACATTCATGTAGAAAGAAATTCATAACGACTTACTTGATAAATGAGCCTACCTAAAGTAACAAATTTTAAATTCTAAAATACCATATTCCAAGACTAGCGGTCGCTAAGTTGGATGTTTAAGACATTGCTTAGCTATTACAAGACAACACAAGGACAAAAAATATTCCAAGACAAGAAAAATATTAAAGATTTTCCTGAATACATTTATTCAAACAAGAATGGAGATTAGTGGCCGCTAAGATACTGGTTGACTCACATACGATACAACTAGTGACGACTCGCCTGAAAACTGAGCTAAGCACCATTATTATATTTAGATTTTCATATTATGATATCCAAATCCTAGCATGATATTCGAAGCCTAGCATCCGCTAATGTCAAAGATTATTAAATAGCATTGGTGCAACATAACAAAGACTTGAGATTAGTGGCCACTAGGATATTTTTTTCCTTGCATACAGGACAATTAGCAATGACCCAACTGAAAAACTAACTAAGCTCCATTATTATATTTGGATTTTACAATACTACTTTTTAAGACTAACGACCACTAGGGTGGATGTTTACTTTCTTTCTTTGATGTTCCAAGACAACAAATATTCCAAGACAAGATTAATTTTAATGATTTTCTAGAATACACATATTCCAAAATGAATTTTTCTACATTGTGTACGCTGAGTTCAATATGTTATTTGAAGTCTATCACATGATATTCAAATCCTAGCAGTCCACTAAGGTCATAGATTATTCCACTGCGTTGGTGTAACATAACAAAGACTTGAGATTAGAGGCCACTAGGATAATTATTGTCTTGCATTCAAGATAATGGGTAATGACTCTACTAAAAATGAAAACTGAACTAAGCTCCAACACAAAATTTTTAGCCTAGAGGCCTGTGAGTACAACATGCTATTCAAATTTTATTACATAATATTCCTAGCCTAACAAGATATTCAAATCCTAGCGGCCACTAAGGTCGAAGATAATTACATAATGCTAGTGGAAAATCACAAAGACTTGAGGTTAGCAACCACTAGGATATTTGTTGTCTTGCATACAGGACAAGTAGTAATGACTCGACTGAAAAAATAACTATTCTCCATTATTATATTTAAATTTTACAAGACTATCTTGAGGGTAGTGGCCATTAGGATATTTTTTGTCTTGCATACAGGATAAGTAGTAATGACTCAACTAAAAAACTAACTATGCTCCATAATTATATTTAAATTTTACAAGACTATCTTCAAATATTGGAAACCACTAGGGTGGATGCTTACTACATTTCTTTGATGTTCCAAGACAAGAGAAGACAACAAATTTTCCAAGAGAAGACAAATATTCATGACTTTCCTGAATACTCGTAATTCAAAACAAAATTTTAAGCCTAGTGCCCATTGAGTTCAATATGATATTCGCAGTCTATCAAATGAGATTCAAAACCTAGTGGCCACTAAGGTTGAAGATTATTAAGTAGCATTGTTGCAACATCACAGAGACTTGAGGTTAGCGGCCACTAGGATAGTTGTTGTCTTACATACAAGACAATTAGTAATGACTCGACTAAAAAATGAACTAAGCTCCATTATTGTATTTAGATTTTAGAATACGATGTTCCAAGGCTAGAGACCGTTAGGGTGGATGTTTATGTTATTTCTTGGATATTATAATACATGACATGACAACAAATATTCAAAGACAAGTTAGATATTAATGATTTTCCAGAATAAACGTAATCTTAAGCCTGGCGCCTACTAGATATAACATGATATTTGAATCCTATCACATGATATTAGAAGCATGAAATGATTTTTGAAATGAAGTTTCCCTAAGATTGAAGATTATTATATTCCGTTAGTGCAACATAACAAAGAATTGAGATTAGTGGTTGCTAGGGTAGTTGTTTTCTTGCATACAAGATAATTAGTAACAACCCGACTGAAAAACTAACTAAGCTCCATTCTTATATTTGGATTTTACAATACAACCTTCTAAGACTAGCGACCACTAGGTTGGATGTTTACTTTATTTCTTTGATGTTCCAAGACAAAAAATATTACATGACATAACAAATTTTAACGATTTTCCTGAATACACATATTCCAAAATGAAATTTTCAGCCTAGTGGCCACTGAGTTCAATATGTTATTTGAATTCTATCACATGATATTCAAAAGATAGTGGCTGCTAAGATGGTAGATTATTATGTTGCATTGGTGTAACATAAAAAAATACTTGAGATTTGTTGCCGCTAGGATAATTCATGTCTTGCATTTAAGATCCTCTATCCTAAAGCTATACAGATTATTTTTTACATTTATGTAAAAATATCCTAGAATATATAGATGTTAACAGCCACTAGTCTTCACTTCTACCAACAAATTGACAACTTGAAACAAACCAAATTTAATAGCGATTAATTGTTTAAATTTCTTAGTGCAACACATAACATAAACTTATATTAATGATTTCTTGTTTTTTATAATTAAAGGAGGGTTGAAGGGTCCCTTTCCCTTTACATTATAGATACAAAAAAATGATTATTCTAAAACCCGAACGATCCAATAATAATTTTCTGAAAAAATGCAAGGGCCTATGCCAAAAACACAAGTGGTTAGGAATACAAAAAAAAACCTAGACCAGTAAGATAGACATGATGATTTGATAACAATGAAACTAGCAACGTTATATAATAACTAAAACAAAAATACATACTGAAAAATTTTAGAAGCACTTATTTATCTGAATTAGATGACACCTTTGTAACCTCCACCTTAACAGGCTTGAAAACATTTTCCGTAGGTGGTTCTGGAAAAAGATGCTCTTTTCTAGCAATAGCCTGAATCTTTAACCAATTGTACGCCCTATGACCTTGCCTATAAATAAGATCCCAACGTGTTGGTTCTGGTTGCAGCAGAGCAAACATAACATCTAGGTTAGGTAAGTGGAGTGACCTACCTCCCATCACTATCTCTCGCACCATTTGGACACTTATACACGAAATGAATTATCACGTCAAACCAATTGTACAAATCTGAAAAAAGGCCACATCTACCAAAACTTCTTGTTTATAATGAGTATTAGAAAGAAAGGGTCATAACATAACTTTTTTAAATCCATTTCCGCTTCCATGCCAACCCTATAAGTTGGCTTGATCCAGTGACAACCCATCTCCAAAGCCCAATCCTTCATTGGATGTATGATAAGAACATAAAAAATGAAGGTCAAAGAAACTTCCGCATTCACCCTCAGATGTCCCTCTAGAGAAATATAATCATCTCCGAGAACTCCCTCAATAACAACCATGTCTTGCTCTGATTCAATCCAAAAAATGGATTTCAAATGATGACATGAAATTTTGGTATAAAATCCCATTACACGCACTAACGCGGAGAATTGCATGAAAGAAAACATTGGTCCAGCCATGACAGAATAAATGAAAGCTTGTGAAAGAAACCTGAAAGGTGTGAAAATAAGGGAGAACGCATAGATAAATATATGGAGTGAATATGCCATAACATGGTTGTAATTAATATAAGCTTGCTAGTAGCTTTAATATCAATATTTATTAGAAAAGGTGATGGGTTCAGCCAATCAACATATTTATTACCAACCTTATCACAAATTCTTATAGTCCCTGAATTTTCTATAAAATCTACCTATTTAGTAGTTATCTTAATAGATAAGATTTAAGGTCCAATCTGGAGTTAATGAAAGCATATAAAGGGAATTTTATTCACACAAGATTGATTTTCCCTGACAAGCTATGTTTTTTGATGGCGACATTAACAATAATATGTGAGTCTCGTAAAATAATTAATTCATTACTATTCAATTCATTATATAGGGACCAACAACGTTCCAACAATTAAACTTACTAACTTATACATTTATTACTTTACTAAATTTCTAGTCATTAGTCAAGTTATTAATTACGAGAATAGCCTCTGGAAGAGGGTCACCCATTTTTTTTCATGGATACCTTACCATATAAGCTTATAGGATACTTCTTCTACTATGATCTACTTCTTCTACTATGATCTATAGTTTCCTAATTATGTGGTTATGTTTATTACTAAAAATTATTTATCTTAGCAATAACAAAGCCTTCCCTTTCATTAACTAACGATACTTACTGGTTGCAAAGTATTTTTTTTATATGAAAAGACATGACTTACATTTTCTACACAATATATCAAATTAGAACTACATAAGGTGTTATCCTTCTCAAAGGTATGTATTCAAGGACTTAGCTCTTCCAGGGATAGTCCAGTGAATATAATATAATTACAAATAATGACAATAAACCTGTTGAGATTGCTTTTTACATTGTTAAAATGGATTCGTTGACAATATAGAGGCTAGCGGCCACTAGCCTTCTCATCAATGAATAATTGGTAAACATAAAATATGGATTTATCTTCACGGACTCAGATCATTTATTCCTAAGCAAGATTCATTTTCATCTTCACCCTCAATTTTTAGTAAATAACTTAGGACTATTTGTTTAACAGGTAATTTATTGAAATATGCAGGGTTAAGATTATTAGGATACATCTTTAGGTTTAACATATGTACTTCTAATATTATTCTCTAAATCTTATATTTTTCGCTAAGGTAGACAATGAATTTTTATTAGGTCGATAGTTTTTAAAACCAGAAATAGTAGAGCCTAGTGAGTGTCAAACCACTCCTTTCAATAAGTAATGGAGCTTAGTGGTCACTAAGAATTTTTCTTGATACTAAATGACATGAATTACGTGATATGAAAATATATCCAATGAGTAACACATAAGGATTCATCCTTCCGATTGTTTTTCTCGAAGTTAAAATGGATTCTGACAAAATATAAAGGAAACTACCTAGGGGAAGTTAGGAAGCTTAGCGGTCGCCGAGAATTTTCCTTTCTTTGATGTTCCAAGACAAGAGAAGACAATAAATATTACAAGACAAGAAAAATATTTACAACTTTCCTAAATACACATAATTAAAAAAAAAAAATTAAGCCTAGTGGCTGCTGAGTTCAATACAATATTCGAAGTCTATTACATGTTATTCCTATCCTAACATTATATTCGAATCCTAGAGGCCACTAAAGGTGAAGATAATTACATAGTGCTGGTGGAAAATCATAAAGACTTGAGGTTAGTGACCACCAAAATATTTTTTGTCTTGCATATAGGATAAGTAATAATGACTTGACTGAAAAACTAACGATGCTCCATTATTATATTTAAATTTTACAAGATTATCTTGAGGTTAGCGGCTGCCAAGATATTTTTTTTCTTGCATACGGGACAAGTAGTAATGACTCCACTGAAAAACTAACTATGCTCCATTATTATATTTAAATTTTACAAGACTATCTTCAAAGACTAGTGACTGTTAGGGCTGATGCTTACTACATTTATTTTATGTTAAAGACAAGAGAAGACAACAAATATTCCAAGACAAGAAAAATATTTGACTTTTTTGAACATACGTAATTCAATACAAAATTTCAAGAGATGCAATACACGTAGTCGAACACGTAATCTTAAGCCTAGTGTTTGCTAGGTATATTAGTCGTGGCTAGGATCCTAGTAGATGCTAGTGTTGTCCATGATTTTTTTTATTCGATCAATAATTTTAAAATAATAAATCATTAAGGCTTGTGACTGGGCAACCATCACTTTCAATTACTAATTGAATCTAGCGTCTGATAGACATTTTCCTTTATACTAGCCGATTTGAATTATGTGATATACATGATATATCTTATGAGAATTAGAAAAGGCACCTAATTACAACACCTAATCACATCACGACATGTAAGATTCGTTATTATTAAATATTTAATTCTCAACCATTATAAACCATGTTGGATTACAAGTTTTCATATTGATGTAGTGTAACTCAAATTTTTTCTTTATAGTGATGGGAAGATAGCCATCAATCCACTATTAGCTCCTTTATCCTAAAGCTATACAAATTATTTTTTACATTAACAAAAAGATATCTAAATGCTAGCGGCCACTAGTCTTCACTTCTAGCAATAAATTGACAACTTGAAACAAACCAAATTTAATAGCGATTAATTGTCTAAATTACTTATTGCAATGCATAACAATAATTTTTATTAATGATTTCTCAGTTTTTATAACTAAAGGAGGGTTGAAGTATGCATGGAGAATGCTAGCCTATAAATATCCATTCCTATTGAATTTTACTCTATGAATATAATGACATCAAGATACAAGATCTCCTTATTGTACTATTGAGAAACAATATTTATCCTTCCCAATTACTTACTAATTATTATTATTTTAATTCCTTTTTTCTGGTAATATGTCTTCCATTGTTCGCACTCCATTCATGCAAATTCCTTTGATTGAAGGATTAGAGGATATACAAAAGAGAGATGGTGAATTGTTTGTAGAAATACATTCCCCGAAAAATTAGCATGGTGATATGTGGTTATTTTTTGTTGATGAAAATGTTGTCAATGAAGTCGGTATGGTACTAACTGCAGAAGTTATTGATAAAAAAACATTGTGTATTAAGGTTGAACGCATTGACATTGTAATGAATAAGTTCCTTATTCTTGACACGGAGTTGGAGGTTTCATTGTTCAAGAAACTGGAAATGAAGGCTTATAGAGAAAGTAAGACATGTTCTTGTTCTCAATATGGTTGGAATTTGGGGATGTTCATACAGTAAGAAAAAACTGGCTGTGAAAATGCCCTTGAAATTCATAATAACATGAATTTTGTATTCAAAAAATTGTATAGAATCAAGAACACCTCTTCTATTTTTAATTATTTGAATAGAAAAAATTTTCTTTCTCCACCGAAACATGCAAAGCTATATAAAACGCTAAGACAATCTTATTTGTCTCATTTAGAAATAGATCCCTCTAATTCAAAGCTATAAGGGAATAAAAAGAATAACAAATCCATTGTATTGTTGAAGAAAGTGACCAGTATATTTGAGTAAGAAGAATCTTCAACCATTGAACAATTAAAATTATTTTTGTTCAATGGTGATGTTTTTCCAGTTGAAGTTTCTAGGTGTCATGTGGCACCTCCACAATATCAATATTTTCCTATGAATGATGAGAATGTTAACCTTCTTGTCCATTCAATGTTGATTAATGTTATTCCTACACTGAGGGATGTAATTTGTATTCCCTTTTTACATTCTATAAAGGAACTTATGTAACTAGAGGATCCACATGACTTGAAAAGGGATGAAGTGCAGTCCTACATTCTTAATGGACAACATGCCATTTATGCCAATAAAATGTAGCTGAAAGAAAATAAAATTCATTACATATTAAGCTACATTTTAGAAAGGTTTGCATTATATCTTGAAACACACCTAACGAAGACATTGTTCATATTTGCAAGAAGAAAAATGAGGTAAATAAAAATTGGATTAAAACCAGTTTTATTGATGTACTCTACAAGGCTCGAATGATTTGGAAATCCCTAGGATGTCCATAGAGGCTCGAAGTGGTAAACACAAAGACAGATGAGTTGAGGGTAATGCAACTTAATTTCAACGCATTTGTACTTAAAATTTAATTTTTGTAATATGTAGAAAGTAAATATACTATTTCCTCTTTCAAGGCAGCATTTTGAGAAGTAATTTATTGCTATTTTCAAAGTGGCAACTAAGACATAGAATACTTTTAACAAAATGACATTTATGTTTTTACCTGAGGAAATATGGAAAAAATGGACAAAAAATTTGAGTTATTTAAATCAGATGGGCTTTCTTGTTCTCCTTTTAAGTATAACCAACCTAACTTTAAGCCAAATTATTCATTGGCAAGGTTCACAGAAAATTCCTTTAGGGTTGTAAGATCAATGACCGATGAGGAGCTTTCATTACTTGCAGAAAATGTGCAATCAAGGAAAGTATGGCTAATTGGCTCTATTGAAGCATGCATCATAGTTGAGACTTTTGATTCTTACTGTTAAAGATTAAAAGATGACAAAATAATGAGAGGAAAAGTTCTAAAATATTTAAAAATTAAATATCTAGGTAATATTGTATTGGTAGAATGTAATGTACTCTTGTGAGAAGAGAATAAAGGAAAAATAAAAGTTGATTCTAGAGGAAGTGAAAAAAAAATTTTAAAAAAAAGAAAAATTAACGCTAAATTGGCAAAGGTTCTCCCAGCGGTAGCTCAAACAATTCTAGACAACTATGTGATTTCAATGGAAGGACAAACTCCAGCAAGAATGGAAGATAAAAAAGAGTTTACTTGTCAATGTGCATATCCTTTCTAGCTCCAGTCAACAATATCATCTATTCCGTCAACTAATCCATTCAATGCAAAAAGTGTGATCACAAATTTTTGTAATTTATCTAGTGTAATAACTTCTGATGTAATAATGAACCTGCTTACAGTTGTCAGATCTAGTCTACTAAATTGTATTATTATTGTTCTCTTACCTGTTGCTTTTTCAAAAATGTTAAAAGAGACGATAAAAAAATACATGTAAAAAGTTAAGGACAAGGGGAATCATTTGTGGAAGGATGTTACATATTTTATGAAAACAATGGAAAATTTAAGAGCTTGTGTCTTATGTACACAATAACTGATGTGCATGATTTTGATTTTAACGATGGGGATAGAGTAGAAATCACCATGGATTCGGTGGACCGAATTCTGCACTAATTTGTGAGTGCAAGAGAAATTGACCTACGAGGAAAGACACATCCTTTTATTTATGAGATATCTTATGAGTTTTGGTCTCATATGTTCACTCGACTTGCTTTCGAAAATTCTCTGATAATACTGCTTTACAGAGGTAGTGTTGCATTGCATACTTTGGTTGACTCAGGTCCATGTGTGGTTTTTATTGTAAAATCGCATGATCAATAAATATTTTTAAAACATTACTATTCTCATTTGAAAAAATGTACGTTGATTAAGATCACTTTAAACAATTCTATTAGTTTAATGCATTTGAACTGATGCATACAATATTTATGCAGGCAATCAAACAATAGAGGAAAACACCATCTCTTCCTCTCCACATACAAAAAAATAAGATGATGTCATTCTTAACATGTCGCAACCAGTTAAACTTGTTTCCCCAGATGTCGCTAACCATCCATCCAATGAATCTATAAAAGGTGAGAGGAAAATACTCGTTTTATAAATTTATCACTACAAGAAGTTTTCAATTGTCATCGTTTACATATTTTTAATAAAACTTCAATTTTTTTAGATTTAATGCCAAATGGGGAGGCTATTGGTAAGTCACACACAAACTTGCAGACAGAAAATGGTATGCTAGCCGTGTACAATTATAAAAAAAACCATTTATAAGCCCCTCATAATTATAGGAACCTATAGTGACATAGTTTATTTGTTATATGTACTACCCTAGCAGTCGTTAAAATCTATCTTTTAATTTTATTTATATTGAATTTAGTTAATTTGTTTTACTAGTTAATATTAAATTGCGGACAATTGAAAAAAAAAAACTTTTGTACAGTTGGATAATTGTGGCCGCTCAGCTAATCAAATAATGTCAAGCCAACCATAGTCCAGGAAATAATGGGTTAGCCTAGCAGTCACTAATATACATCAATATCTATGTAATATTATCCATCAAAGGTTTTTTCATTAAATAGAAGCAAGTAATATCAAAAATTTAATTACATTGACATTGTATTTATTTTCAATTGATTAATGTTTTTAAAATTGATTAACAATAAATGTCAAGAATTGAAAAAACAAATACTTCTGTACAGTTGGCCATTAGCGTTCGCTAAGCCCATCAAAGAATATCAACCCAAACATAGTCAAGGTATTAATGGCTTAAGCCTAGTGGTCACTAATATATAACTACATCTATGCAATATTGTACTATAAAGAGTAGAACATTGTATAAAAGCAAGTTGTATCACATAATTTTTGCTTCGACTTAAAATTTATTTTGAATTGATTACTGGTTTTTTAAATAGAATGTGCATCACAAGAACCTATAGAGGGGGAGTGTCGGAATCTCAATCAGTAAGTGTTAATGTTGAGCATGGAAAATGAATAAGTCCCTGAGAACATAGGTTAGCACATGCAAGAGGAATTAAAGAAGAAAGGCACATGAGGATGCATGTGTGAGGTGAACAGGGTTTGCGTGCTTAAGTTGGACAGGGATGCATGCATGAGGAAGAATGGAAAGACCAAACACTTAGCTAGTTTTGGAACGAAAAGCTAAATATAGACTTGGAGTAATGGCCAAGCAAGGTTTTGAAGATAAGATTAAAGCAAGAAGACTTATAGTTCAAGCAAGGTCTATTTTAGGAGAAGATCTCATGTGAAGGAATATAAAGTGACATGCATAATTTTGAGTTAATAATAGGAGGTGAATTAGAGTTATCTATAGAAGAACTATTAGTAGGAAATACTTGCATGCTTTTGTGATTTATCTTGTAAGTGGCGCATGGCTATTCTTAGCATATAGCCTATTTTGAGGATGCATAGGCGGTGAAGGGAAAGTCCCCACCCCTATATGTGTGTGTGTGTGTGTGTGTGTGTGTATGTGTGTGTGTGTGTGTGTGTGTTGTATTGTATTTGCACATGTATGTTTAGGGATTATGATCCATGTCTTATTAGAGTTATGTTGTTGCAGGTTTATGTGAGCGCATGACTTATGGTAACATTACTATGTATGTATTCAACTTCTGTGTTTTACAACAATTAATATAATGGATCTTTGTGGTTGGATACTGGTTATTAACATATCTGTTACTGGTTCTTGTATGGTGAAGTTAATCTTTATTCTTGTATGAGTTAATCTTGCATATGGTTAAGATCTAGATCTAGTTCATGTTATGCTTTATTTTGAATGGATATTATGGATCTGGAATATTTGTATGATCATGTTAACTCCTTGAAAAAGCTACCATAAAAGAGGGACCTAGTACCCTTGCGCGCTTCGGGTGAGTGCTCAGGTTCTGCCTGGGTGATGTGCCAACACGCCTTGGGCTATTTGGTGAAATAATAAGACTACATTTTGGTTCCATTGTCAGGACCTCTTTTCCAGTTGTTTTTCCAGAATGTTGCATGATGAAGACGTACTGGTTGAATTTGGCCATCATTGAAGATTGGTTAGATAATTTAGAGGAAGAGAATGCTCACAAATTTAACAATGGACATGATTTTTATGCATGCTCATGGTTTGAACATAATATGTATCATGAACTCTATGAGATGTTTTTTGCATGTTTCCCCCATAGAGTTGTACGAGTGGCTGGTAGCTTGTGCATCGAAGAGAAATTGGAGGTTTAGAACACTTGTTTGGACATAGGAAGAATTCCAAGCTCTGCATGATGTTGATTTGACTTGGACATGCATTTTGTAGATCATTGGTGGAGTGGTGTTTTGAATATCTACATTTTGGAGTACGTAGTTTCTACTTATTCCTGTCCAGAGGTTGCTAAGTTTTAGTTCCTATGTGAACCTAGAGGATAATATTTGCACACTATCCCTTTAACGATTAAGATCTTGATTGTGACTCTGAATTTGGAACAATGTCCTATGGCTAGCTAAACCCCACCACGCATGGGGGAGGGAATAGGTGTGGTGAAATATGGATGGACCTGGTGAAAGAAAGGCAGAGAGAAGAAAGGTGGCTCAAGTTTAATGATGCACGAGAGGGATTTGGAGAAGTAACATGAAGTGCATGGAATGAATGGAATTGTGGAGAGAGATGGCTCACAAAGGATTTGAAGCTCACACAAAGGATGTGGAACTAGAGCCATCTGGAACTCCCCATTTGGGTAAGCATGGCAGAGAACCCTCTTTGACCTCAGATGAGAGCGTGTCGGTGGAAATTGCATGGACCACGAGGTGCACATTTGATCCCTCCTAATGACCTAGCCCTTGCGCTTGGTTTTCCTAGTTTCTACGATAGTCATTAGTAAGCAAGCTAGTGTGGGTAGTAGAGTAGCTACAGATAGAGTTTGTTTTCAATCAAGTTTAGGAGTTAATCAGGTAGCTTATTCATATATGGAGATGTAATCATCATCTGTGTTATTTGGAGGTCCGGTTGGAGGTATATTTTCTAGCGTGTCATCAACACAGAATGTGGGCATGTAGAATGTTGCTATTACGTCTGGAAGTAGTACAACTTCACAGACCGTGGGATTTCAGTTTAGCACAAATTATTGGGACACAAGGCAATGCATCCTCTGGTCTATTTCCTTCTATAGGAGGAGGATCAAGAGGGTTAGGTGGCTCAGGATCTAGTGGATCTGGTGGTTCTAGAGACAGAGGAAACACATGAGGTAATACAAGTTCTGGATCTGGTGGGCACGGTCTACACCAACCCCAACAATTATATTTTGAGATGTCTCTTTGTCTCCTAGAATATAGAGGAATTGAAGATGCAGCTGAGCACGTGCATATGTGTGAAATACTATGGCATGCTAAGGGGATTACAGCTCCAGAGCATAAGGCAAGCCAGTTTGCAACTACTTTGCAAGGGCACACACATAGTTGGTATATGAAATATGATCTAAACCAGACTTGTGTAGACTATACCGCATTGTTGTGATGCTTTCTTAGAAAATTTCACATACCTAAGTTTAAGTAGAAGAAAATCATCACATTTAAGGACATTAAATAGGGCATGGTTGAGAGTGTAAGGGAGTATGATGCCACTTTAAAACTTTATTATCAAATTTTCTTATATGACATTCACCCAAGTCAGCATGCTCAATGGTTCGTTGGAGGTTTGATCACACATTTTAGAAGGGCACTCTCACACAAGACTTATACAAATTCACGTGAGGAAATTGAGATAGATCCGTGCACTGAGGCATTTGGGAGTGTAAACACTGGAGTTAGCCCATTTTTGGAAGCTTAGATTGCAGCGATGGCAAAGAAGTTGGAGAATTTGTCAGCTAATTCAGCTCATGATACGAGCAATGGTATTTGGTGCACATATTGTGAAGTAGAAGGACATACCAAGGATAGTTTCCCTTGTAAGTCAATGTGTTCCATGTTGATAGACTGTGAGATCTATAATTTGGATCATGATTCAAGTAGGTTCCCATTATTGCAATGCATGATAAGGAAGAACGTATCCTATTATTGTAAAATTTTTATATCTACCACTCATGATACAGAGAATTGCAAGTTGATTGATCAGATTCATGATGCCATTGATACTGGTGTACCAGACTAGTGTTGCAAACAATTCCAAGAAGTAAGGGTGAGAACATCATGATAATTACAATGAAGGGCGCTATGATGGAGGTGGTAGAGGTAGAGGTAGAGGCTACCGTGGAGGATTCAGAGGCCGAGGTCATGGCAGTGGAAAAAGTGAGTTCCCTCGTGGATACCTATTATACATGTGGATCCCCTTGACCATTATAGGTGTGAATTCCCTCAAAATGTTATTTTCTCCTTTTACAGAAAGAACCAAAATTATGAAGAATGCCTAGATTTATATGAGCACCTAAGCAAGAAGCACAAAGCAGGATAAGGGGTGTGGGAATGGTTAGAGTACAACGCACTGTGGAAGATCAGTGGATGCCAAAGTAGCACATGATCCTTGAGATGTTTCCGTGTTAGTCACTACATGCGCATGAGGCTACACATGCACCAAGGAAGTTACGAAGTAGAAGCCTATTATTAAAAAAGAGAAGGTATTGAATGCAAAGTATCCAAACCCTACTCATCAGAAAGAAGTTTATCAAGAAACCATGGAATTTATTAGGAACTGTCAGGGTGAGATACAATGCTTAAAAGAGATAGTCACGGAAGCTGGAGAAGGTACAAATAGTTGAGCTTCCTCATAAGGATGTTGATGATTTGAAGGAGGTTTGTAAGATACTGTGACAACAAAACATCATTCTTTTATTGGGGGAATGGCTAAGGGGGAAGATTTCGTGCTGGAGTTCAGCACGAGAGACACAATTTTACATGTCTAACTTACCTCCTCATAATTTAGATTATGACAAAGAGATCACTCTGAATGTAGTTGTTGATGGATGGTTGTTGAGTAACATTTTGATTGATACAGGTGCAGAAGTGAATGTACTCACCTTGGATGTGTGGAATTAGATGGGGAAGCCACCATTGCAACCATCTTCAAATGTGTAGTTTTTATGGAAAATAGGACTAAATCCATGCCCATTAGAGTCTTGAAGGATGTTACTATTATGATACAAGGGGCCAATTTTACTGGGGAATTTGAGGTCTTAGCACTTAAAGAGGTAGACATTTTTCCAACATTGCTTGGGCACCCTTGGTGTTATGCAAATAATGTTGATTTGTGCTTTAATAAAGGATATATCAGTTTTGAGAACAAAGAAGAGCATGTCATCATTCCTTTGACATGGATGGAAAAGTTGCACCTTATGTGGAACCTTTGAGTGAAGAGGATTTGAACAGAATTTATGTGCGCACCATTAGAGATCCTGAAGTACTTGAGCCATCAAAGGAAGGAGTTATTCAATGGGATGATGCATAGTCTATGAGTGATACTACAAGTGTTGCATGTGATAACTGAGCACATGGGACTTATGAGATTATTTGGCGTGAGATGAAGAGTGCAGTCACACACATAAGTAGGTCGCATTGTGTTAGGCAGTTTGGGTAGTAACCAGGTACCAAGGTACACTGGTGAAGGAAATCCTGAAGTATTTTTGCACGCTATGGAAGCCCAATGGACAAACCAAGTGGAAAGAAGGAATATGTTGGTATATACCCTACTGTCGGATAGTCACACACTGGTGGATGGTACATAGATATGGTCTTTTAGAGTGGCGAGAAGTGAGAATCACCTTCTCTGCTAGATTTCTTCGGAGTAATGTGCCTACCAAGACATGTGAATTCCATGGGAAGGATTCTTCTTTGCATCACGTTCAGTAGTGTGAGAGACTCTGGATAGAGGGATAGGAGGCCTTACCACCTTCACTGTGGGTGCACAAGTTCTACTTCACCTTGTGAGGTTGCACACTGTGCATGGTATGTTTATGTAGAGTTGAATAGAGAAATAGGGAATTGGCAAGAACTGACTGTAGGTATGATTCAGACCTTTGACTATTTTTCCACTAAACCTCCAGTGAATGAGGCATTACAGGTTATGAAGCGCTTGACTATGGGAGATAGTGCAAAGGTTGAGGAACTTATTTAGGAGTTACTAGGTGAGTCAGATCTGGAGGTGCATTTTGAAGAAGAAGAGACAGATGCAGAATAACTTGGGTGCGCCTACCTAGAAAAATAAAAAGGTAAGATGGTCTACGTAATTGATGATGAAGAAGTGGAGAATCTGGATGTTGAGCATACTGAGGGTATGTTTGAGGTCTTAGACAGTGCAGATGAGAAGGCGCGTGTGTATCATGAGCCTATGAAAACAAAAAAGGTCAACATTGGGACAAATTCTGAGCTTAAGGAGGCCATCATTGGTGATTATTAGTCTGACTCAAAAGTTGCAAAGATAATTGAGTTTTTGCGTGACTTCCAGGACTTATTTCCTAGAGGCTATCATGAGTTAAAAGGGGTACATCACTCTTTGGGTGAGATGAGGATCAAGCTAAAGGAAGGTGCACGCCTGGTTAGGAAGAGGCCTTATAGGATGAATCCTAATCTGTGTCAAGGTTAATGAAGAAATTGATAAAATGTTGGAATCTAGGATCATTGATCCCATTAAGGAGTTATAATGGGTTCCCTATGGTGATAAGCATTGAGAAATATGGAAGGATAAGAATTTGTGTGGATTATAGGGAGTTGAATGTTTCATGTGTAATAGATCCCTTTCCCACACCTTTTACTAATGATATTCTGGAAGGTGTTGCAGGGTGCAAGATCTACTCCTTCACTGATGGATTTTTTGGATATCATCAGGTGAGGATTTCTAAAGAGGATCAAGAGAAGACAACTTTCACCACTGAATGGGGAATTTTTTCATACATAGTTATGCCTTTTGGATTGAAGAATGCACCTACAATATTTTCGTGCATTGTTGTGCAAGCATTCCAAGACTTTATTCATAAGTTCTTATAGGTTTACTTGGATGATTGGACAATTTATGGGCTAGTGAAAGATCATTGTGATAATTTAAGACTTATGTTTGAGAGGTGCTAGTAGTTGAGCATCTCCTTAAACATTAAGAAGTGTGTTTTTGCTACACCCTTTGGGACTTTGTTGGGGCACATTATCTATAAAGAAGGCTTGTTAGTGGATCCTACTAAGGTTGTTGTTATCTTGGGCTTAGAGGAACCTACTAACCAGAGTGAGGTACATGGATTCTTAGGGCACACAAGTTATTACCAAAAAGTTTATCAAAGGGTATGATAATATTTCCATGCCCTTGGAGGAATTATTGAAGAGTAAAGGTAAGTTCATAGGGGTGAAGCGCAACAATGCGTGTTTGAGACATTGAAGGAAAGGCTTACTACATCACCTATTATGCACTTTCCTTCATGGACCAAACATTTTCATGTGCATGTGGATGCCCTCTGACATGGCCATTGGCACAGTATTAGCCCAGCCTGGAGAAGGTATTTTTGATCATCCTATTTGTTTTGCAAGCAGGAAGTTGACCCCAACTGAACAAAATTATACAACTACAGAGTGTGAGGCCTTGTCCATGATCTACACGCTGCATAAGTTTAGACAATACTTACTAGCTACCCCATTTATATTCTATATAGATCACATGGCACTTAAGTACTTGGTGAACAAGCCCATTTTGTAGGGGCACATATGCCATTGGATTCTGTTATTTCAGGAATTTGACTTTACAATGGTGGTTAAGCCGAGAAAGAGAAATTCTGGTCTAGATCATTTATCAAAGATTAATGTAGGTGAGGACGTGCACAGATCATTGAGGATACAATGTCAGATGCAAAGCTATTCAAGGTTGAACCACATGCCCTCTGAATTAGAAGATATTGTTGTATTTTTGACATACTGGTGTGGCACCTGAAAGGGATGAAGGGTTTGGAAAAGAAACAACTTACCATACACGTCATGCCTTACATGTTGATTAGTGGAGACTTATACAAACTAGGTTGGGATGAAGTTTTATGCTAGTGTGTACTTGAGCATGAGTGTGAAGCTATTATGGAGGAAGCTCATGGTGGGATTGCAGGTGGACATTATGTAGGAGATGCTACTGTGCACAAGATTTTATTGGCTAGTTTATGGTGGGAAACATTGTATAAGGATTGTAAAGAATATTGTAAGGCATGTGACCATTGTCAGCACCTTAGAAATCCTAGGCATAGAGATGAAATTCCTTTGAGGCCTATTGCTAGTGTAGAACCTTTTGAAAAGTGGGCAATTGAATTTGTGGGTCTTATTTCCCACCTGCTATGTAGGACTGGATCCCGTTGCATTATAACTTGTATAGATTATCTTACAAGGTGGGAAGAATAAAAACCTACAAAGGATTGCATACAACTATGGCAAGCAAGGTTTTTGTGGGAGAACATTATTAACAAGTATGAATGATCATTGATTTTGACAAGTGATAGGGGTACTCATTTCCTTAATGAGACAATTAGGATACTATTGGTAGATTTTATGGTAGCACACCATAAGATAAACACCCTATCACCCATAGGTAAATGGAACTGCTCAAGATTTCAACAAGATATTGAGACATAAATTGACAAATATTTTGTGATGTTGGAAGGAAAGAATGGGATGATAAAGTTTTGTTGTACTTTGGGCATACAATGACAACTTATACAAGAATATTGAAACAAAGCCACACCCTTTCAAGTTTGTGTTTAGCATGGAGGTTATTTTACCAGTGGATTTCATGTTACCCTATTTGCATATTGCATGTGCATGAGGTTTGGCTGATGAGAAAGCACTTGAAGAATGTATTGATAAATTGATGCAGTTGGATGAGAGGCGCGCCATTTTATGATGGAGTCAAAAGACAAAAAAGACTAGGTAGAAGGCATGACATGATAGGCATATTAAGGATAAGAATCTTAAATTTGGACAAATGGTTCTTTTATATGATTCCAAATTCTTGTGCCATCATGAGAATTTGAAGGTGCATTGGTTGGGATAGTATATTTTGACTTACATATTTGATTAAGGTGATTTCCAGTTGTAGACACTAGATGGGACATGGTTTCCCAATTACTTCAATGGGAGTAGGCTAAAGCCCTAATATAAATAAGCCTTCCTAGTGTTTGTAATAAGGCAATATTGCAAGTTAGCTTAGATTTCCTTAATGCATTTTCGTTATATGTGTTTCCTTTCATCATTTTATGTTTTGTCAATTTAGTTCAATGTTTTGTGTAATAAGTGCACTTGCACGCCAAGAGCTGCTACTATCTAATTACATTCATGTGCAGAAGGACTATGCATACCTTTTGTGTGGGGTAGGTCAAAGGAACAAAAAGGAAACAAGAGCTTTTTGGTGTGCAATAGGATTCCTAAGTACCAGATGGGGTTATGCACATGTAGTAGTGATGATAATGGTTGTTGGAAAATTATAAGGGGTCATAAGGAAGATGGTGATAATAAGGATGATACCAAAGAAAAAATTCACGTACATGAATGAACAAGCAGGGAAATGTGAGGTAGGAAACGATAGGGAGAAATACTTATAATAGGATGTAGTGGTTGATGAACTTCGACACTGAGAGAGTGCGTAAGGAGGTCTACAGTCAGTGTAGTTTTACACGCCAGAAGGTTGCAGAGGTTACACGTGATGGACACGCAGAAGGAAACATGTTTAGAAAAGTAGGAAAATATGAATTTATTACAGTAGTATGTTGGTAGGTGCCATTGTAATTAATTCAGTAGAAATTGAAAAACTATAAATAAGGGGTCATGGTAAATCATTTTTACCTTGTGAAAATTTGTGAACGAGCTTGTGTGAACTAGGGCATCCTTGAGATTATTAGCGAAAGATCTATTGCGAAGGTAAATATTTGAGAACCACATCGCAAAGAGGAAGATGGCCGTGTGCAGAGTGAGTAAGTGAAATAATTTTTGTAGGTTTGAATGGTTTAGTGTGAAGAAAGGAAGGTTTTTTGGTTAGGGTTTTGAAAACTAGGGGAAAGACTTGTAGAATTTATCACATGAGATTTGTGTTTAAAGGTTTGAGGCATCAAGGAAACCAAAGCACAAGGTAAAACTAACAAAGTACTCAAACCAAGAATGGTACCAAGGAGGGCAACAACCATTTCACCCAAGAAAAGGGGCAAGGTAAGGAAAAACTGATAGTGCGGCAGTAAATTTTAATGAGGAGTGGTATAGAGTGGTATTCACAGATGCAATACCTAGATGGGAGTATTGATGGGGATGGAGTGGGTGTCCCACATAAGGAAATGGTTATAAGTGATTATAACCATCAAACCAATCATACTGAGAAGGATATGACTTTGGAACTAGCTCGACCTACAAAAAAGAGGGCAGTCGATGATAAACTAGTATATGATGACTCGTTTGAAAGGTACAATAACCAGATCGTACCAAACTAAAAACACATATGCTGATCAAACACCACGACCAATAAGATGAAATTAATTCACCAAAATAACTTTACATAAAACCTTTGCAAACAAATGAGCAGTAATATCATATATTATTATGGAACTCAATGCAATACATTGAGAATGGGCCTTGCTTAAATAGGCAAGGAATAACAATCTAAGAACCAATCAAGGTCGTAGATCAAGCCATAAATCATGGAAAGAACTAGTCATCAAAGAACTAGTCAAGTCCATAAATTTATGAGATAACTAGACATCAAGGATCTAGTCAATACCATAGATCTAGGAAAGAACTAGTCAATACCATAGATCAAGGAAAGAACTATACCTAACAACTAGATAATATCTCCTAATATCTAAATAAATAAAAATAAATATCCACACACATAAGTGGGTGAGGATAAATACAATAAAGGTAAATAATGTACCTAGGTGAACATGAGCTAAGGTAAATACCTACTCTAACATCGTTGCAAAGGGCCTTGGAGAAGGCTGGATTATTACAACTGCATGAACTACCATTTTTCAGTAAGCCTGAGAGATTGTATAAGTGGTTGATGTCACACGTACATGAAGATTATTTTTACTTTGTTGTAAGGAGAATACTCATAATCTCAAAATTCACTGGACTCATCTGTACTGGGGATTCATTTGATGATGACTTGGGGGATAATGAGGTTGTCAAAGAAACAACTAAGGAATGTGAGTGTAAGAAAGGTGGGATTGCCTTTGATATCTCAAATATCAGTAATCTGGTGATGAAAATGACTGCGGTCCTACTTACCAAATTGAGTGGATAGGAAAGGTGGACCCAAATTAATGAGTGGTGGTTGAATGTATGTAGGAAGATAGCTAAGGGGACCATCTACAACATCTCGACCTTCATTGCAAAGGATATAATTGATGCCGCATGAAATGGAGACAATATAATGTATGAAATATCTTTCTCTTGATTGTATTTTCTTAGATTGGGGTGCTCGATGGACTGAACAACATATGGGAGTACCCTACAGAAAACCACTCCCATGCTAAGAGATTTGTAGCTTATACTTCTTATACCATGACAATGGCATACAAGGCGATCCTAGATAAATGGTACAATCAAATGTGTGATGCCTTCGGTGCCGAGTGGAGGATCCAAGAGTAAATACCAGCCCTGGTAAAAGATGAGGCTGAATTTTTAGTTTATCAACAATTTTATTTCTGCAGGTTCACTTTAACTAATGGTACCAAGAGCCCATGGTGTAAATTACCATTTTCCTTTACAACATAGTACTTCCAAAGGGCGGTTAACAAGTTAAAAGAGGTAAAGAAGTTGATATTTGATCTAAGTATTGTAGATCAGGAGCATCGCAAGCTACACCGAACACTTGTCTACCTAAAGAATTGTCCATATGTGGAAACGTATGTCTCACATGACATATAAATGATCAATCCTATTACAATACCTATTTTTTGGGCCACTGCAACAAGGGTATATATTTATCTTCGTTTGAAGATTGAACAAGGTGTGTATTAAGAGGATGATGTAAGTATACTTGAGGACCCTTCAGGGAGGAAGAAGGTGGAGACAAAGAAGAAAGATAGAGAAAAGACTCCTACAACAAGTAGGGCATGGAGCATGCATAAAGGCTAGGCCATAGGGACAAAGGAAGCAGATGCAGGTATGAGTACTTATACTCAAAAGAAGAGATCCCCAGTAAAAGGAAAGTCTCCGGTGAAGAATAAACCAAAGGTAGTTTGGAGTTCTAAATATGAAGAAATAGAGAGCTTGATGCGTGAAGAGTCAGAGGGGGAGGAGGAAGAAAAAGATCCTAAGAAGAACCCCCATGTATAATGTAGGGATAATTTTAGTGGAGAATATTCATAATATGGCAAAATTTTCATTTTAGGAAAATTTGTGTTGGTTGGATATTTTGTCAAACCAAAATATGAGGTTCAACCACAGTACATGGGATTAAATCCCTCCTCAAAGACAGGTGAGGCTGCCTGTTTATTGCTAATCTAAAACACAGTAAATAATATATACAATATTCACACTAATCTAACCATTGGGGGTTGGGATGAAATCCCGAAATCCACATTCACACGATTCAAGGATATTGCTTTCGTAAGTGAAATAGGTTAGAAACTGTTACAGTGAAAGAAGCACGGTAGAAAAGAAATGGGAGAAACGTATTTTCTTTCGAGTAAACACAGAGCACGAAATAATCATACGAGTTTTAGATCACAGATATAGTGTCCGAGATAATTAGAAACACTAAGATTCTATGCAAAGAATAGCTTTAAGATCATGAACATAAGAACACTGTCTTAAATAAGATATATTTCACAACACAAAGTCTGTAAAACAATATCAGCTTCTATTCTTTAAAATGATTGAAAGAAAACACAAAGTTTTTCTCCTTTCCAATAGCCTCTTAATGCTTCAAAAATTCTCGACCCTTTAGAATGCACAAGCATCCCTTATTTATAACAAAAGAAGCTAGAGATCAAACAGGACAGATCCTAAAGAGTAGCCTGTTAACTGGAGCTTCAACTTTGCATGACTCTCACGCAGGAGATCAAGTCAAAGTATGAATTAAAAATAATGATAAAACGGAAATAAAAGATATGTCATTCTAAAAATAGAAATGGCATGTGACATCTGGACTTAATCCGAATCATCATCTTTTGCTCCTTCCTTCTGAATCTCCCCCAAAAACTGATGATTCTTCACCACGTCTTGAACTACTTCCTTCCCCTGTTGGAATAACTTTTGGATCCATTAGCAATCTTCTCAATCGTAGGCACCGATGAGAAATCGAATCCGGCAGAAACAGAAGAAGGTGTTATGGATTCAAGGGGTTTTGAAAGTTTAATCAAAATCTCTGTCAACTACTCCACTTTTTCCTTAAGCTCATCTCTGCTGACTTCTCGGCCTTCTCCTGAAATAGAACAGGGTCCGACATGAAGAATGTTGGAGGGAGAAAGGCTCGGAACTCAGGTGATGCTGTTCAAACTGGAAATCCCGATTGAATGAATGCGCCGGAAGAAGAGAAGAACCCAACACGCTGAAGAGGATGTCGGAACTTTGAGGAACCCGACAAGTTTGATCTGTCGGAACCTTGGCCAAGCCCGACACTTGCTTTCAATGGCGGAAACAGGAGAAAACCCGACACTCACTGTTAATGGCGGACACGGGAGGAAATCCGGCGCCCACTTTTGATGACGGAACTTCGGAGATGCCCGGCACTTAGTGTTGAGGTCGGAAAGTTGATAAACCCCGTCACCGCGAGCTTCCTTTGTATTTCGGACTTTTGAATCTGCAAAACAGTCTTCCAAAAACCGAGAAACAAAAACAGAGCCTTTCCTTTGAATTTCTACATACACATCTTCCTTTCTTTTTTGTTATTCATATCCCATACATCATGCAAGTATTTGGAATTTGGGAGGAACAGCACCAATCGATAATCTAAAAAAAAAAGGAAATAAACCCTGAAAACCCAAAACCCCTTCCAAAACAGCACAGAAGGAAGAAGGAAGAAAAACCCTCAACAACTGGCAAGAAATTGGAAAGAAAACACACGCAGTTGATCCAGAAAAATCAAGAATAAAGAAGGAACGAAAAATACCTTCAATTCGAGACAGGTAAAATCGGAAACAAACGATCCAATCTGGTAATGCGAGCTTGCGGGTTTTGGGAGCGGCAGAGCATGCGAAAAATCCACGAGTTAAAAATATGAACGGCAAGAATGACGTGGAAATCCGCATTTTTATACGAAAATGGAAATAAATACACTTCAGCTCGGCACGTGCCAACTCACCAACCATTCGGCTTGAATGCCAGGTCAGTATGTTGGAGGAGTCCGAAAACCCGACACGAGGAGATTTAGTGCATTTCGGGTTTCGGGCTTCGGAAAACATGGAGCACAAAACATGTTTTGAATCACGAATGTTCCGATGCATTGAGACTTCCGAAAACCCGATTACAAAGGCTTGAGCGGACTTCGGGAATCGGGGAACATGGCGCATAAAACATGTTTTGGAACATGAATGTCCCGATGCTTTAGAGTTCCGAAAACCCGAATATAAAGGATTGTCTTAACACAAGGCGGGTCTCGGGTTTCGGAAGTCACGCGACACAAAGCATGTTTTAACACAAGTATGTTCCGATGCGTTGAATTTCCGAAAACCCGATTTCAAAGGATTTTTCAATACAAGGCGGGTTTCGGATTTCGGAGGTCATAAGACATAAAGCATGTTAAAACTTATGTCAAGCTGTTAGTAACACCCGAAAACCCGATTTGCTCTAAAAGAGGTCATAATGCAAAATCACTTCAAAAATTTTGTAGGGGTTATCCGATCGTTTTGTCGTTTACTCAAAACGGGGATAACAGCTGGCTCCAGTTGGGGACTTTCTTTGCAATACAAAGGAAGAGAACTCAGAATCTCTGGTCTCGCAGACCAGGGCCTTATCCATTAGGCTACGGAGTCAAGGAGAAAACCAAAACAAAACAAAACGAAGAAAGAAAGAAAACCAAAAGCAAACACACAACAAAAGCAAAATATGTACAATGCAAGAGAGCATCTTGCATTAATGGTGGAACAGCTTTAGATGTTGCCCACTGAAAGGCAACGGAAGTAATCCTCCATCCAGATATGATAGCAGGAAACTATTCTCACCATTCAACTCGTGGACCTTGAAAGGTCCTTTCCATAAAGGATCAAACTTTCTATGCATTCCTTTCCGTTCTCTCCTTTTGTCCCAAATCAACACCAAATCGCCAATCTGAAAGTTACGCTGCTTTAATTTCTTGTCAAAAAATTTCTTTACTCTGTTCTGATGATCTGCTAGTTTCCTGGTTATAGTAACCAAATTCTTATCAGGAGGTTCAGCATCAAATTCGAGAGTCCAAATAGCATTGGGATCTTCTTCTTCGACATCCACAATTGGTATCTCCGAAGCCATGAAGTAATTTCCAAAGCCAGCATCTTCAAAAAGAATCTGAGCTCTTGGATCATCTGATTTGGTCACCAAATACTTTGCCTGTGGTTCAGGATAAAGAACCTGTTGAACCCCTTTGACTGGGATCTTAGCTTGGGTCCAATCCATATTAATTTCTCCTCCGACATCTTTACAAAATCCTCTACCCAAGAGGATACCATAAGCTGCAGGAATTTCAGCAACCAGAATAGTCATTTTCACTCTCTTCTCAAGGAAGGCGACAAATGCAAACTGTGCATCTTTTATTTGACCTATCAAAGGGACTTGTTTAGTTTCCATGGAATAGCACCGTCCATATGATTTAGTCAAAGTAAGCCCAAGGGCATGGGCCACTTTTGCGGGCATAACATTATCAGAGGCCCCTGAGTCAATGATGCAATTGCTGAGTTTAAACCCATTTATAAGTAGAGACAAATAAAATGGTTCAATCTTTCCTAAGGAAGAAGCAGAGGTCAGATTATTCTGAGGTGGGATTTGAGTAGGATTTGGAAGGAGACCTTTTGAAGGTGATGGAATAGCCGCTTTACTTCTGATAAACTTGGCTAGCTTTTCAAATTGTTCAGGATTTGATTGAAGGTATTCTGCTTCTGACATTTGAATTTTAGTTCTCTTTGCATGATCAATAATATCAAAAGCAGTATAAGAAGGAATGATAGTAGGTTCAGTTCTGATTACATGAGCTTGTGTTGGGGTACTGGCCTTAGGAGAAGGAGAATAAGGAGCAGCTGTCTTTTTAGTAACCTCTCTTTCAGTTTGTGCCGAAATAGGGGTACCCCTCTTGACTATGGATATGGGAGGTTCCTTATTCTTCTCCTTAGTATTTTCCAGAGGTTTTCTGGGATTCTGAGATTGGGATCGAGTGAAAACAGCAAATGATTGACCATCTGGCTCAAATTCATCTTCATCATATTCCAAATAACCAATGCTGGAGTCGCCAGCTGACTCATCATAAGACTCATCAGCATATCCTGAAGCTTCGAAATCCTCATGGGAATCTTCTTCTTCTGGTTCATCATCTTCTTCAATTAGTTCCACTGCTGCATTAACGGGCGGAGCTTCAATTGCTAATCTCGGTTGAGCAGGAGCTAACCGTGGCCTATCTCTGGCAGGTACACCATTGTTATTAAAATTCCGCCTAGGGATATCCCGGTACGGAACATTGCTCCCCTGCTGAGACACTTGCTTCTTTAAAGCAATCAAATCATTAGCCATTTTTTGAAACATAGGGTCAGTATTACCTTGAGAAGAACCTTGATTTTTTAGTTTGGGAATATCTTTCTTGATCCTTCCGGCTAAGATGAGATCATCCTCTATTTCAGTAGCCGTTGACTGAGCAGTAGCCAAATCTGGGATAACCGACCTTCGTAATAAAAAGCTTATATCAGGAGGTTGAGCATTGATGAAGAAGCACTTTTGGTTTTCCAGAGTTGGTACAGCTATAACTGGAATTTTCCGAATCAGCTTATTGAACTTAGCCACGAATTCCCGCATAGGTTCATGCGATTCCTTCTTCATATGAGTAAGCTGGGCTAACAATGCATGAGAATCTTCGGCTGGTTTGAAACGTGCCTCAAACTTGGTCCGCATGGTAGCCCAATCTGGAATGCATGCATTCGGGAGGTGATAAAACCATTCAGCTGCTACTCCCTGCAATGTTTCAACGAAGAGTCGAACAGAGACATCTTCATAGGCTACTCCGAGAACACCGCATGCAACAAAGAAAGACGCAATATGCTCATCAGGATGCTGCTTCCCATCCCCATTGAACTTGGGAATGTTTTTACGTGATCCACGTGGTAACTCATGCAATGGAGGAGTCAAAGTAAGAGGACCAATGACTGCACCCCAAGGCACAGGTTGAACCGCCATCCTTCTGAAAAGAGTGCGTACAGGGATCTGGGTATCAGACAAGAGTAGTGCACGACAAGTTGCAGATGCTTCCCGTTCTTCAGGGATCCGATTTCTCCGAACAGGTGAAGAACTTCTGGCTCGGTTAGAGACAACGCTGTTGGGAGAAAGGCTGAAATTATGCTGTTGCAGCAACTCAAAGAGTGGATCAATTTCACCTTGAGCTCGGCGAGACCGAGTGAAGATCCTCCTGGCCAGCTTGAACTGAAAGGAGATCTTATTAAAAATAAGGCAAATATGGAGTCGCCAGACACCGAGAGGATAAGCTTTATACTATTGATCCGTCGTTCCCCAGCGGAGTCGCCAAAAACTGTTGGTTGGATATTTTGTCAAACCAAAATATGAGGTTCAACCACAGTACATGGGATTAAATCCCTCCTCAAAGACAGGTGAGGCTGCCTGTTTATTGCTAATCTAAAACACAGTAAATAATATATACAATATTCACACTAATCTAACCATTGGGGGTTGGGATGAAATCCCGAAATCCACATTCACACGATTCAAGGATATTGCTTTCGTAAGTGAAATAGGTTAGAAACTGTTACAGTGAAAGAAGCACGGTAGAAAAGAAATGGGAGAAACGTATTTTCTTTCGAGTAAACACAGAGCACGAAATAATCATACGAGTTTTAGATCACAGATATAGTGTCCGAGATAATTAGAAACACTAAGATTCTATGCAAAGAATAGCTTTAAGATCATGAACATAAGAACACTGTCTTAAATAAGATATATTTCACAACACAAAGTCTGTAAAACAATATCAGCTTCTATTCTTTAAAATGATTGAAAGAAAACACAAAGTTTTTCTCCTTTCCAATAGCCTCTTAATGCTTCAAAAATTCTCGACCCTTTAGAATGCACAAGCATCCCTTATTTATAACAAAAGAAGCTAGAGATCAAACAGGACAGATCCTAAAGAGTAGCCTGTTAACTGGAGCTTCAACTTTGCATGACTCTCACGCAGGAGATCAAGTCAAAGTATGAATTAAAAATAATGATAAAACGGAAATAAAAGATATGTCATTCTAAAAATAGAAATGGCATGTGACATCTGGACTTAATCCGAATCATCATCTTTTGCTCCTTCCTTCTGAATCTCCCCCAAAAACTGATGATTCTTCACCACGTCTTGAACTACTTCCTTCCCCTGTTGGAATAACTTTTGGATCCATTAGCAATCTTCTCAATCGTAGGCACCGATGAGAAATCGAATCCGGCAGAAACAGAAGAAGGTGTTATGGATTCAAGGGGTTTTGAAAGTTTAATCAAAATCTCTGTCAACTACTCCACTTTTTCCTTAAGCTCATCTCTGCTGACTTCTCGGCCTTCTCCTGAAATAGAACAGGGTCCGACATGAAGAATGTTGGAGGGAGAAAGGCTCGGAACTCAGGTGATGCTGTTCAAACTGGAAATCCCGATTGAATGAATGCGCTGGAAGAAGAGATGAAACCAACACGCTGAAGAGGATGTCGGAACTTTGAGGAACCCGACAAGTTTGATCTGTCGGAACCTTGGCCAAGCCCGACACTTGCTTTCAATGGCGGAAACAGGAGAAAACCCGACACTCACTGTTAATGGCGGACACGGGAGGAAATCCGGCGCCCACTTTTGATGACGGAACTTCGGAGATGCCCGGCACTTAGTGTTGAGGTCGGAAAGTTGATAAACCCCGTCACCGCGAGCTTCCTTTGTATTTCGGACTTTTGAATCTGCAAAACAGTCTTCCAAAAACCGAGAAACAAAAACAGAGCCTTTCCTTTGAATTTCTACATACACATCTTCCTTTCTTTTTTGTTATTCATATCCCATACATCATGCAAGTATTTGGAATTTGGGAGGAACAGCACCAATCGATAATCTAAAAAAAAAAGGAAATAAACCCTGAAAACCCAAAACCCCTTCCAAAACAGCACAGAAGGAAGAAGGAAGAAAAACCCTCAACAACTGGCAAGAAATTGGAAAGAAAACACACGCAGTTGATCCAGAAAAATCAAGAATAAAGAAGGAACGAAAAATACCTTCAATTCGAGACAGGTAAAATCGGAAACAAACGATCCAATCTGGTAATGCGAGCTTGCGGGTTTTGGGAGCGGCAGAGCATGCGAAAAATCCACGAGTTAAAAATATGAACGGCAAGAATGACGTGGAAATCCGCGTTTTTATACGAAAATGGAAATAAATACACTTCAGCTCGGCACGTGCCAACTCACCAACCATTCGGCTTGAATGCCAGGTCAGTATGTTGGAGGAGTCCGAAAACCCGACACGAGGAGATTTAGTGCATTTCGGGTTTCGGGCTTCGGAAAACATGGAGCACAAAACATGTTTTGAATCACGAATGTTCCGATGCATTAGAGTTCCGAAAACCCGATTACAAAGGCTTGAGCGGACTTCGGGAATCGGAGAACATGGCGCATAAAACATATTTTGGACATGAATGTCCCGATGCTTTAGAGTTCCGAAAACCCGATTTCAAAGGTTTGTTCAATACAAGGCGGGTCTCGGGTTTCGGAAGTCACGCGACACAAAGCATGTTTTAACACAAGTATGTTCCGATGCGTTGAATTTCCGAAAACCCGATTTCAAAGGATTTTTCAATACAAGGCGGGTTTCGGATTTCGGAGGTCATAAGACATAAAGCATGTTAAAACTTATGTCAAGCTGTTAGTAACACCCGAAAACCCGATTTGCTCTAAAAGAGGTCATAATGCAAAATCACTTCAAAAATTTTGTAGGGGTTATCCGATCGTTTTGTCGTTTACTCAAAACGGGGATTGCCACTAGAAAGAATCAGAATACTGACTATGTGGAAGGTAATATTGAGGTGGACATGCATTCTGCACAGTATCAAACAAATGACACCTACGATAATATGCCCGATCTTGAAGATATAATTGTAGAGATGTTAGATCCTGAAGATATTCTTCCTGTTGGGGTGCCACTAGGAGTGCATCAAAATATCACACATACAAATAATCAGCAAAATGGAACACAGAAATCATATTCAAATTCTGGTTCACGAAAGAGGAAACCAAGTGATTGTGATATTGCTCAAAATTCTACTCAAAAAAGTAAAAGATTGAAAATGAACATGAATATGTGGACCATTGGCAGGACATATAAGTTTGATTGGGAAGCCAAATTTCCATTTATCGAACCTATACAATCATCTAATTCAGAAGAGATCCCATCTGAATGTACATGTACAATATGTACGTGGAAATTGGGAAAGCAACAAAAAATGCAAATGAAGATGGAAACTATATAAAAACATTGTGGAAAACAATATTTGACAGTAACGGAGGCGGATGGCCAGAAAATCAAAACACACATGTGGAAAATTGAAAAAGAATACATGCATGTTAAATATGCAGCAGATTATGAAGTAGAGAAGAAAAAATGCAAACATCTCATGGAAAAGGGAGGAATGATCACATCGCAAATTGGTAAGATGAATCAAACAAATCTACATGCAAAACTCATACAGTTCTCTAATTTATTTCACATACTAAAGAAAGGAAGACCGATTTTGGATTTCCTCGATTTAAAAACTTTGTATCAATATAATGGAATGCCAAACATACCTCAGTCTCATTAGTCTGAAAGTAGTGGATGGGAAATGGAAAAATGCCTTTCGATGATAGAGAAGGAAGATTTGAAAGAGAATGTAAAAAAATCAAAGTTTATCTCTCTTTCAATTGATGAAGTGACAACAGTCGACAACACTACATGGGTATGTATCCATGTCTATACTTTAGAAAATCATATAAGGACACCTCATTTGTTGGGTGTTATGAAAATGGTTGAAAACTATAATGTTGAAAACCTACATAAAATAGTTGTTTCTCATTTGAAAGATATTGTTGGAATGAGTGATTTTGAAATTGCTACGAAGTTGGTATACGTCAGATAAGATGGTGCATCTGTCATGTAGGGTCACTGAACATGGTTGTGTGTTAGATTACAAACAACAGTGGCCCCATATATGCTACCAATTCATTGTATGGATCACAGAATGAATTTAGCGTATAAAATGGTAAACAACCACGAAAATGTTGCTAAATTAGAAGACCTTATAAGAGAACTTCATGCCTATATGGCAAGCACCCCAAAGTGATTTCTTGAGTTCCAGAAATTTGTAATTGGAATTACAGATGGAAAAAAAATTCTGAAAGATGTTGAGACGAGATGGATCTCTTTGTATCAACCTGCATGCAGAGTTCGTGAGGAGTATCCTTCGTTTGTTAGTTTCATGCACAAATATCATCATGAAGTTATAGGGTGAGGGGCTTGTTGTTTTTTTAACTGATTTGGAGACATTGCTTACATTGGTTGGTATTCTTCCAATGTTGCAGGAGATCAATACACTGATGAAGCATACACATGGGAGATTAATCTATATTGTGGATTTTATACGGATGATAAAAATGGTATGTCAAAGTATTAATATCTTGTAATTTTCCCAAGATAGTATTGATACACCTGTTTTTGAGAATTGGAAAGCTTTATTAGATCTTAAAAATCCCAGTAACTATTTGAGATTTAATATCCACGATCACCTCTGCATCACTATTAATGGGAGGGACATACCACTACACATTTTGTAAAAACGTCAAGATATTACAAGATCGGAATGAGAAGATGTTCCCATCACACGTAATCTCTTTGAGTCTGTTATAGGTGAAACAAGAATAAAGATTTAAAATTTTCAGAATCCTTATCATCAGAAAATATAGAACATTTCTCCAAAGATAATATTCTTGAAGCAATGGGTGTGAGGAATCCTAATTTTTGGAATACTGAAGGTGGTCATGCAGACTTTTGAAGAAAGAATTTCCATAAATCCATGGGTATAATAATGGTACATTTCACAAAGACTTCAGAGTTCAAGGGTATGGAAATAAAAGGTATATTGAATGCTAATTTATTAAAGTCTCAATTAACAAATTTTACAACAATAATGAGGAACCAATATCAAATTTTAGACGAACCTTTTGAAAGTGGTGATTTTACAAGGCTGTGGCAAGGAATCTATCAAAGTTCTATCTTAAAAGAAGATATCAGTGAATATTTCAGATTATATGAGTTATGCCAAACAATGATTTTGGGGTCTGTGGAGGACGAAAGGGTTTTCAGTGCATTATCATTTATAAAATCAAAATTGAGAAACAAGTTGGATAAAAATTTGGAAAGTTGCATGAGGTGTTATGTATCTTGTTACTCCATGGAAACCTTTCCTTTCGACAGAGAAATTACGCATTGGAATTCCCTTTGCGAAAGAAGAGGTGTGAATAATACAGCTACAAGTAAAACTGTTCCCAACGTTGAGAGTGGAATTAGCACATCGTCACTCTACAGAAGAGAACGTCGAGTTTGAATAAGCTATTGATAATGGATTATTTCAACTTTAAATAGGTATCTCCTTCACCTTACTTTTATTTTTTCAGCTCTTGTTATCATTAAATATGTTACAGGTATATATATTTACATTTATTTAAATATAATTTATTTATTTTAAAATGTGGGTTGATATCCATCCAAGGAAGCTGGTAGTTCTCGGGACTAATGATGTCAGGAAACTCACCCATCTATCTACTAATCCATTTCTTGTGTTGAGTTTTCTTAAAACAAAGATCTAGCACACTACGAGGGATGATTTCATAGCCATCTAAAACACTAGAGATAACTTAAACCATATCATATGACCTTTCTTGATTTTTTACAATTATGTTTAATTTATTTTTTATATTTGCAAAATTATTTGATCGTGCTTGAAGTTAAATCTACGTCCACATAAAATTCATCATCATCCATATATATCATATCATTATCATATCATAATCCTGACACTCCTATTATTATTAAAACAATTATTTATCTATTTTAAATGTGCAGAAACATCTATGTCCTAACACATTGCATTTTTTTAAATTATCCATAATCATCATTCATCATCATCTATATCCATTCTAATGTCATCATATCAGTACAAGTATAGAGAAGAAGAATTTGAGAATGTTTAAATGTCTTTGTTGTATAAAATTCCAAATTTTCCATTATCATCATCCAGATTCTATGATCGTGCTTAAAGCTAAATCTATGTCCACATACAATTCATGATAATCCATATCTATGAGACTGATTCTATTGTAATGCCATCATCCACATCTAATGCAATCATCATTACAAGCAGAGAAGAAACATAAACGCCATATACAATATAGAAATTCTATACATAATAAATAGGAAGTTATAAAATTACAGATTATATAGTATTTCAAATTTTCAAAGGATATCAAATTCAAGTTTCAACTTTCAAATCTAGATAACAAAATTCAAATGCCATGACCATCACATTCAATGTTTTAAATTTTTAAATATAAATTCAATATTTCAAGTTTCCACACTCAATAATGAAATTTTTCAACCCTCAATTTTCTGTACCCCTTTCCACTCATGTACTCCTTTCCCTAATGGCTTCTCCACTTGTACCCCTTTCCCCAATGACAGAAATAATTCTAGAACTTATGATATCTTCCGCAACACTGTCTAGATTTTTTAAAATCCTTTCTTGCTTTGTTGCATGTCCATGGGACAACAAATTTGGATCTGCAGCTACCTTGGTTTTGAATAAAATTTCAGGGCTGAAACCATGCTCTTTAATTATCTGCTTCAATGTATTGTTTTGTTTGTTGACCAAAACAATAATTTTCCTTCAAATTCTTTGCTGCGGATAAAATGTTCTTCGTGGTTTCTAAGTGAACTTGGAAAACCTTTGCTTGACTCTTCAAATTTTCATATTTCAACTGCACAAAAAAATGTGATGTCAATTCAACATATTACTAAAATAAGAAAACTTTAAATTAAGAAAGAATATTGTTTTAAAGTGATAAAACTTACGACCACTCTATCTCTCTCGGCATTTGCAACTACTACCAAATCCTTGTCCTTAGACCATTTGTTAAAATATGCCTGGGCCTCAGCACTAATATTTTCCAATTTGTTTAATGTCTTATCTAAAATGTCATCTTTATAGTTGTTATAAGTGACAGTCCCACTTCTTACTTGGGTAAGTAAGGTATCCATCTTCGCAGGTTGATTCTGGACTGCAGCGTATAAACTATCCCTTTGCCAATAATTTTTATAATGACTTATTATATCATTGATAAGTACTTTAGCCCTTCTCTCCCATTCTATGAGATGACTGATATGAGGTAGAATAAACTCATCGACATGGGATTGACAATCATAACCAATTAAGTTATCTAAAGGAAAATGTAGTAACTATTCATCATCTGTATCTGAAGAAGATGATCTCGCTTGAGAGGTATGGGGGCTTTTGGGTCGATCAACTGCTTCTTTTTTATACCTTTGGGTGGACAAATCCTATTTGTGATAAAATAAATCAATATTCAAACAAATAAATCTAAAGTGAAATGTAATTCAATATGGTAAATTATGTTGAAATAGAAGTATACATGTTGGCCTTGAATGATCTCACGTGTATTGAAAAATCCAGTTTGGTCATTGCTATCAATGCCCAAGTAATCTTCATCTAAATTTATATTATTTAAAATCGATATGCCCATTGCGTTGGGAAAGCCACCAAGTGAGAGGGTTGGAATTGGAAATGAGGAGGCAATGTTTAGTGTCCCAGTAGGGACCGGAGCAATTGGCATGCATTTACCAATGTTCTTTTTTCCTGATCCTTTGGTTGGCATTTTGAATATTATTCATGGAGGAGGGGGCGGTGCCACTGTTTGTACAGAAGGAAGAGTACTACAATGTGCTGAAAAGTTCAAGAAAAAACATATGAAAATAAAAAACAATGCAAAAACAACAAAATTAAACGAAGTACTATTCACAACTTGTACCTTTTTATTAAGGGGTAGCTTGTCGCGGTGCTTGAGGTGGCCATGTTGGAGTAGTAATTGGTTGTTTTTGAGCTGTCTATTACTAGGATTGTTGAGGTGGTTTTTGAGAAGACATAAATGCATGCGACTGAACTGAGTGAGTTGGGGAAGATGGTTGACTTTGAGAAACATGTGTATGGTCCAAAGTCCCTACAATGTCATCAACATACAATTGTATGTCAATTCAATAGGCTAAAATTTAAATGGAAAAATGAAAATACAAATTTGAAATTTGTAAATAATACATGTAAGGGTATTACTTCTCTGGTGTTTAACAAATTCAAATAGCTGGGGGTTCGGATATGAGTGAGCTTCTATTTCAGATTGTGAATCTCTTGACGCCTCAACATGTTGTTGGCCTCTTCCTCCTTATGTCACCTTTTTTTGGGGAAGGGCCTCCATAAATACTCTCTGCAATCAATGAATAGTTAATAGTTGTTGTCAGTGTAATGTCAAAATACAAACTTTATAGTTTATACATGTTGTTCTTCAAATGGAATTGACAAATTCATCAACACCTCGTCCGTGCAAGTGGGAATTGGTTTGTCTTTTAAATTTAAAATAGCCTCGTAATAAAGGCCAAGGAGATAGTTTGTGGAGTAAATGACAGGTTTTTCTGAAAGATTTGCATTTGTAATGTCAGTTCTTTTTTTTTTGATAAAAAGGTGCACCAATCAATTTTTTGTTTTGCGATAGTTGCAACAATGTATGCAATGGCCCAATTTGGTATATCTATTTGCCGACCCTATAAAACTATTCTGGATTGAAAGAAGGAAATCATAATAGTAAGAAAGTGGTGCGCAATTGCTTATGTATCCACACTACGTCTGTATTTATTGACATGAGCTGCAAATTCCAAAAAATAGTTGGAATTAATACAAATTTAAATTGTATCAAATTAAAAAACTAAATAAAAAATGACAAATGAAAACAGTTTACACTTATAATCAACATGGAAACCGAAATTCAATTCGAGATATTTCTTATCGTCTTCGAAAAGTGTTTCCTTTGTTGTAACAAAGGGTAAATTTCTGAATGGGAGGCGTATAAACTGATGAATATCATCTGGGTCAATACCAAATTGAAACAATCAGTTGTCATCCATAGTAACATTAAACAGCCTATCCTTTGTATTGTACGAGGAGAGAAGGTAGTTCAAAATATCTTGGTCTGTTTCGAAATGGGGCATCTTAACGAGCCCACTAAACTCACATTCATCAATCAAATTCTTGTATTTTGAAGTCATTTGTAAAACAATCTGGATGTGGGGGCATAAAGGATTCCTATAGAGTATCTTGCCCATGGATAGGGCTTGTGGGTTGACTAGATTTTCCTCTTGATTTTTGTCTTGAGCTTGGGATGCACTTACAGTCACCATTGTAGTTGTCCTTGAGCTTGATTGTACCTAACCTGAACAATGGATTTCTATATACAAGAAAATTTGAGAGCCGAAAAGTGTAAACGTGAAAATGACCGAAGGGAGGGTATTTATAGGACAAAACCTGGGTCAACGAGGAACTTTTGGCGTGCATCAATGAACCTCATTGACGTGCATTAACAGGAGTGTTGACGTGCGTCAATGAGGTGTGTTGACGTACGTCAAAAAGCCTCATTGACACATGTCAATGAGCCTCGTTGACGCACGTCAACAAGCCTTGTTGATGCATGTCAACAAGTATCATTGATGTGCGTCAACAACCCTTGTTGACATGCATCAACGAGGTTCGTTGACATATGTCAACAAGGCTTATTGATGTGTGTCAATGAGGCTTGTTGACATGTGTCAACAAGGCTTGTTGACGTGTGTCAACGATAATTTTTTATGCGTGTTAACAAGGCGTCAGTATCTACAAATCAGTAGTCTCTTTGGCTCAAAAAATGGGTGAAAATTCAGTTCTGAAAAATTGGTAGATTCACCTTTCACTAAAATCAGTTCTAGGGATATTCGCCAAGTATTTTCCACCTCCAATTTCCTATAGGTGTCTTAAAATGAACCCTGGTATAACATGTATGAGTTTGATGAGGAGAAGAGTTTGCCTTCAGAGGAGGTTAGAGAAGAAGAAGTGGATGGAGAAGAAGAAGTTGGAGCAAATGTGCAAGATACTACCTGTGTCTCTGACCCAGAGATAGAGACCATTGTGGAATGAGATGTCGTAAGGATTATACAGACCTTGATCGATCAGGAGGTGGAATGTTGTGCTGAAGAGGAAGAAGAAAAAGAGAAAGGTGGGAGTCTGGGAGGTGAAAAAAGTTTGGCGATAGGTTTCCCAAAGGGTGCACACACGGATGGTAGATGTGTGTATATCCCACAAGGGACTATTATGTCCTATGATGTAGATCCCAACAAATTATTACATTCTCGTTACCAGAGTACACTACCAGGTGACCAAATTTTCTATTCGTCATATTTTTATAAGGAAGGTGCATTGCCATGATTGAGAAATATGTTTTCCTAGGAATTTGAGTCCCCGTTGATGAACCTGATTTTGAAGTCAATACATGGGAATTACTGGATACGTGCACTTCACTGAGTTCCACAGAGATGAATCTAGTAGTGGATTCTCAATAGTTAACTGATGAAGAAGCATGTAATGCACTGAATAAGGTCTCAGTGGAAGTGGAGGCTAGATTACTTTAGAGGAATAATATAATAAAAGCATTAGAAAAATATTTATAATAGAATAATACAAAGATTATCGAGAGGAATAGGGAGATAAAGGGGAAATAACATATTATTCTGCAATTAAAGGTTAAGTTGTGGGAGGAAATGGGGAATTTGGGTGAGGCGTATAAGAAGGAAACGTTAATAACATATTCTATCATACTAGCACACCCAGAGTTATCCCCCTGCAAAGACATATGAGATGACCTTTCATTGTTTGGAGGATTTAACGACATAATCATGATGCAAAAGAAACCCTTGGCACTAGAGTCTGTGGAAGAAGTTATGACGTAGAAGAAATAGTTGGAGAAGGAACAGATTGAGGAATCATAACTCAGTTACCAAGCTTCTTGTGTCACTTAAGAGTGTGGTTTTTATGGCCAAAGTTATCTATGACAAATGAGAAGATAGGGATTGGGTGGCAAGCATGTTGGTTTCCACTCTTGAGGCCGATTTAAAGGAGTTCCAAACTAAGAACAAAGAAAATCAGGTAGAATGAGATAAGATCCTTGCAGAGGTTGAGAATAAGAGTGACGTTATTGATATATTAAGGACCTCTATAAAGAATAAGCTCTTGGAATTGTATCCCCGAGTAACGCGCAGAATGAACACGCTGACAGACCTTGGCATAACGTTGTAAAATTTGGTTGACACATTCAAAGCCAAGGGTCAAGAGCTAACATTTGAATAATTCAATACAATGATTGGGGATTTGTTTAAACAAGTGTAAAGTGAAGCGGTGGGAGGGAATGTAATTGAAGCATCATTGAATAAGGATTTTCCCATCCTCCTTACATAGTGACAAAATTATTTTATACTTTGGTGATAAAAGACATTATTTTATTCTTGTTGGCTACAAGGTTCTGTATTCTTTATTCATGGAGCGATTACTCAGATTACCCATTTTTGAGGGTGACAATGAAGTAAGTGTGGGGTAATGTTGAGCATGGAAAATGATTGAGTCCTTAACAACAGAGGTTAGGGCACACAAGAGGCATTGCAGAAGAAAGACACATGAGAACGTGCATGCAAGGAAAATAGGTTTTGCATGCTTAAGTTGAACATGGATGTGGGCAGGAGGAAGAATGGACAGACCAAACACTTTGGCAGTTTTGGAAGAAAAATCTAAATATAGAATTAGAGTAATGGCCAAGCAAGGTTTTGAAGATAATATTAAATCAAGAAGACTTACAGTTCAATCAAGGTCTATTTTAGGAGAATACCTCATGTGAAGGAATATAAAGTGACATGCATAGTTTTGAGCTAATAATAGGATGTGAACTAGAGTTATCTATAGAAGAACTATTAGTAGAAGTACTTGCATGCTTTTGTATTTGTCTTGTAAGCGGTGCATGTATCTTCTTAGCATATAGCCTATTTTAAGGATGCATAGGTGGTGAAGAGCAAGTCCCCACCCCTATGTACATACATACATACATACATGCATACATACACACATACACACACACACACACACACACACACACACACACACACACACACACACACACATATATATATATATATATGGATTGATTTGCACAATTTAGGAGGATCATCCATGATTAGTAGAGTTATGTTGTTGGTTTATGTGAGCACATGATTTATGGTAACATTACTATGTATGTATTTACCTTTTGTGTTTTACAACAATTAATATAATGGATCTTTGTGGCTGGATACTGGTTATTAACATATTTGTTACTGGTTCCTGTATGGTGGAGTTAATTTTGATTCTTGTATGAGGTAATCTTGCATATGGTTAAGACCTAGATCTAGTTCATGTTATGCTTTGTTCTTGAATGGATATTATGGATCTAGTATATTTGTATGATCATGCTAACTCCTTGAACAAGATACCATAAACTATGGACTTGGTACCCTTGTGCACTTCGGGTGAATGCTCAGGTTTTTCCGAGGTGATATGTCAGCGTGCCTTGGGCTCTTTGGTGAAATAATAAGACTACAGTTAACCTACTAAAATTTTGATTATTTGAATTATTTAATATAAAATTGTGGAAAATTGATAAAAAAAATTACTTCTGTGTAGTTGGCCAAAAGGATTATTTAATTATTTTAGATTTGGAGGGTTTTCTCTATGAGAAAAACCATCCCCATAAGGAGTTAACAATCAAGTTCGGTAAGGAGACTATCAGCTTGTGAGGTGGGTTCAAGGAATTTTTAAGGATATTAGCAGTAAAATTTGAAGTAGGATTTTGGTCTAGCTATCTCTCTTCCACTGAAGTTGAAAAGTTGATTAAGGATTTGAAAACAAAATAGTAGTTGAATTCAAATTAGTTCTTTTTTTGGGTAAAGAACATTTCATGTAGAAGATGAAATTGCAGCAAAAGATGTCCAAAATATTTGGAGTAGAGAGGATATTGTTTTTGGACCTATAGACACATCGTGTATTACAATAGGCCCAAATGGAAACCCTCCGAAAAATTTAATGGTGGGGAGGAAATCCAATTAGTAACATCATTTTAAAGATATGTGATTGATGACCAATTTATACATAAACATATCACATATACTATCTCAAGGTTTGAGTGTTGCAAAGGGCATTAACAAATTTTAGTAAAAAATATTATATAAATATTAATTATTTCAAAATGTTTTTTACAATGATATTAATTTGTATATTCATATTGTCACTCTTTATTTTATATGTTGAGATTACAAATTTAAAAGTTGGCAGTATTTGTATCTTCACTGTGATTAAGTTGATATTATAGTTTTTAAACTTGTTTGTGTGAATTACCCAAATATAATATTATCAAAATAATATGTGGACCTATTTATAATCAATTTTGTAAGCTTACATTAAATCTGAGTTGTTTTTATCGATCCAATTGGGAAGCCTCGAAAATTACTAGTTTTGGGAGTTAAAGGTTTGTTGTTTGGAATTTCTGGTATTGGCGAAAAATTACCTTGTAATATGGTTCCAGATTTTAGATCTAGGAATACTAAATACTTTGAATGAGTATTTAGTGTTTACTTGATAAGAAATGCATCAAAATATGTTTACATTGCCTTATGGTCTTCATTTAATGATTCAACAATGGTGAAGTACATGTTCATCAAAAAACTTAGTTGGCTGCAAGATATCCACTTCAGGCGCATTTGAGGATGCCACCAATTTAAGCTCAAAAAATACCAGTTAGTAGATAGTAGAAATTTTTGGTAATGTCTATGGTGAAAAAAATATACTTTTGATCGATGACACGAGATTCTTGTTGCACGAAGTCAAAGAAGAACTGACTCTCAAAACCCCAACATACTGAAGATTTGATGGAAACTATAAGACTAATTCGAAAGTTTACACTGAATTATATACATAATTGAAACATGCACGAGAACAAAATAACATGTGTAGATCATTAAAAAATTTCAAATGCAACATTGGCGTTTGAATTATATACTTTGATTCCAAATCCAACAATGTATTGTGCATTTATATGGAATAAAATAACTACCTTATAGTTCTTAAAGATTCGCAGTGTGTCATCGTTTTTATCAATTATTTTTTAGCAAGATTTTTTTTTCCTAAGGGTGAAGAGATAATCATGGATCGTGGACCAATAAAAGAATTATTTTTCCTAGATCTACATAGTTTAATCTTCAAAACATTTTAAAACTAGTAAGAACCTTATTCCAAATCAAAAATTAAACCTAGTGGCTGCTAGCACGTAAAAACAAAAACTTATAGTGTTTTTTGTTTCACAAATTGATGTTGGCTTCCCTAAAATCAAAACATAATTTTTTCCTAGTTATGCATGGTTTAATCTTAAAGACATTTTGAAAATGATAAAAAGATTATTCCAAAGTAAAAATTAATCCTAGCAGCCGCTAGACCGTATAAAACAGAAATTTTTTATGTTTATTGATTTGCAAATCCATGTTAGCTTCCCTGAAATCATAAAATGATTTTTTACCATATATTCATATGTTAATCTTAATGACATTTTAAAAATGATAAAACCTTGAACTCCAAAGCAAACATAAAGCCTAGCAGCCACTAGCACACATATCATAGAAACATTTTCTATTTAATGTTTTGCAGATCATTAGTTTAAAGAATTTTTTTTATTGTTGTGTGGACATCGCCAAGAATGTCAAATTTTAGTGACATGATGCCCTCATTCCTACGATTCATATTTTTGCTTGGATGTTGGCAGCTTCGATTTTATATTCACATAGGAATATTTCATCATGAACAAACGTACCATTTATCGAGGATCGAGGAATCAAAACATATTTCTCAAAAATATTAGCACCGTTTAGAGCAAGTGTAATGAATATTACAATTGTAGAAATATACCTATTGAAGGATGAATTGTGGCCTATAACGCATATTATAATTCTAATTTATAGATGAATTGTGGCCTATAGTGCAAATATTGAAGGATGTGGAAGACGATGTGGAGACATTTGCGATGTCATTAAATCAATAACCCAATTACAATTATGTAATTTGTCCCTAAATTTATTTGATAACAACTTTCTGTATAATGTGTGTGACTATCTTTAGAAACGTTATTTTGTATAATGTGTGTTTATCAATCAGTGGAAGCCTTTATTCATAATCTAGCCTTTGCATGGGAAAATCTTGATGACGCCATCCATTTTTTATTGCACCGACCTCCCTTACACGAGTCGAGAGACTACTTAATTTGGTTGTGCTTTCACCTACCCTCACTCGCTTTCTCACGTTTCTCTCTACTATTTTCCCCTTTCATCTCATGGCATCTACCTATGTTCCTTTCATCCTCTTGCACAAAAAGAGGAGGGAAATGGATTTCCTCTCTCTTATGTCTTCCACTCATCTTCAAAATGTCTTCCGCATAGGATCCACACTTGTTTTGAATGGGATTGAGAAATTTTTGGGCATGGATTATCTCCATAGCACCGAGAGAGATTGTGTCAACTCAAGATTGCAGGTGTCTTCATGTTAAATTGTTTGGTTCTACGTGTAGATAAGGAATTGGTCATGGAGGTCACGTCCCATTTCATTTATCCATGTCATTGTGTGGGTTTGGCTAAAGATCTAGAAGAAGTATGCCTTATTATTCTCTTTGCCAATTTGTATCCTTTTCTGTCTCCTTTCTGGGTTAACAACAGGATTTGTGATTCCCTAGAATTGAAAATTTGGGTCCTCCTTAAATTTTTCGATTCTGTTCAAATAATCTATTGATCCGATGGGGCATCTATCTCCAGGGTGCATCCTTAGACCTTTTCGTGCTCAAAAACATTTTCATGCCTCTTCTTGATTGCGTGGTGCAGTTGAATACTATTTTTAGCTCGTCCTTTGCATTTCTCAGGAATATTAGAGGTTGAACCCTAGGGTTTCTCAATCATATTCCCTCTATTGTTCTCTACTCTATGTTTTTTGTAGGCCTGGTTACTCATGTTACATTTTGGCCTCGTTATTTACAGTCTTTCGTACTAGTTTTTGGTTTTATATGTATCCCTTCATCAATCAAATATTTCAATACTTTTCGTGTGGGGACCCATCAACCCTCTGGTTCATAGCTCCAGTCAAAATCATTTAACTATCTAAAAAATGAAATTATGTAATTTGTCCCTGAATTTATTTGAGAACAACTTTCTGTATAATGTGTGTAACTATCTTAATAATTTTAATATTTGTGAATATATTTGGTAATTTTATAATATAATAAAAGATTTAAATGATAATAGATATGTTAATATATAAAAAAGTGTACATAAAATTTTTATTTTTGGTGAATTCAAATTTAATTAATGTTAATTTACCTAGATAAGCTACACTGACATTACCTAGCAACCGTTATGTTTTAACTCTCTTACTTTTATTTTTGAAGTCATATTATCCTCTTGGCTTCAAATTGTCAACTGCACAAATTTTTCACATTGGTTTAAGGAATTTAAGGAATTAAAAATTTCTCAACCACCTCAACAAGCAGTGTGTTCATAGGTATCGTGTAAACAATTTCATTTTTCTATGATTTATTCTGTGAATTTGGGATCACAACATGACGAATAGTTTTACAATGAAATTCAAATAATTATTAAAATTATTTACAATAATTCTACTTTTAGAAAAGGAGTTTTAATTAATTTCATATCTATATTTAAATATGAAAAGATATCCTCTTGATAAGGGGATTAAGGAGAATTTTAATTGTCATTTAAAGTGTCAGGTGTGGGAGGAAAATTTCCCCAGTTATTTCTTGTCCCTTCTTTCGAGGGATTCAATGATGGTGGAAGGTGCTTTGGGGGGTAAATGATGAATGTCATCATATATTTATAACTATTAAGGGGGTGTTAACGTTGAATGTCGTTGCACATTTATAAATTTGAAGAATTTGAGCTATACAATGCAAATTTGAAGGTATGAAGTTGTATCTCCTACTGATGTGAAGGTATGAAAAGTAATCTTAAGTGATATGGTTAGTGTTATATTAGTTAAAGTCTCTCCTACTTCCAAAATGAAATTCAATCCAAACATGAAATGATTCTTGAAGATAGGTTAGTGAATGAACAAGATATCAAGTTAAGAAATGAAGGTGAACTTCTTTTATAGGTCTTAGACAATGTGTTGATGCTCTAAGTTACTTTGGGTAAGAAGTGTGAAAGTGTAATTTATGTTGCTTCTAAATTGATCTATATGATCTTGTCAAGATGATTGTTTTATGTGCTATGGTTGTAGAAAGTTTCTCTATTGAGGAAATATTCAAAGAGGGTGAAGATGCATATCATATGTGAAATCATGAGGAAAATGATGATTGACCCAAATCCATTGCAATTGGACTAGCTAAGGAATGATACCTTGATATGGCCCAAGGACTATTCACAACTAATATCCAATTTAATTCTTCTAGCACTTTAGGTCTACACTTAAAGAACATGAAGGTACTTTGTGAGTGAGCGTCTATGTTAGCACTGCAGTTTCCGTATCCATGCTTAAAACTCGTGACCTTTTGCATTGTACTTTTTCTATGGGTAACTGGAAGCTTTAACATTGAATTAATCACTTGGGGTGGTTCTTCTGCAATATTGCGTGTAAGGTAAATATTCCTGAATGTTACATAGAGTAGAACTTAATGAGTTAGGGTTATTAAGTTGTGCAAAGCCTCGAAAATGCACAGATGTGGAAAGATAATTTGGATATTTGACATACGGGTGGGAGATATTGGAATATCTATAGGTATTTGTATGTGTCATGTCTATTCAAGATATCTACAAGTCATTTGATCTTGGTTACGTAAGGTTTGAAGTTTCTATATATTATATGAGCATATAATTCCAAAGAATTTATATTATGTATTTAGGAAATAGAATAGGTATGAGGATGTAAAAATTCTTACAGATCTTCCCCCATGAATTTTGTATCAAGGATTTTCATGATAATTTTCCTTATCACTTTACGAATTTCCATCAGATGATCATTGCATATCATGGAATGGAGTCTCATGTAATTTTTTTGAAAGCTATTGGACTTCCTCTCCTTAGGTATCAATGAGTAAAAAAAATACAAAAAGATATCTGGGATGAATTTTATAGCTCTAATCTTTAATGTAATATCATATCCATGCTCCTAAATATTGGTAAAATATATATGGAATGGTTTTACAATTAAGTTTGATATTCAATGATATTTAAATATGAAAATATATCTGGAATGGTATTACACACTTAGATTATATTCTCATAGTCTTCAAATCGTCACTCCTCTGCTAGCTTCAACTAGAATATCTTTAATAATTCTCTAGGGTACATTGAGGTTCAATGAACATTTCATAGTAAATTCACCTATGAAGTATCTCACATATCTTTGTATAATTTCATTAGCCTAGTGAAAATGCTATCCCGTATAAAAAAGAAACATGAGTCTGGGTTTATTGATTTCCAAAGTCAATTTCGGACTTGCCATGAAATATATCTAAATGGTTTTCCCATTTAGAGCTGAAAAGTTTAATAGTTAATGGATCATCACCCTTTAAAACTTATAAGAACCTTATTCCAAAATAAGAAGTTAAAGCCTAGCAGCCTGTTACCCCACATAAACATAGAAATATGTTAAGTTTATTGTTTTGCAGATCAATGTTTGATTCCCTAAAATCATTAAAATATCTTTCCCAAGATCTGCAAAGTTTAATCATAAGGACATTTTAAAATTTGATAAGAAACTTATTCCCAAAAAATATTAAGCCTAATGGCCACTAGCCTGCAAATAAAATACGAAACATGTTATCGATTCATTAGTTTTGCTAGATCGAATGTTCAACTTCCATGAAATCATTAAAAGATTTTCTTAAAAAATGCATAGTTTAATCTTAAATAATTTTAAAACTTATAATAACCTTATTCCAAAAAAAAATTAAAGCCTAGAAGTTGTTAGTCCTATATAAAACAGAAACATGTTATATTTATGGTTTTGTAGATTAATGTTGGATTCCCTAAAATCATTACATGTTTTTTCCAACAAGCTGCAATGTTTAATCTTAAATAAATTTTAAAAGTGATTAAAACCTTTATTACAAAGGAAAAATTAAATTAGCAGTTGTTAGCCCATACAAAACGGAAACATGTTCTATTTATTATTTTGTAAATCAATGTCAGATTCCAATATTTTGATTTTCAAATTCCAGTATATGTGATTTTGGAGTGCAATAAATTCCAATATATGTGATTTTGGATTCTAATATATGTGATTATGGATTCCAATATATGTGATATTAGAATCCAATATGTGTGATTTTGGAGTCAAGATAATTCCAATATTGTAACATTTTAGAATCCAAAACTAGTAATTATTGGATTCCTATATTGGCTATATTTTGTAGCTTATCAAACTGGAAGAAGTCTAATTTAGTGAAATAAGCATTGTATACATTTTCTAGCATTCAATATCCATCCTATTTTTGTTACTATCATTTTGTGAACCAAGAGCATTTAAAATTACACACACTTTCAAAAATAACTACATGAAAATATATCTCCATCTTCCCCAGTTCAAGTTGAGTCATTAAGTTCTTCTCCTTCAGGTGACCATACTGGTGAACAAGGTCCACTCCACACTCTGCATCTTTACTTTTTAGATTTTATGCAAGTTTGTGGACATGTGAAGATAGGTACCTTTATTTTTGTTACATATATGACCTAATTTGAAATTGAATGTCATTACCACTCAGAAAAACAAATAGATCCTCCTAAAGGATCCACCCACTTCTAGCTCTGAAGAAAGTCCTAATCACTTATGCGATTACCTAGACACTATCACCCAGAGCTAAGACATAGCTTGAGGAGCTCCTGAATACCCCCAACAAAAATCTCTCTTTATGGCATATTTCTACATATCGCTACCTAATTTCTAGCCACAGATTAGAGGTTGGTCATTGCTCTTCCCATTGAAAGCAATAATTTACCTATTACATTTTTCACCTCATTCAGATATCTCTAGGTTTTACCACATGTTATATGTCTTAGTTAAGAGGATATCCTCTCCTCACTTACTTAGGGTTTCATATTTAACACCTTTACTTATTTTTTTGTACTATTGGTACTATATTAAATTAAGTGTACATCATTCATCAATGGCTCTATTATAAATTACTCTATCTCCTCAAGCAAATTTAATTCCTGATTTATCTGATTAACAAGTATATTTGTCGAAGTCATTCATAGCTATGATTGCTCCTTCCCATCAAACATACCAACATGCGTGAACTCATCACCCTGCCTTCTTTACAGGTTGAATGTGCCTAAAATTAAATGCTTCACTCTACATTCTTATCTTCATCCTAACACGTTTCCTAATATAATTGCTTATAGATGGCTTGGCCCTACATTCACTCTATTAACAAAGAACATATTCTATAGTTACATATGTACAAATTTCTTACATGATTTATAATAATGATCCACCCCCTTTATTCTAAGTTCAAATCCATAACATAGGGGTTAAAGGAAGTCTACATAGATAATGGCTCTACCAATTAACATTTTTCCATCTACCAATTTCATTCAAAAATCAATGGCAATTATGATGTCATTCCATTACAGTGTTCCTTATTCTTTTGAATTCTGTGGCTTTGATACATATTCCTAAAATTGTACTTAGGTACTAATTATATAATATCACCCACTATTGTCCTGGGCCATGGTTGCATTTTCTTCCTATCTCCCTATCCACAATGCCTCCAATATTCATTATAATCTCTCCTCAGACTCTTACTAATATATTGCATGCAATGCCATTCAACAATTCTTTGATGTTAGCGTATTATGATTCTATGACGAGACTCATGTCATCAGACCTTTAATAATCCCTCCCCATTTTCCAATTTTAACTTTACTCCACTTGAAATCATGAACCTAAGCTCAAGATACTTTTGTAACTACCTAGTGCCTCCTATCATTTCAAAAATCTATCCTCCATTGGGTATCTAATGTCATCGATTATGGTTTCATTCCAAGGCATAGTAAATACATTAGACATTTTAGCATCTGCAACATCTCCTTGGGTTCCTTCTACTCCGCGCCTAGATCCATTCACATGCACTTTCTTCATACCCAATTATTATTGGCCGCCTGCCCCATCTCCTCAACCCAAGGTTTACACTATTTCACAGACCACCATGCACACATAATGGTTAATTTGCAGTTTGTTTTCACATACTACTGATTACTTCCTCCATCTAACCCTCCTAACACCATATCAGAATGATATTCATCTTGGCACATTATGGCCTCCACATATTCCATTTGACATGGTCTTCCTTACACCATCCTCAGATTTATCCATCCACTTCACACTTGAGAAATCATTGAACTCCCCTCCCCATTAGTCATAGCACACTATGTTTTTATCCGTAATTGTATATAATACCACTTCATAAACATTTTGTATCAATTCACATCAATATTGCTAGTGAACTTTATCTTATCTACACTATGAGCACACCTTGTTACTTCTATCTATTCATCCCATGCTACTGCATATAAATTTTTATTACTCATGTTTACTTATAGCAATCCTTCTACTCTTTATACACTAACATTATTTTCTATATATTGTATGCATCCTATTCGTACCAAGTCTCTGATACATACCCTAGTATGATTCTTGACTCATAATGATCACATCTATTTACCAACACCTGACTTCTGATATACACACTTGGGTGACATCACACTTTCACCATTCCATCACTATTAGTTATCTCTAGTGTCTACTGCTACTACTCTCTTTCTCTATTTACTTCGTGACTATATTTTCTAGCATCACTACGTTGTTGGTTCACACTAATTTCTCTTCATGGGAAACATGATGACGTACTCTAGTTCCATTGTTCATATTCAACTATTGAGCATCCAATTCTAATATGAATCTCACATCATATAAATTTAATGTTCTACACTACACGATACATATTTTCATAGCAAGCCTACTCTCACACAACACCTTCATTCCCCGATGACACACTCTTGTTGTATGGTTCATTCTAGACTGTTGAGGGGAAATTTTAAAAATGAAACTCATTCATACACATCTCACTACATCCATTGGAAATACAATCTCATCCCATATTCACATCTTACATACCATACCATCACACTCATACAACATTTTAATATCTTTGTTGCATTTACCTAATTTCTAGCTTATACTACTTAAATATTACATTTTTCTTACTATGTTAGACAAATTCTTGGTATGTCATTATATTTATCATATACACATGTGTGTTCACTGTGTCTCTAGAAGTGAATGCATATATCTTACAAGATACTTACATGAGTGCATGATGTCTCAAGATTGAATCTCTTTCCAGTCCCACCAAGGCTCCTGGGGGAATCTACCTTTACTATTCTCACACATTACATGTTTTATTATTTCATTATTTACTACTTCTTCTTACTAGCACTTGATTTTAGCTGATATATACATGAATTGACATACTATTTATCTTCCTACCACAAGGTTTGGTTTTGTTTTCACTATTGGTTATGGTAGGGCTCCCCTTTTTTATCCCCCACACCCATGAACTCCTCTGCCATAATATACTATGATAGGAATGTTAGGAGTCAATGGTTACCATCTCGATCTCATGATGTGAATATATTTCCTCTCTTGATCGCCTGTTTTGGCCACTTTGGCCTTGATTGTCTTGTGACATGTGAGCAATGTCCCATGTTTGAAACCCACTTTTCATGGTGTATCTTGTATGCACATTTTGTTGTTATATATGTTTTTTAATGACAAACTTGCTACTTTTGTTATTAACACATGTATCTAACCATTTTTTTTGTACGTGCCTTGGTTTCTACCATTTATATTTTCCTCCTCCCCATAGGGAGACAATTCAAATCAACATCAGGTCATATCTTTGGGCTACATACTCCTAGTGACATCGTATGCACCCTAAATGAGGGGGCATACATTGGGTGGATGAGTCACCCCATACAACATCCTAGAGCTATAGTACATGCCTACACATTATAGGAACCGAGTAGTCACATAGTCTTATAAAAACCCAAAATCTGACTTGGGTCCTTGACACAAAATAGACACCCGTACCTAGGCTCAAACAAGAGCATCTGGGTGCGTGTGTTCTCTTCTTGGCACTAATGTCCTGAGGACACATACAAAAATATTCTTAGATCAACATAATTAAAAACATTTTACAAAGCAATTTCATAGTACAGGCATAGTCCTCCAGCAAGAAGAATTCATCTTTTATTAGAAAAAACATTACACTCGGAACTAATCAGGGACAATAGGAAAAAAAATAGGATCACATTATCTACAAGGGTGTATAATCGGGAAAATTCATGGAAGGAGAGTAACACTAGACCTCTCTCTCCAACACTTTCTCTTTGGCATGAGACCACCCAAAAACCTCGCATTTGGAGTGAGATTTCCCAAAAAAATCACTCTTCTACAGAATTTCAGGAAATTTTATATCCTTTTCACTCTTTGCAAATCAAGTGCACACTTTCCATTTACTACTTTTACATACTTTCACATTCTTTACATACTTATGAGAATTTTTCACATACGCATCTTTGACTACTTCTTCACTCTTCTTTTATAGGTCCATCCTTAATATGTAACAAGAAGCATCCTTCAACAATCTACAACAATAGGTACAACATGTTGCAACACATATGCCTACACCCCTATGGTCACTTTCCTTTCTTAGTTTCCATGCTTCATTTTTTGCACTCATTCTATGCTTCACTTGTCTCTTCAACACGTTATCACCATCACACTCTACATGAAAAAAGTACACATCTCTTATCTACTTATGTTATTGAGTATTCAATCAACAACATAAATTGTGGGTAATTGTAAACACAAAATTATGCACTTGGGTACATTTCTAGGTCCATAAACACATACTAACATTCATATGATTCCTAAAGAAGAAAACTAGTAATTGACGACTATCTTTGGCCCGTTATATTTTTTAGTTCTTTCTATTTGGTCTTTTATACCCCAATCCCATTCATTCCTTTACTTTCCTATATTTTATGACTTCAGACACCAGTGCCTAGCCAAAACACCACTACCCAGGCACCCTCATCCTCTATGGGTTCCCCCAACCTCTTTCCACTTTACTCACCCTTTTTTGGCATCTTTTATCTTTTGGGCATCTTATTTTCTTATGGGTCATCCTTCCAGTTGTAAATTACAAAATTCAAACAAGGGAATAATATAAATACATAGTTATGTGACCAAAATAAAGGACCAAGCTCTAATCATTATTACTATCACCTAAGCTTTCTCAAATGGCTCATAAAACACTTCAAAGCATCCATTTGGCATTCAATCAAGGGACAAGGGACTTCATTTTCTGCATACATAACATAGGAAGGGGAAGTTAATTTTTCCATACACACATCTATCTACATTGATACATCTAGTTTCAACCCACTATTAAATGCACTTACACAAGGGCATCCTAGGGAATGATTGTTTCACACACTCACAAGAACTACATGGAGATTGAGATGTAGTGTAGTGATCATTTGTAAGCTCACTCTATCGGGTGATCATCGGGATCAGTCTGAAGCCTCATATTGCATCTTTCTTTTTTTGGATTTGATGTGGTATTGTGGGTTTTGCAGGTGAATCTCTATCTTGTAGGTAACAGGTACCTCAATGATCTTAATGTGACACATAGGTGATTAACACAGAATATTTGTGACACGGTGAAATATAGTTATGACCATTTTTATAGTCATGGGCACCCAGTAGAGGTCGTTAGTGCCCAAGTGCCCCTGTCCTTCCATGGACTCCCATGTCTAGCTGTTTCATGACGTACATAATTTATTCGAAGTAATAATGACATAAGTCACTTCTTGTTCAAAAGTTTTCCTAGTCTGCATCAGTCTCAGATTGAGCACAATTCATCTAATTCTATTTATGTCTTTCTTGCACTTAGGGATTTATATTCTATTATCTTATTTCTTATGTCAAATTTATATTTTAGTATTTATTTATCATACATGACTCTGTAATTAGGGTTTAGCATAAAATTCTATTTTTGTTAAATCAGTAGGATTTACATTGTTATTAATTAAACATTCTACTCTACTGTATTGTTGGTCCTATGAAACTCCAAACCTAAGATTGGAGCAAAAATGTGAGACGAAAACGAGAAAGATAAATTATGCAAGTAGAAATACAAATGATGTGAAGACCTGTAATATGTTATAAACAGTTATAACAAAAGATTGGGTGTTGGAACAATATTTGAAGTGTGCTAATAATGTCAATAATTAAATAATCACAAAATTATATAAGACAAGAATTAATTACAGTATTACAATCACATTGACCATCTCAATAGCTCTCTAATAACTTTGTAGTATGACAATCAAATTGACCATTTCAAAATTGGAGAAGACCAAAAAAATAGATCTGTAATAGTTCTAAGTGCATGCCACAAATTAAATTGTGCATCTGTTTAAATGGTAAATATTGCTATATTTCTAAATTATTCATGGAATTTCAAATAAAAATTCTATTATAACTATAATTAAATAATTTGTTCCATCATGTTTCAAATTTCATATTTTTACAACTACAAATTTGAGTTTTAATTTCTAGCAGTTACATAATCTTGTTTATAAATGTTCCAGAATTAGTTTCTAATTTTTTTTATTTCTAGTTGTCATACATAGTTTGGATATCAAAAATTACCATTTACAGTTTTAAAGACTTTTTGCCACATATTATACAGTTCTTTATTTTCTGATAGATAATATAGTTGGTGTGTGTGACATGTCTAGTCATCATCCACATCACCTGGTGAGTCATCTTGCCTTGCGAGAGTCATAGGTCTTAGGAAGTCAAATGACAAGTGTTAGATTCTGTCATAGAATCTGTCATTGTCATTTGCGTCAGTGTGTCACATCATATGCGTTAGTGGCATAATTGAGGTTCTTTCCTTGTTTAGGCATGGGGGTTATACAACACCCCTATTTGTACTTCCTTTTTTCGATCTATAAGAATGAGCAGACATATTTTCTTACTTGCATATTCTTTCCATTGTTTAAATATTGCTTATTGCGTTGGAGCTTGAAGTTACCATCGGAGCACAACTTCATTGTGGTGCATTGTTTTCGACATCAGTTCTCACGAATCCCTCTTTCATGGTATCAAAGATGCACAAGTTATCATCACACCAAAAGCTCGAACTAATGGTGGAGAGGGATCTCATCATGTTAAACAGCTACTACGCCAACACCCTCCCTCACGATGGAGCCGGGTATACACCTAATCAAGCCCAACAACATTAAGTGGCAGTGACATCGGGAATTTCCTTGGAGGAATTTCTCGAGAAGATCCTTTAGATGAGAGACGTACGCACTAAAGTTTCATTGGACCCCACTCCTTCTTCACCTCTTCTTCTGATCCATCATCTTTCAAGGAAGCTTCTAGGATTCCTAAGTGGGATTCTGCTATGTATGAAAAGTATTCCTCACTCATAAATAATGACTCTTCTGAAAGGAATAAAAATCATTAGGTGTAGGTGGATATATCGAACAAAGTATGGAGCCAATGGAGAACTCAAGAACGATAAAGTGCAACTTGTAGCTAAGGGTTTCTCCCAGGTAGTTGGCATTGATTACTCAGAAACCTTTTCTCTAGTTGCGAAGATGACTTCCATTCGACTAACCCTTGCCATCACTGCCGCTAACAGATGGGAAGTCCACCAAATGGACGTTAAGAGTGCCTTCCTTCATGGGGACCTAGAGGAAGAGATCTATATGGAACAACCTCCAGGTTATGTCCATGATCCATCCCTCGTTTACAAGTTAAAGAAGTCTCTCTATGGCCTTAAATAAGCCCCTCAGGATTGGTATGCCAAGATGGACTCCTTCTTACTTGCATCAGGGTTCACTCGGTGTCACTCTAACCCAAATGTGTCTATTCTATGGCAGGATGACTCCATGCTTATTCTAGTTCTCTATGTTGATGACTTGTTGATCATGGGTAGCTCTTCCTCTATCATTGATTCTGTGAATATCTCCTTGGCCAACAAGTTCTCCATGTCTAACTTAGGATTGCTTCATTACTTTCTTGGGATCCATATTTCACAATCTAACTCGGGAAGTATGATCTCGCAGCCTAAGTACTCTCTTGATTTTCTTGCTCAGTTGCACATGTCTGGTTGCAAGTCCTCACCTACTCCTTTTATTTTTGGGGTCAAGTTGGTTTCTGATTGATCTTGCCCATTGGTTGACGGTACCCTTTATCAGCAATTGGTGGGGAGTTTGAACTACCTTACTCATACTCAGCCAGATATTTCATATATTATTGGGATCATGTCCAGATTTATGCAAGAGCCTCATGAGTTGCATTTAAAAGTAGCAAAGTGGATCCTTCACTATGTTCATGGCACTCACATAGATGTTATTCATTACTTAGGAGGGACTGAGATTGACTTGGTTGGATTTACAGACTCAGATTAGGCCAATGATCTAGATCATCGGAAGTCTACCTTAGGCTATAATTTCACTCTTGGTTCAGGTCCTATCAGTTGGTCCAGCAAGAAGCAGAATGTAATTGCCATATCATCGATAGAAGTAGAGTACAGAGGAGCAGTTAACACTGCCATAGAAGTTGTTTGGTTACATGGTATCTTGACAGAGTTTGGCATCCACTTTCGGTGGCCTATCATTATCTACTATGACAACATGAGCACTATCTCAATTTTTAGAAATCCAGTTCAACATCAGTGGAAGAAGCGCATTGAGATTCACATGCACTTCATATGGGAGCTGATACATGAAAACATCATGGACATACAATATGTTTAGACAGATGATCAGGTTGCATACATATTCACCAAGCCCTTCATTGAGGTGAAATTTCTTCACTTTTGGTTTCTTCTTGGGGTGAGGTCTGTTTTAGCCGCCCATCTTCTTCGAGCTATATAGTCCTCCTTCTTATCCTCCTCTTCTTTCCAGAAAGATGTTGTTTGTATATGGGCACCTTATCACGCCTTTAGTTTCTGGGCCCCATTCACACATCTTTCTTAGTTGTCTCAAGGAGTCTTCTTTTCTATTCTGGCTTACCATGACCTCTTCCTCGGCTTTGATGAAGGGAGGGTGTTGGTGTGTGTGACATGCCTAGTCATCGTCCACATCACCTGGTGATTCATCTTGCCTTGCGAGAGTCATAGGTCTTAGGAAGTCAAATGACAAGTGTCAGATTCTGTCATATAATCTGTCATTGTCATTTTCGTTAGTGTGTCACGTCATATGCATCAGTGGCATCATTGAGGTTCTTTCCTTTTTAGGTACGGGAGTTACAAAACACCCCTATTTATACTTCCTTTTTTAGATCTATGAGAATGAGTAGACCTGTTTTCTTACTTTCATATTCTTTCCATTGTTTGAATCTTGCTTATTACGTTGGAGCTTGACGTTACCATCAGACTACAACTTCGTTGTGGTGCATTTTTTTTGACATCGGTTCTCGTGAATCCCTCTTTCAAATACTTAGCATGATGGTCTCACAAAGAAATTTTCTAATACAATTAATCTTGCAATAATCTGCATCATCTAATAAGCTTGTAATAATATGCACCATGCAATTTACGACTACATATGGTATGTCAAAATGTATAGCTTCCCCTCCACTTTCTAAATTGGCATAATTAAATATTAATTGGTGTATAAAACTTGAAAATCATAATCTAAAGTAAGGAAAAATACAACGTATTGTAAGGAATAGGGAGTGTAGGAGACACTACAACAAATCCAAGAAAGAAAAAAAAATTAAAAGGAAAAACACCCAAGTAGAAATATTCATAAATCCATATTTATCAGGCCTGATTTGATTTTCAGGTCGAATTAGAAGGATGGATAGAAACCAGGTCGTTGCCAAGATTTGGAAACTCGTTATATGCTACTCTGAAATAGGGGGGGTACCAGTGCCAAAGATCCCGCCAAATGAGAGTATGTAGTGGTACCAATTCTAGAAATAGCAGGAGTACATATGAATTATATTATGATCACATTTATTCAATTCAATATGTATATAAAAAAAGACCCCCCATCATTGTGTGTCATTCAAAACCCTAAAGGCATGTGGGATGGAAGTGAGTGCTCAATGTCTGATACTGTCCATCTTACAAACTTTATATTGTATTAAACATAAAGATCTAATGCTAACAAGCATCATTAGAATCCAGTTCTGAATATATCTAGTATTGTGCTAACTTTCGATTGGATCCTCGCAGGTCCTCATAGATCTTGAATTTGAATAAATCTAGAAACTCTTGGTAAAGTTGTGATGAAGCTCAGTGCTCTCTTTCTTAGTGAACACTTGTGCCTAGAATTGGGACCCTAAAATGTGGTTTCTTTCCCCAACTAAAATTAGTTTTGCATATCCTCTCAAAAATTGACCTAAGATATGTTGAGCTAGATCATCTTTACAAATATTCTTAGATGAACAAGTTAGGATTGAAAATCTTGGATTCAAATGTTACTAAACATCTCATGGAATCCACCTAATGAGAGCATGTGACTATTGAATCTATCAAACTGCTTAAGAGAAAACCTAGATAATAGACAGTGGATATGGGGTTTGTAGTTCGATATCTGCTTTTGAAATTATCAACCATGGATACAAATGTTTCTCCATAATGTTGCGATTAATTACATAGCTCATGTAATGGATTGTAACATTCTATGTCTTGTCCATCTGGGTATGGACTCAAATGTCTTGTAAACTGAGCTTCAAAGTCTTCACGATGATCATGCCCATACCAGTGCTTAACCTATCTTCTCTTGAGTAGGTCATTATTTCTCTAGATACTTAAAATTCCTATCAACTTGGTTAATTATCAGCTTCGCTATCCCAAAACATTACTTCAAATTTGACTTATGCTTCCTCGGAATCGTTCTGAAGATTTAGATGTTTTTGGCCCATCTGCTTTAAAAATTCATTTATAAATGATTTCTTATCAAATAAATACTTTATTATACACAAGTATACTAATTAAGTATATATACATCTTATCAATGTATATAATACTCTTCTCAGTGAAATTCCATAAGTATTGGTCTAATGATAAGGCTGGTTTGAATTAAAATGGGCAAAAACCCATGGAAGCCCATTATGGGACTTACCCAAGGTCATAATACCATCTAAGTTCTACCAATAAATAACTTCAAATGCCTTTACCTCCCCATAGGAGTGGGTAGTGAATCAAATTAGGTAAATACGCTACAAACATGTAGGCCATCAATTTCTAAGAACTTGATTATGGCCTTCACCTTTTGTTGGACTATTTTTAGCCAACTTTCTCAGTCTACACAATGAAGTTTAAAAAAAATCTATCTATCCAACTTCCTTGACGAAGTGAGAACCCAAAATTTAAGTTAAGTTCCCATATGCACATAGGGTTCCAGTTTCCATAATTTTCCTCATCAAGGGTCCACCATTGAATACCATCTCAAGGGATGAGATTCAACCCTACTGAAAAAGTAGGTGCTAGAGTGGGTGAGTAGAAATTACCTTTTAAGGTTAAAGGAGTTTTAATTTCAAATACATGAGATTGAATTTTTTTAGGTTTTCTATACTCCAATGATTAAATGAGGGACACTTGCTAGTTGTTTCAACATTGTAGAAATTAAATAACCTTGGTATTTAATTTCTTTGTGCACACTCTTTACCCAAGTGACAATCCTATGGGGAATATTACACATTATAGTGACTGGAATTACATTAATCTTATGTTAAATAACACTTATAGAAATTTACTTCACGCTTGAAGTCATCATCAGGGTTGAATATTTACTCTAAAGATTGGATGTGGGTTTAACATTTCATTGTAAACGAATTTTTTTGTATGTGATATGATATCACTTGGTCAAGAAACGTTAATGAAGCAAGTCTATTGTCATGTTTGAAGATGATTTTATGGGAATGCATTCTCAATGAACTAGAAATATTCCATAATTGCGTCTATATAACCCAAGGTTGTTCTTGATGGTCTTGTGCAGGTGTTTTTACCATGGATTGCCTTACCATCTTGCGTAAGATTTATTGCGCGATGCATTTGATAAACTCTTAGTAACATGTGTGAATTAGTGCAACCAATCACAGTACCATTTGAATGTCTGCATATCTTGATGGGTTGAGACTCTCAGTGTGATTGCACTAACATGCAAGCTTGAGTTCCTCAAAGATGTCCAAGGGACTTTGCAAATTATGTGTTTATAAGCTCTTTGGATGAAGGCTGGTTCTTTATTGCACATTTCTATGTGACCTGATGGATGCACACAATACAAGTTCCCCAGATGATCTACAATAAAACCTGATCTGCCTAACTTGCCAAGGGAACATGGTTGAGAGAGTTACCAAGCACCAATAAAATCATAAACTAACTAGAGGTGATGCACCAAAGGAATGACAAACATTTTCTATGTGACAAGTAAGCAATTTATCACTCTTGGGAAATGTAACGAAAACCACCATGCACAAATAACCAAAATGTGCCAATGATGAGATCAAATGAAGGCAATGAAAAAATACAGGTGGTTAAAGACATAGTCACATAACTAGTATTCATTGCTCCATGAATGTGCTAGGGAGTATTGTCTCTTCTTCAAGGATTGGCCAATAAGGATCAAAACTTGCAATTTACAAGGGTTGTGTCATATGGATCAAGGTCATTGCAACTTTTGGCCACGAATTCCTCTAGCAAACTAGATTAAGTATGAGAGGAGGAATGGGCAAATCTTTTGGAATGTCCAATCATCTTAAAATGTTGCCAAGCTCTTCTAATTTATAGATAAAGCAAAGAGAGATAAGAAAAGAAGGAGATGAAATCTAATTTGGAAGCTCAACCACCAACCATCAATACCCCTATAAAATCTACCTTCAATCTGTTAACCGTTTAGTTCATACCTTATTTCTATTTGGCATGTTGGAGACCAGGATCAGAATGGCAAGTATCGAATCAAATCGGATCTGGTTGAAGCAGTCTTGATCATGTATTAATCGTGTGAAATACAGTAGGTAGGTCCATGATTGTCACCCACCAACTCATGCTAAAAATAATATTTTATGCTTCCATGGTGTAGCATGGAGGTCGATATCTTTCCAGATCAGTGATAACTTATATTGTGGTCGACAGTTTCGAGAACGTTGGAGTTAAAATTTATGCCCATTTAGACATGGGGTTGTAATCAAAATCCGTAGCGAAAAATCATTAAAATGCAATATCTTTGGCAAAACTGAAGTATCCACGGGCCTAGATCAATCATATAACTGTGCACAAGGTGTTTGTGAAAAAATGCAAGGAAATATAGAAGGTCTCCTGCAGTTTTGACAATTTTCCTTAAAAAATTCACCTTTGTTTGCACAAAAATATGCTAACAGTAGCTTAAAGTCTCCCTGGATAACCCGATCAGCTACGCAAAGACTTACATTAGACATTCCTTTTGAATAATGTCTTCACCAGGCCTGCAAGATGGAAAATGGCCAAAGCTATCACCACATTATGCACAAAAATGAAAAAGTGTAAAAAATCCTCTACGGGCCCTAGCCCCCGAAACTTCACTTTTGTCAATGGAACACCCTACAAGGACTCAAAAGTTTACTTTGGTAGAAAAAATCCACATTGCTGCAACTTCGCAACTTTCTCACTTGCAGCGGTAAAAACCTTTTCTATGGGCTCACAGGCCTGACTTGCTAAAGGAGAAGCGTACACCATTTTCTAAAAAGTTACAAAAGTTACACAAAATGTCCCACGTAGAAACTTGCATGCCGACCCGAATGGGTACATAAGCTTGGAAAAAATTTCCTCCGTGGCCCCGCATCAGTGTGGACTGGCAGAAAAAGAAATCATCCCCATGCTGTGTTGGACTTCCATCAATTCTCTAACTTGTTCCTTATGTTCAAAAAGTGCAACAATTCCAACATATCTGGCCCATCTGACCCGCAACTGTTAATTTTCCCATTGGTGAAAATTCACATAAGTCTTCCAGCCTAAAGGGCCTGAAGTTTGGTTTAAAAAATCCTCCCACTACAATCGACCCGCAACATGCCACAATATGACGAGCTAGTGGAAGGAATTCTTTATATTTTCATAAAGTGGAAGCATAATTCCTATCTAATGAAGATGCTTTCAGCGAATCCTTAAGTACATTAACGAAGTATGTAAAAAATGTAGATTGCATAGTACTAAGGGAGGAATAACATGGTGTTAGTCTGATAAAAAATAAGCATGATCTTATGTATTGGGACAACAATTTGACTTGCACTTGGTGCTGGTCACCTGCTTGCATACGGTGAAACTGATCAGCTTCCTTGAAGCATGCGCATTGGGCATGCCAGTCTACCTGGTAATTTCAAATCTTATTTGGAACTTGCCATTTCGCATCATGCACTCTTGGATATTGATTTCTAAGAAAATCTATGGATTCAAGATTTGTGCCCTTGAGTAGAGAGTTGTCTAAAACTTGGAAGGCTTTTCCCTGCAATTTATTTTCTGATATAACTTTGATCTGGATTAGAGTTATTAATGAAAACATCCAAACCTACATCCAATATGGATACTCTGATGATTTAACCCCATGGGGCTGCATAGTCTCTTCCATGAGTGCAGATGAATTGGTATACAAGCATACAGGAATGGGAGAAACAAAAGCATGTGCACCAGCAATTGGGGGAAATTAGAAACCTAAGGTCTTACATGGTCTAAGGGAAAATGTGCATACACACTTGAAGAATATGACAATTTTTAGCCCTAATATTTAGAACGCATGAGAAATTCCCCTTCTAGTAGCAGTTTTTGTGGTAGCCATCCCATTGACTGGATCATTACTGTAATGTCTATAATTCATCTAGCCTAAGCCATAAAAGAACAGGCCTTGCTAAGGGTTTGTCATCCGATGAGTTGGAATGTATGGACCACTGTCATATGACATCTACACTTGGAATGATTTCCGTAAGATCTGCTTGATAGCTCATACAATTGATAGTACCAAGTTGTTCTAACTTGAAAGGATCCTTGTTCTCAGATTTCTTATCAAAGCTGATTACAAAGCATCAGTGCTTGATCTTTCATCCATAGGTCTGTATAGAGCGTAGTTCTCTAAGTTTCTATACTACTGAAGCAATTATGCTCTTCATGACCTAAGTTTCCAGTAGGCTCATAACTCGACCAGTCTTCTATAACTAGTTTCATAGAGCATCCAATGCTGGCAATGTCTTGAATGTGCTTAATAGGTAGAATTGCTTCCTTTCCTGTGAGTACAAGAATGGTGTAACTTGGAGCATGATTCCTAGAATATCACCTTGTGTGGCATGTGATCCAGATCAACCAATAGAGCTGATATGAAGATTTGTTTTCTAAGGGAAAATTTCTCTGTGTCATGGCTAGAAAGGGTTTAAGTACCCTGGTAAAGTGTGATAGAAGGTTCTCGGCGTAAATTGTTTTTTTTGGCCTCGAAAAAATGCACCCAACATATCGGGAAATGTGCTCTTCTCATATGGGTGAGATTTTTGACCCATAGGTTTTTGGGCTGGTTTTGGCCCATGGTTTTGATACCCACGGTATTGTAAAACTGCTTAAGCAGTTGCCTACTTATATGGTTTTATGCATATGGTAGGATATAATGAAAAACATTGTAGATGTGCTTTGAATTCGGCTGTGAATTCTGTAGAGTTTGTTGAGCATAGCTCCAAATGGATCTGGGTATTGTATTGAGAGAGCGGTGGCTTGTAATAAAATCTGAGCAAGTGATTCTTGGTGGACGTAGCCCAAATTGGGTGAACCACATTAAATACTGTCTCTTTGTGTTGTGTTATTTTATTCTACAATTTTATTTGAGATCTGTAATAATTTCTGCATATTAGTTTCTACTGTTGCGATTCTGTGAGGGATTATTCCGCATATTTTATCCCTTATTTCCTAACAATTGGTATCAGAGCCTGGTTTGGTTTGCTGAAGTGTTGAATCGCAGGGAAAGTTTTATCTTGAGTGGGAGCTATGGTAGATGATGGAAGATCTAGGGTTGATAAATTCAACGGGCAGAATTTCAGTCTTTGGAAGATGCAGATGGAAGATTACCTTTATTAGAAGGATCTTTATACTCCGTTGTCTGAGAAGGTGAACAAACCCTCGAGCATGACAGATGCGGAATGGGATTTGCTAGATAGGAAGGCACTTGGGACAATCCGGCTGTGTCTTGCATCTTCGGTATTATTTAATGTTTCAAAGGAAAAGACTACAAAAGAACTGATGGATGCATTAGGGAAGTTGTATGAAAAACCCTCTGCCTCTAATAAGATATTTTTAATGAAAAAGTTGTTTAATATGAAGATGTCTGAGAATGGTTCAGTAGCAGATCATCTAAATGATTTTAATATGGTTGTAAATATGCTAGCTTCAGTTACAATAGAATTTGATGAAGAAGTTAGGGCTTTATTAGTTTTGTGCTCTTTACCTGAGAGTTGGAATAGCCTGGTAATGGCGGTAAGCAACTCGGTTCCTGCTAACTCAAAGTTGAAGTTTGAGGATGTTGTAGGGGTGATTCTAAGTGAGGAAATGTGAAGAAAAAGCTCTGGTGAATCTTCTACTTCAGGGAATGCTTTGACAGTGGAAACTAGAGGGAGATAGAAGAATAGAGGAAAATGTGGAAAATCAAAGGATCGGGCAAGGTCAAAATCCAAAAGCAAGATAGTATGCTGGCACTGTGGAAAGTCTGGGCATGCAAAGAAGGACTGTTGGGAGCTTCAGGACAAGAAGAAACAACAAGAAGAAAACAAGGAGGCAAATGTGGCAACGGGTAATGTATGTCAGGATGCTTTGATTCTTTCTTTGCACAATATTACTGAATCTTGGGTTTTAGATTCGGGGGCTTCTTTCCATGCTTCTCCACATAGGCATTATTTTGTTGATTATGTTCAAGGAGATTTTGGGCATGTTTTTCTTGGTGATGATGAGCCTTGCAGCATAGTTGGAAAAGGTTCTGTTCAGGTTAAGATGCAGAATGGGAATACTTGGCTATTGAAGGATGTCAGACATGTGCCTACATTAAGATGAAATTTGATATCGGCAGGGCAGTTGGGAAGTGATGGTTGTACTGTGATATTTACAGTGGACTCTTGGAAGGTTACCAAGGGTGCTCTTGTGGTGGCAAGAGGTAAGAAGGTTGGAACCTTGTATTTAACCACTTATAGCACTAATGTTTGTAATCTTGTGGCTTCAGAAGTAGATACAACATTGTGGCACTATAGGCTTGGTCATATGAGCCATAAGGGCATGGAGATCATAAAGAAGGATTTTCCTGGATATACAGAAATAGGTTTGGAGTTCTGTGAGGACTGCATATATGGGAAACAAAAGTGAGTAAGGTTTCTCAAGGTTGGACCTACAAAGAAAGAGAGTAAGTTAGAGCTGGTGCATTCTGATGTGTGGGGGCTGGCTCAGGTATCATCTCTTGGGGTTCAAGTTATTATGTTACTTTTATTGATGATGCAACAAGGAAAGTTTGGGTTTATTGTATTAGAAACAAATCTGATGTATTTGACACTTTTGTTAAATGGAAAGCCTTGGTAGAGAATGAAACAGGTCTTAAGCTAAAATGTCTCAGGTCAGATAATGGAGGGGAGTATTGCAGCAATGAATTTGATGATTACTGTTCTAAGAATGGAATCCATAGGCAAAAGATGGTTCCAGGAACTCCACAGTAGAATGGGGTATCAGAAAGGATGAACAGAACAATAATGGAACGTGCTAGGAGCATGAGGATACATGCAGGACTGCCTCTTTCTTTTTGGGCAGAAGCGGTGAGCACAACTGTGTACTTGATAAACAGAGGACCCTCAAGTGCCTTGGATGGAGGCATACCTGAGGAGGCTTGGTATGGTAAGAAAGTTGATTATTCATTTCTTAGAGTCTTTGGATGTGAGGTGTTTGTTCATATAGACAAGGATGATAGGACCAAGCTAGAGGCTAAATCAGAAAAATGTACTTTCATTGGTTATGGTGGTGATGACTTTGGATATAAATGTTGGAGTATTAAGGACAAGAAAATCATTCGATCTAGGGATGTGGTCTTTAATGAGAAAGTCATGTATAAGCAGCAGTTGCAGGAAAATAGGGAAGAATCCAAGAAATAATATGCAGCGGTAGAGGATCTTCCGGATGGGAAAGTGACACATGAATCAGTTCAGGAACCCCCTCAACAAGAACCCCAAACTCCTATATTGAGGAGGTCTTCTAGGGTAAGAAGAGAACCTGAAATATTTTCTCCTTCTCTTTATTATTTATTACTCACTGATAGTGGAGAGCCAGAGAGCTTTGATGAAGCAATGCAGGTAGATGCTAGGAAGAAGTGGGAGCAAGCCATGGATGAGGAGCATCAGGCTCTCATGGAGAACCAGACATGGGATTTGGTAAAGCTACCCGAAGGAAAAAGAGCATTACAGAACAAGTGGGTGTTCAGAGTCAAAGAGGAAGAAGGAGGCAAGAAAAGATATAAGGCCCGGTTGGTGGTCAAGGCGTTTGCACAAAAAAAAAGGTATAGATTTTGATGAGATTTTTTCTCCTGTAGTAAAAATGACTTCTATTAGAACTGTTCTAGGAATAGTTGCAGCAGAAGACTTGCACTTAGAACAGCTTGATGTAAAGACTGCATTTCTCCATGGTGATTTGGAGGAGGAACTATATATGCAGCAACCAGAGGGCTATGAGGTCAAAGGTAAAGAGGAGATGGTGTGCAAACTGAAGAAGAGCTTGTATGGCTTGAAACAAGCTCCACATCAATGGTATAAGAAATTTGATAGCTTCATGATGGAGCAAGGTTATATTAGATGTCATTCTAACCATTGCGTGTATACAAAGAAATTTGAGGATGGCAGTTATATTATCCTTTGTCTGTATGTGGATGACATGTTGGTTGCAGGTAAAAACATGCAGGAAATAAAAGTACTCAAGAAGCAGCTAAGTGAATCCTTTGCTATGAAGGATTTGGGGGTAGCCAAACAAATCCTTGGTATGAGGATATCTCGGGATAGGAAGGAACGAAAGCTGACTTTATCTCAGGAAGAGTACATTAAGAAGGTCTTGGAGAGGTTTAATATGCAGGATGCTAAACCGGTTGGGACTCCTTTGGCAGGCCATTTCAAGTTATCAAAGGAGCAGTGTCCCAAGACAGAGTAGGAGAGAAACCAAATGTCCAAGGTACCTTACTCATCAGTGGTTGGTAGTTTGATGTATGCCATGGTGTGCACTAGGCCTGATATTGCCCATGCAGTGGGAGCGGTGAGTAGATTTATGAGTGATCCAGGTAGAGATCACTGGTAGGCAGTAAAGTGGATCCTTTGGTATTTGAGAGGGACCATGGGGATAGTTTTGTGCTATAGTGGATCAAACACCACTTTGTGTGGTTATGTAGATTCAGATATGGCTGGAGATGTAGACAGCAGGAGGAGCACAACAGGTTATGTTTACACTATAGGTGGAACAACAGTAAGTTGGATTTCACGACTACAGAAGTTGGTGGCTTTGTCAACCACGGAGGCTGAGTATGTTGCTGCCACAGAGGCAAGAAAAGAAATGATTTGGTTACAACAATTTCTTGAGGAGTTGGGGCATAAGCAGGAGGAAGGAAAGTTGCATAGTGATAGTCAGAGTGCTATACACCTAGCTAAGAACTCTGCTTTCCACTCTAGGACAAAGCATATACAGTTAAGGTACCATTTCATCAGGACAGCTTTGGAGGAAGAGAAGTTGAAGCTGGAGAAGATTCATACCAGTCAGAATCCTGCAGACATGATGACCAAGGTGGTCACAAGGGAAAAACTGAAGCTGTGTTCAGCTTTGGTTGGTCTTCACAGAAACTAGTGAAGGGTTGAGAAGCTTGCTCAGAGGAAAACTAGTCTCCAAGTGGGAGATTGTTAGGTTGTGGAGCCTGTTTTCATGTGTGAAAGTGTTGAAGACTGTACACTAAGAGTACTGTACACTTTTCATGTATCCTTGGGCCGGGGTGTACACTAAGAGTAGAGTAAAAAAATTTGAGCGTAAATTTTTTTTTTGGCCTCGAAAAAATGCACCCGACATATCGGGACATGTGCTCTTCTCATATGGGTGAGATTTTTTACCCATAGGTTTTTGGGCTGGTTTTGGCCCATGGTTTTGATACCCACGGTATTGTAAAACTGCTTAAGCAGTTGCCTACTTATATGGTTTTATGCATATGGTAGGATATAATGAAAAACATTGCAGATGTGCTTTGAATTCGGTTGTGAATTCTGTAGAGTTTGTTGAGCATAGCTCCAAACGGACCTGGGTATTGTATTGAGAGAGCGGTGGCTTGTAATAAAATCTGAGCAAGTGATTCTTGGTGAACATAGTCCAAATTGGGTGAACCACGTTAAATATTGTCTCTTTGTGTTGTGTTATTTTATTCTACAATTTTATTGGGCATGCCAAAAACTATTGGAGCTCAAAATTACACCCATCCCAGATTAGGATGAACTAGGATTTTGAGAAAATATGGAATTATCTCCAAGTTATGGGACTTGCGTACTTGAGAAATACCTTTGGAGAAGGATAGATTCCTCTACCTATTTCTAATTCTAAAACTACTCCTAGGAAGAGAAATGCAGCTATTTCTATGATTCCAAGGGACCAGGGCGAGAAGGAGATGCAATAAAGGGGAAATAGAAGCTAAAGGAGGTGAGAGCACTAGAAAGAGGGGGACAAACACACTCAACTTTGACTGAAAATGAAGTAAAATGCATAGAGGGAGGGAAGACATGCATGCCATAGTTTAAAACGCACTCACACATTTTTTTCATGGAGCACAATCAAAAAAGGAATCTGCAAGGGACGTGAAAATGCACAACAAACATATAATACAAAGGAGAGGCAAGAAAATGCAATAAATTGCGAACTAGGGTAGAGTATAACCACAAAATAAGATTTTATTTCTTCCAAGAGATGCACAATCAGTTACAATTGTGGATGAGGCTAATATCCTCATGCAAAGAGCCATATCTAAAGGCCTACAACTCAAAATGTTGAAGAGCATAACTCTAAACAATGTTGCAAGAAAAACCAAAATAGTCCAACCTAAGTGTGTCCAACCCTTTCCAATGAGCAATGCTCTACAATATATAGAAGAATGAGGAGAAAAGAGGAAAGGCAAGGAGTGACACTCTAATTCAAACTTCCAACCACCAACATTAAGCAATAAATGCTTGTAAATCTATCTACAAGGCTATCAGATCCACCTCCCCGTGTCTTTTTTGCTTGTGGAAGAAGGAAAGAGACAAAATCATATCAAATATGGGTGGTTGGGTGTATGCATTAATGGCTTGTGTCATGTTTCCTTGTTTCCCCCTACCAAATCCCTCCAAAATATGATTTTGAATATCTTAGAGTGTAGTCCACATCAGAAACTCTCCAACAAGACCAAGAGCACAAATATATGAGCTTTGTAGCAGAAGTTATGGTGATTTGAAGTCTACAGTGTAAATTGAACATGCAAGACACATGGCACATGCTAATCAACTGAAGGATTCAACTGAATGTTTGTTGTTTTTTCATTTCTACCATGTGTCATGCCCCTATTTGATGTGAAGATTTGGCACACAACTGGAATTTTATGATAGGTTGTGTGTTGCACACTCAAACTTATAGATGACCACTTGGCACCATGACCAGTGCAAAAGAGTTTCCACTTTGTGTGCATAAGTGTAAAGGGCTTGAGAAAGTAGAAGATGGGTGTGTGGAATGATGCACATGAAAGTGGGAAGATAAGGTGTATGCCTGAAAAGGATACAAGTATGCAAGCAAGGCCCGAAATTCAAATAAGGAATGCATGGCAATGAGAAAGGAAAGGGCGTGTGGAGAAAGCATGCAGGGGTCTTAGCCGAATTACAAGGTAAGTCAAAGGGCATGCACAAGAAGTGTGCAAGACTATTGGAATGAAGGTGGGTGTGAAAGGATTGCATGCAGACGGAAAATGGAAGGAGATAGAGGAATAAGGGAGAAGGATGGAGGCACTAGGAAGGAAGTTGGAAGAATAGAAAACAAAAGGAAGAGTAGAAAGGGTGCACATGAATAACTATAACCAAGAAATATGCCAAGGAAACAACCAGAGTGTGTGCAATCTAAATATTTGATATCAGAGTCAGAATGTAACAGCGAGTTTCCCAAATAACTAGGGGAGTTATTTGGGACAACATATATCATTATTGAAGCATTGAGTTACTATGAAATCAAATATAGGAGCTAAGATGAAAAGTTATGTTAGTATTTGGAGTCCCTAAATTTGGTTTACGTAGTTTACAGAGTCATAACTACCTAGGGGTCTTATATGATTACAAAGTTATACTATAGATCCATTTTGTTACTCTAACAGTTGCATAGCTTAGGAATCCCTTCATTAGGACTCCTGGCGACAACTCTCTCATTATGTCAGTCTATAGCTTATTTTTCACTTACTAATGATTTTTATTTGTAGATTGTTGGCATATTAATCCCCTGGAGTGTTCCTTAAGGAGTACACCAGAAGTGGGGGCCGGGATGTTCATAAAAAATCATGAGAAATTATCATGGCACTTAGCCTAGCTTTCCTTGTTGTCCCTTAGCCTTGTTAATACCACTTCATAACCATTTGATATACTCAATTTTACCATCTTCATATCATCTTCTTATAACACCTTTGAGTCACCTTAATATCCTCTTTAGACCTTTTACATACCTCCTTAGGGTGTCTTGATCTACCTTCTTTCTCTCTTCTCCACCTCAACTTTTATGCATTATTTTTCAGTATCATAAACATATTTTCCATGCATCTGTATAGACCATGGTTAATTTCTTAAGATAGTGAGACAGTGAATTTAGGTTATTTCCTCTATTTATAGGTATCAATTTTTTTTATCATCATTTCACAAGTATATAATCACATAGTCTTCTCTTCATGCTCACAAATCTACCCTTAAATTATTGGCTAGACAATATAATCAGAGTATAAGAGGTCCTAGGTTCTAGTTGAGCTAATTTTTGGAAGTCATCATTGGGTTACTAAGAGAAAAACAAATTACAATTGCACTAGTGAGGTCTACCTTAATTTTTGGAGTCTCCAAATTCATTCCACCTATCCCTTTTGTGATCCACCCACAAAAATATATTGCAAGGTACTACTAACCAAGGAAGGGGATTACTATGCCAATAGTTTTGTAATATTTAAATGTCCCAAACTTGAAACTCCTTAATTCCAACTTCCCTCCACGTTTTGAGATAATAGTGACACACCATCCTTATGATATGGATCACAAACACTTTCACCCCGTAATAAGGATTATATAATTAAAGTGATGAAAACATGCGCGCCATAAGGCACAAATCAAAATTTTAGTGTGTTCAAGGAAAGGAAATATGATGATCAACTAAGTGGAAAAGCTTCAACAAAAATAAGTATAATTTCTATAGCCACACATAGATGCAATGGGGATGATTTCCCTTCAAGAAATAGATAATGATATGTGCACCTCCCCAACTTGTACACCTCTTTTGAGTTCATTATTATATAAAACACCTCATACTATACACACAAGAGTCTTACACCTGTCTTGTGATTTCTTGTAGTCCTTCGGAAAAATCACACACATATTTTGGTATCCTTTCATTTTATCATAGTAGTATGTATACTTCATGCTCTTCATGGATCCTTTAATGCCTCATAAAACCCAAAAACAAAAATCACACTTACATAAATACCGCCTTATCTTAGTCACATGTCACCTTTTTGGTACCCTCTTGCGCAATACTCTCATGATTTACAATGAAATCTCTCAACATCCACATGGAGACTCCTATTTTTTGTGTAGATTTCCAAGTGGATTTTTCTAAGTTATAGCATTTTAGGGGATCTTTATTTGTAATAGTTAGAGCTAGAATCTCAACTTCCACACACATCTAGAGAAAGTTCAACTATCACATTGTTGGAAGATGGAATGAATTGTAACCTTCATCCTTTTTCATTAGGTTTAATTGTAACTTTCTCTTGGAATTGTTATATAAATGTGTAACATACACAACTACCAGAGGGTGGAACCCCTTTAGAGATGAATCAAATTTTAGGAACATTTACATGCTTTTTACATCTTGTAATTTATGTACTACTCTTGTATTTTATTTCCAATCTAGGAAAATTAATTAGGAAGCATTTTTCTGCCAATCATAAGATATTTTTCTCTTAGAATTACTATGATATTGTAGAGCTATATGCCTATTCACTATTCTTTATTATTGAATATAAGTTTCATTTCATATAAATATGACTTATGCTACATCATTTTGTGTTTGGTTCATTGCATTAGTACACTATTTATTGTCCTTATAGTTATCTCTAGAAAAAGATATTCCCTTGTATATGTGGGATAAGAATGTATATATATTATCCTCTTTACCTTATCAAAAATATAGATTAGGATATAGAGAGGAACACTCTAGGGCCTGCACACAAGCCACTATTGTAACTAAAAGGTGCATGGGTTGTAAATCTAGAAGATAATAATCCACTCTTTACTAAAGGCGTAGTGTTCCAAATCCTATGTATAGGTTAGGGGCTCATGAAGTATTACTATTATCCTAATTGTGTGGGGATCATTAAGATAGGATGTGCATATAAAGAGACATCTAAACTATGGTTGTAAGAGATAGATAAGTTATAAATATTTCTAGAATTCTAAAGCCCAAAGGGGGGTATAACACAAGTGTTGATATGGGAATAATACAATAGATAAGAGTATGTTACTATATACTAGTCTATATACTTGATACATCGATCAATAAATTAAATAAGAAGTAATATCATAAAAGAAAATAACGACTAGAGATACTTACCTTTATGAAGACATCATTGATACATTAACATGTCATTAGTTCTCCAAGTTTAGTAGTACCTTATGAGAGAGCTAGGGTGGGGGACCACAAGATGGATAGAAAGAAAACCTCCTAATGCTCCAAAGATAGTCCTCCAAGAGTAAGACAAATTGGGTACACCTAATCCAACTCCCATTATTGTTTACATTGGAGTATGTACACACTATATTGGGTGTACCTTTCAGTGGGGAACTCGTGTTGTATGATATACATGAGATAGATGTCAAATATAGAGATTTGGGTCAATGGTCCACTAGGGAAGGTTGACATTATCTATTATCCTTGATAGTTGAATTTTGTGTAAATTTTTAGATCACCTATTTTGGATATCTGAAAGGTCATCACAGGCATGGTTGTGAGGTAAATTATGTGTCACAAATTTTATGCAGTATATTTAATGAACATAGTCATATGACGAGCTGTATTGGAGCAGGGAACCATATATAGTTTGGGTACTAGGATTTGGGTATAATTGGCACATGATCTATATAAGATCCAAATGAGATAGTAATTAGAAGTTTCCTTTGGAAAGGAAATATGCTAATAGATAGTACGGAATCTGACATGCAAACTGCATCACACCAATGGTGTCATGGAAAGAAAATATACTAATGGATAGTACCGAATCTGACATGCAAACTGCATCACATCAATAGTGCCACCTCACCTAGTGCTTAAACAAAGTGCATCACATCAATGGTGCCATCTCACCCAATGCTTAAACAAATTGTATCACATCAATGTTGCCACCTCACCCAGTGCTTAAACAAACTACCTACGATGATAACTGAAGGTCTATGCCAAGACTTAAACCTGGGTGGCTATTATAACAACCAAACATTCCAACATTTGTTTAACCATCTTTATGGCATGAGATGAAAAGTGAAAAAAAAAATGGTCTATACTAACTCTCAAACAAAAGAATATAGATCCATTTTTAATTTTTCAAACATTCTAGAAATATACTAAAAAGAATAAAAACAAACATCTTTTTTTTTTTCATTTTTTTATAAATTTTCATTATGGTAAGAGGTGAAAAGTAGAAAAAAATAACCATATTAACTCTTATGGACAAGAAAATAAATGTATTTACCAGGCTAACTTTTGGGAAACATACAAAATGAGACTGAATTGTTGCTAGCAAACGAAGAAAATAAATCTAGTTATCATGCTAATTTTTGGAAAACATAATAAAAGATTAAATTATATCAAGTAACAAACATCGTTTCTTTCCTTACACTAGAGTTGGTTTAATAGTGAAGAGTTGCTGTTGGAAAATAGGTCATAGATTTGAATACTAATTAGGGTATGTACACCTTATATTTAATACACAGTTAATCACCTCTTATTTCTTAAGAATAAGACGCTGTCCCATTTGCTTTAAGCTACCCAAGTTACAGACATCATAAACCTTAAAAGGGACTATGTACTAGTAATGCAAGTGTGCTACCAATTGTACTTCCTGTACAATGTTTTTCCAGAGAATATCTCAGAGAATTTGGTACTGATGAACAGGATACCATTAACAATTTTGCTGTCAAACATTGCTTCTAGCTGAGGTTGGCTGGGTTCTTCACTGTTAATTTTTCTGTGCGATTCCACGTCACAGCTGTCAGGAAAAACATGAATACAGTTTTGAATATTGAATACTTTTACAAAATATACTCATGAATTTTGAATTCAGTTTTGGAATCTTTGTAGAAAAGTAGTCGTCTATACGTCAGGGTGGCTACCTTTGTCTTTTTTAATGTCCTCATTCGTGCCCATTGACCCACTTTTGTCTGTGGACATTAGTATTGATGCTGCATCTGAGTTCGAATTAGAATCTTACATTTCATCTATAATTTGGAGTTTAGCTCTACAAATTTGTCACCTCTACATCACGGTCTTTGAATTAGAATCTTATATGAAAGTGTCACTTTTATCTATAATTTGTATTTTAGCTTGACAAATCTGTCACCTTCATATCATTCTATTAGTCCAAGTCTCAAGATAATAATAAGAATAATGTTGTCAATAGGCTATTAGTTTATTGGCGAAGCTATTTGGATCAGAGAGAACTTATTAAAAATTACAATTAAAATAATAAAAACTCAATTTTACAATTGTTATTTTATGATGGAATTTTACTATCACCTATCGTTATAAATTACAATTAAAATAATAAAAGTACAATCTTACAATTAATTTTATAATGGAATTTTTCAAACCTTAAATTTTCTATTAGTATTAGTGATTTCTATTAAGTATTAGTGACCTTCTTGGATGTTACATAAGTTTAGACAAAAGGAATTTGGTTTGATTTTATTAGATTATTATAATTTTTATATCACAATCTAAAATAAAAATATATACTTGTATTGTAAAATGTTTAGCCATTATTTGTTGATTGGTATTGTTTTCCCATACTGACCAAAAGTAATGTTAAATATAAAATATAATGTATTAAATTTTTTGGCTCTTATGACCATGTCTATATGCTTGTGTGATAAGCAATAGAAAACAAAATAATAGGTAGAAGTAGAACCAAGAACGAAGCTAAATATAGTTTAGGTGGGCACACAAATAATGAACCTCCCTTAATATGTTACCCACAGAGTTAAATGGTAAGATTTTCACGGGCCCTCATATTTAAGATACCATATAGCAAAAATGGTGTAGAGCTATGGCGATAAAATGTATAACATTGTATTTCATGTCTACTAAATGCTCAATTACATCTTTACAATGGAGCTCTCAGCTCTTACTACTAACTCTTCAAATTTGGATCTTCCTCACCACTCTGTAGCCTATTAGAGAACTTCTTATCTTGGTTGTCAATTCCTAACTTAGTAGGGCTTCATCACTTCTCTTGGGACTCCCCTCAAATGCTTGTTCAAAACTTCATTATATAATATTCCTCCAAGTGTAACATGTCGTTTCAAATTCATGCAAATGTTTGCATAAGTCGCCACATCTCCCAAAAGATTTATTTCCCTCTAATCCATGCAATGTGAAATATCCCTTATGGGATACCAGTTGAAAATGCACTAAATACATGAAAATTGCAACAAAATAAAATTTCTGATTTTTACAAAAAATGACCAGCTAGGGCAGCAAATGGTATTTAATTGATATCTCACAAAATACTTTCTCAAAGTGCATGAAATTTTGAGGGAAGCTTGAAATAATAATAATAAACACTAGAAAAATATTTTTGGAACTTTTGGAATAATATATTACTGCCAGAAAATTACAGAATGCCCTAAGCAGCTAGGAAACTTCAAAAATTCATATCTCCTCAAATATGCATGGAAAAATTATGAAACTTGGGAAATAACATCTATTAATATTGAGAATTAAAACCCAACCTCCAGATCTGGAAAATAACACCTGAAAGCCCTTAAAAACACTGATGTAAATTTTGGAACTAAGTAGATAAACCCTAGAAAATAGATTAAAATATGAATTTCTGGAAATAACATCTACCAACGATATAGAAGAGATCCCAACCTTCAGATATGGAAACGAAACACTGAAACCCTCCCCAAAAATCACTACAAAATCCAAAATTGGATCGTTCCCCTTGGGAAGAGGCCCAAAACCCTCAAAAGTGTCTCCAAATATGGCGCCAAAATATGCTATAATCGATGCCACAAATCAGATCTACAAACCCTTGATTTTTCTCCACAAAAAGCCCCAAAAATATTCTAAAACCCTTCTCTGAAAATTCTAAAATTCAGCCCTAAATCAGCTCCAAAATGACAAGCTAGGGTGGAACTTTCACCACCAAAGAATTCCCTACTAGATAGGAATGGATCTCTCACAGCTAAAGCTAGGGATCTTGTGGGATCTTATTCCACAAGCTAGATGATAACAATCAGTAGTTTCTCAATGAAAATCATAAGTGTGCATTCAAGAATGAGCTCTATCACTCCCCCAACCCTCCTTTTATAAGTTTTCATTACCTTTTTCCAAGTTGGGAGCTCCATGTGGGACTAAAAGTGACTTAAGTGACCATAATGAAGAAATAGAATATTAAAGTACCATAAGTCACCCCAATGAAGAAATAGAATAATAAAGTACTATGAATCCTCCCTCAGCGACAAAATATAACAATTATTACCACCAAGTTGCCCAACTTATTGTTAACGACAAAATATAACAAAAAATCAACGTGGTAATAAATCATCTATACCCAATAGCCTTTAGAGTCTTTAGCCCCTTGGGTATGACCAAGGCTAAGACTAAAATTTGGCCCTTAGGCTCTCGGCGAAGGAAATGGGACATTACACAATGTGCCTTAGTCTCTACATAATTATGTGATGCTCATCATCATTCACATACCATTGCACCGATATGCCCCTAATAAGCCATCTTCTACGGTCTTGTGTAAGCCCATACTTGCTCAATTCTCCTCTCTAAGGTTTCTCTCGTGCCTTGGTCTTCCTCATAATTATTCATACTCAGTCATGCATCCCACGCAAACATCAACTTTTACATCATGTTCCTATATTATGTGCACACTATATATTTGTGTTAATCTATTCTTGTGCATGTTCCATGGCCTTGACCAAAATCCTACTTCTAACTCCTCCACAACTCCAAGCTACACTTCACTCCTGCATAAGAAAACTCGCTACTACCAAGATGAGATCCAAAATTATTGCACCACACAACTCATGTACAAATTGAACATTAGATTTATTGACAAATGATTGGTTTCTTTTCGGATGATGAAAGATTTCTAATTTTCTTGAGTTGCTCCTACATCAAACTCCCCAAATAACTAAAATATGAGATTCTACTCAAAAAATTTGATGTTGTTATAAAAAATGCTCCTCTACCCAATGACATTGGCCCTATTACCGTTTCAGAAACCTTTGCTTCTCCAGATGATGTTGGATAATCATCCAAAAATCCATTTTCCGTTCTACCTCACTAACGATATCGACCAATATGCTCCTAACACAATCAATATTGTCAAAAATCTACCTATATCTTCCTTTGAACAGTCGAAAATCACTCTCGATGCCTATGTCATAGATGTCAAATGAATTTGATCCCAAACTTGGTATAATGGTAAATGATATGTGGATCTCTAAATTGATATTGAATGTAATGGTTTTTTACCAACATTTGACAATGATGAAGCCATTCTTGAACTACTACACACTTAAGAAAACCAATTACCTTTCCAACATCACAAACTTGGTAACTTCACAAAAAAGCTTCCTTTCTTTAATGACTTCATCGATTCTATTGATCATATCAGTGATGAAGTATCTAATTTTTTATGCCCCTTACCATTCTTAGAGATGGAACTTTTATGCTCATGGAGGACATCATTAACATCCAATTCGATGATACTGATGAATCTTAAACGGTTATGATAGGTGTAGACACTAAATCACACACTTTGGGCATATTTCTAGTCTTGATCACATACCACTATTTATATGATTACTAAATAAGGAAAGTACTAATTAACCACTTTCTTTGGTCTATTTTCTTGCTTTATGTTTTGGGTAAGTGCACTAAGTTGGGTGGCCAACAATTGGAAAAAAAACTGAAAAATGAACAAAAAACGATCATGTTTTACACTTTAACTTTATTTTAGTAAATATAAGAAGTTATAAAGTTTTCCTAGGCTCGGGAATTAACAAACCTAAAATGTGTATGTGTTATAATGTGCTCGCATTATAACACATACTTGTTTCAAGTTTCATGAAATGCATACATGTTTTGAGCTCTGTGAAGTTTAGGAGGGCCTAGAGGAGCCGTATTTCCTAAAATAAATGTTAAGTATAAGATTTATTTTATTATTTCTTTATACTTTTATTATTTCTTACACTTTAACTTTATTTTAGTAAATATAAGAAGTTAGGGTCACCCTACAATGAGTGGAAGTTGTCCCGTAGATCTCACAGTTACAATATAGAATATAGTTTTTAAAAATCTAATCAGATCAATACTTACTCATTTTTAGAATTTCAGCAATGACCTAAAACATTCAGGCCATATATATTGTAGTCAGACTTTATTTTATGAAAACATATAGTCATTTTTTAGTTTTTTTGACCTTCTGGATTGGATATTGGCCCTACCACTACTTGAATTGGTACTAATTTTGAAATTTGGTCCATAATTCACTTTAGTGAACACAAATTAGCTCTATGATGCTTGTCTACTTTTTACTAAAATGATATCCTTACTTTAGGCCTTCAGAGGAAGTAGTCTCTCATTAAAACTAAATTAGTTGATCGATCACCTCAAACATTATTCCTTACACACTGAAACATGAGTTGAATGATTTTATTAGGAGTTTCCTTTAGGTCAGGGTTTATGATTTAGGCTTTAGCGTTTATGGTTAAACGATTAAGGTTCAGGGTTTAAGTACTCAAAGTTTATGGTTCTAGGGTTTAGTGTTTAGGGCTCATGGTTCAAGTTTTAGGGTTTAGGGTTTTAAGGGCACGTGTTTTAGGTTTCATGATTTATGGTTTAGGGTTTAAAGTTTAGGTGTGAAGGTTTATGGATTTAGGGTTTTGGGTTTTGGGATCAGGGTTAGGATTTAAGTTTCATAGTTTAGGGTTTAGGGTTTCAGTGGTTATAATTTAAGGTGTAGGATTTAAGGTATTAGGATAAGGGATTAGGGATTCAATGTTTAGGCTTTAGGGTTTAGACATTTATGTTTTAGGGCTCAATATTTAGGGTTTAGGGTTTTAGGGTCTAGGGTTTTAGCGTTTAGGACTTATGGCTTAGGGCTTAGGGTTGATGGTTTAGGGTGTAGGGTTTAGGGTTTAGGGTTCATAGCTCATGTTTAATGGTTTAGGGTTTAGGGTTTATGGCTTAGGGTTGAGGGTTTAAGGGTTAAGGTTTAGGTTTTAGGGTTTAGGTCGTAGGGTTTAGGGATCAGGGGTTAGGTGCTCAGGGTGTTAGGGCTCAAGGTTCAGGGATTTAGGGTTTTTAAATGGAACCATAATCAGGTTTTACCACGCTAATAAAGTAGATGTTACTCAAACAACATGATCTATAAAATGAAAGCAATTCGTTAGAATAACTTTACATAACACCTTTGCAAACAAATGAGCAGCAATATCATATATTTTTATGGAACTTAATGAAATACAATGAGAATGGGCCATGCTTATATAGGAAAGGAATAAAAATCTAAGAACCATTCAACGTCATAGATTAATCCATAAATTAGGGAAAGAACTACTCATCAAAGAACTAGTCAAGACCATAAATTTAGAAACTAGATATCAAGGATCTAGTCAATACAATAGATCAAGGTAAATACCTACTCTAACAGTTTGTGGGGTTAGGGTTAAGGGTTTAGGTATCATAGTTTAGGGTTTAGGTTTTAGAATTTAAGGGTTACAGTTTAGGGTTTAAGGATTCAATGTTTAGGGTTTAGGGTTTAGGGATCAGATTTTAGGGCTCAGTATTTATGGTTTAGGGGTTAGGGTTTAGGGTTTAAGGCTCAAGGATTCAAGGTTCAAGATTTAGGGTTTATGGCTCAAGGATGACTTAAGGTTGAGGGTTTAAGGTTAAGGTTTTAGTGCTAAGGGTTTAGGTTTTAGGATTTAGGGTTGAGGGTTTATGGCTAATGGTTTAGGTGTTTAGGATTTCATGGTTTGGGGTTTTGGTTTTAGGGTTTAGGGTTTAGTGTTTATTATTCATGAGATCATGGTTTAGGGTTTAGAGGTTACTAGGTTTAGTGATTGTAGGATTCACATTTTAGGGTTGATGGCTTTAGGGGTTAGGGTTAAGGGTTCATAGTATATAGGGATTGATGGTTTAGGTGTTTAGTATTTATGGTTTAGGGTTGAGGTTTTAGGGTTTAGGGTTTAGGGTTTAGGGTTGAGGGTTTACAGGTTTAAGGGTTTAGGGTGTAGAGTTTTATCTTTGGGCTCAGGGTTCAAGGCTTATGGATTTAGGGCTTAGGAATCAAGGTTTAGGGTTTAGGGTTTAGGGATCAATGTTTAGATTTTAGGGTTTAGGGTTGAGGGTTAAGAGTTGAGGGTTTATGGTTTATGGATTTAGGGCTTGAGGGTTTTAGAGTTTAGGGTTGAGGTTTAAGGGTTTAGGGTTAAGGATTTAGGGTCTAGGGTTTAGTGCTCATGGTTTAGGATTTAGAGCTTATGGTTTAGGGCTTAGGGTTTCTAGTTACTAAAAATAGTGTTTAGGGTTTAGGTTTTAGGACTTACAATTTAGGGTTTACGGTTTAGGGTTTAGGATTTATGGTGTATAGTTTAGGGTTGAGGGTTGGTGTTTTAGGGTTTAGGGTTTAAGGTTTAGGGTTTAGGGTTTAGGGTTTAGGGATCAAGGTTTGAGGTTTACAGCTTAGGGTTTCTAGGGTTTAGGATTTAGGTTTCAGGGTTTAGGATTAAAGGTTTAGAATTTAGGTTTTAGGGTATAGGGTTTATTTTTTAGGGTTTAGGGATTAAGGTTTAGGGTTTAAGATTTAGTGTTTAGGTTTTATGGTTAAAGGCTCATGGTTTAGTTTTTAGTGTTTATGGCTTAGGGGTTAGGATTTAGGGTTCAGGGTTGAGGGTTTGGGGGGTTTAAGGCTTTGGGTTATTGACTCACGGTTTAGATTACACCCATTGACTTACTGTAATGTTTCTATGTCTTACCCATTCTTATTAGTATTGATAAAGTATTCAACTACAAATAGGTTCATTTTCTTTGTAGGTAGTACATTCAAAGGGAGTAATCACAGTTTCATTCCTTTAATCTGTTGATAATTTGAAGGAGGAAAATGCCAGATATCTACGCAATAATTCTGTATAAATAAATATTACTTGATTACATCTATATTCCTTTTCCCATTACATGGGAAATGTTTCACTCACTGTAATGTTGTGTGTCTTACCCATTATTATTATTATTATTGACAGAGAGTATTCAACTAAAAAGGGTTCATTGACTTTGTAGGTAGAATATTTGAAGAGAGTCATCAAAATTGGATTTTTTTATCTGTTGATATTTTGAAGGAGGGAAATGTGAAATTCCTAAATATTTAGTCCTTCCACAAACCCTAGTATTCCTCAATGCTTAGATATAAAGAGACACTGTTACTTGGCTTCCATTCATAATGATAGATATATTTGTAAATTCGTGTTGTGACCTATAAATCTGTATGAATTTCAAGTTGTTTAGAATTCACATCACACCCTTCACTAGGATTAGATGTCTACAACTATCCTTTTGTAGGTGTCTTTTAAAATCATCCATAGGTTTATTACAGAAGGAATTATAAATGAATGGAAGGTCACTAATTTGGAGGCTAGGGGAATCCCATTCAGAACTAAATGAGTAATATTTACTAGGGGATTGACTAACCCGTTTGTGTTCTTTGGCATTCCCTTATTGCTATACTTATTTTTAACACTTCAAGAAGTTCTGTCAAATTTTATAACCATTACAGTAGTAGAAGAGCAATATATTTCTCTTTTTCCAGAGTAGAGGATACTACAGGAAATTCAGTTATGATCCTACAACTACGCACTGGTATATTCTATATGTTTCTTTTGTTTCCTTTGAGATTAAATTTTGTGTTATGATGGTTATTTTTTCCGTCTTCCAATGAGTGATCCTAGATTGCATTATACCATAAATGAAAATATGAGAAATATGAAATTTTTTTCAGAGTGTGAAGAAATTTACATTCAAGAGTGCAATTATATGTGGGGAGAAACAAGTTTGGAAGATATGTGTAATATGCATTGTAAGGCACAAGGTAGATGTCATATCCATTTTGTTACTTGTCCCACCTCTAATAAACAAGGTAGTTGTAGAAGTAGACTCAATGATGGTTTTTGGCATGAGAATAGGAAATATTGATGAAATATGGCTCGGGTTTTAGGGTTTAAGGCTCATAGTTTAGTGGTTAAGGTTTAGGGTTCAGGGTTCAAGGTTCAGGGTCATGGCTTAGGATTTAGGGTTAAGGGTTTATGTTTAAGTTTTAAGGTTTATGGTTAGGGTTTAAGGATCAAGGTTTAGGGTTTAGGGTTTAAGGTTTAGGGTTTAGGGTTTAGGGTTAAGGATTTAGTGTTGGGTTTATGGTTTAGGGTTTAGGGTTCAGGATTTAACATTTAGGGCTTAATGTTTAGGGTTTATGGTTTAGGGCTTGGGGTTTAGGGTTTAGGGCTTAGGGTACATGGTTTAAGGTTTAGGGTTTAGATTTTAGGGCTCAAGGATGATGGTGTAGGGTTTAAGGCTTAGGTTTTATGATTTAGGGTTTATGATTCTGTGTTTAAGGTTTAGGTTTTAGGGTTAAGGGGTTAGGGTTTAGGGTTTAGGATTTAGTTTTCATGGTTTAGGGTTTAGGGTATAGCATTTAGGGCTCATGGTTCATGGTTTATGGTTTAGGGTTTAGGGTTTACGGCTTAGTGCTTAGGGATTAAGGCTCAAGGTTTAAGGTTTAGGGCTCACATGTAAGGGCTAAATGTTTAAGGTTTAGGTTTTAGGTTTTAGGGTCTAGGGATCATGGTTCAATGTTTAGGGTTTAGGGTTTAAGGTTAAGGACTCAAGGTTTATGGTTTAGAGTTTAGGTTTGTGGCCTAGGGATTAGGGTTTAGGGTTTCAATTGTTAAATTTAAACACTAAAAGATTTACGCTGAATGCTGAAATCCTAAAATTTACCTATATACTGACCAAGTTATACTATTAAAAACTATCTCCTAAACTGTGACTCATGGAGTTGTGAGACTAGTTCCATAATTTGCAGAGTGACCCTAATTTCTTATATTTACAAATATAAACTTAAAGTTTTTTATTATTTCTTATACTTAAACATTTATTTTTGTAAATAGAATCATGTCAAAAGCACTACTACGAAGAACATGTAGGCGTTATAGTACGTACAAGTTATAATGCGTATGGGTTTCACATTTTCACTTTTTCTAAGCCATGCCTCAAGGCTTGGGATCCGATTTGGATTCCCAAGCCTAAGGCATGGACCTGCACAAACATAACAAACCACATGTTTTTGTAGGAAATTGCAAAAATCTCTCTTCCTCCATCGTAAATCAACATAAAACAATTGATTCATTTATAAAACATTATACCACGACATAGAGAAAACTATCTACTTTCTAAAAATATTAAATTTTAAATTTTCTGACTAATACAAGGTTTTCATATTATTTATTTTCTAACAATCTATTTTTACAACTATTTTTTGAAGTTTAAATACCTCTATCTTTCATTGTATAATTTTTGTTTTGCTCATCAAAATTGAAAAAAAAATTTATACTAGGCCAAATTCTATACGCATATATATATATATATATATATATATATATATATATATATATATATATATATATATATATATATATATATATATATATATATATATATATATATATATATAATTTTCGATATTTTTTGAGGTAGTCAGGGGGGGCACGGTCAGAGCTCCATTATATTTTTAAAATTTAATTTTATGTACTATAAAAATCATTAAAAAAAAAAGAAATACTTGCTACAAAAATCTTTAAAAAATGTATCCCAAACTATATTCTCCTAGCTATCTTTCTACCAAAGGGTTTTTATAAATACTAAGTGGTGCTCAAAAAATGGAGGGGGACACGAAAGTCACTATGTTATGTTTTTTAACAAAAAAAGGAACACCTGTTGGTATTTTAGTTATTTGACCCACTTAAACTTATCCGTTTTCAATAAAATTTAGTAGCTTAGAAACTAGACTCAAAATTCTATGATTCATGTTTATACAACATCTTCCAATTTTGAGTGTACCTATTTCAAAAAACTCGTACAAGTTGAAGTTTTTTATTTTTTAAAAAAATGCGTCCACTTAAGACCCCCTTTTGGCCCCCCAACTTGGTGCACTTACCCTTATCTTTTTTGGTCTTACACACCTTTCCCAAATCAAATTTTGACACTTAAATTTTTCTGTGTCTGGAAACCAATGCCCAGGTGCCCCCGTCCCCTCTGGGCACCCCAACCTCTTTATATATTGCTCGCATATTTTAATTCCTTTCTAGTTGTTGGGCATTTTATTTTCTTGGTGGTCGGCCTTTTAATGGTTAATTACGAAACTCAAGAAATGGAACTATATAAATACAAAGTTATGTGATCATAATAAAGGACCAAGGACTAAGCATCTACTATCATCACCTAAGGTTGTATCCAAAGGCCATTACAAGAGCATCAAAGCATCTATCTAGCATCCATTCATGGGACAAGGGACTGCATTATTATTCATACACTTCATAGGAGGATAAGTTCATTTTTCCATGCACACATCTATCTACATTTTCTACATCTATCTATTTCTTTCTATCAAGTGAAACTTGCTCAGGAGCTTCCTAGGGCGCAATTCTACACACACACACATGTAGAACTACATGGATTTTAAAATGTAGTGCAACACCTAGATCGCAAGTTCACTCTTTTGGGTGACCATCAGGGTCAGTATAAATCCCCATTTGCATATTTTTCTTTTAAGGATTTTATGTGTTTTGGGGTTTTGCATGCGGTCTTTCTATTTGAAGGTTTTAGGAAAATTCAACGATTAAGAAATAAAGTATAGGAAACAAAAGGTGGCATCCAACGAACATCTTGAGACTCTGTAAAATTGGTTTTCTAGGGTTCTGAGCATTCCTAGGTGCTTAGAGGAGGTTTACAACACCCCAAGCGCCCTTGACCCTATCAAGGTGCCCTAGTCCCGATATTTTCCATCATTCACACAATTTTTTGGGTTTAGTTGTGACACTGTGCTTTCATGTTTCATCATTTTTATAGCTCGGCACATCTTTGGCATTATCTTGAATCAACTAAGTATCTTACCCTCTCTCTTACAACTAGGGTTTCATATTTTTTTGGCTTGCTTGTTTGTGTCAAATTTGTACTTTATTACAAATCTATATTTATGTTATTGCTTAATTAGAATTTAATATTTATTTTTCAATATTTGTTAAAGCATTTGGTGAACTCGTCTCACTTGAACACTCTTGGATCCTCATTGATTCACTTATTTCATTTTTTTTCTTAGGATCTTCTCAGCATGGAAATTTCTATTCATGATTTCTTACTAGCCAATCTTGAGTGTCGTGCTAAAATCATTACTATTTTGGTTACTACTCGTATTCCTTCCACTACTCATCTAGAATTTAATATTTATTTTTCAATATTTGTTAAAGCATTTGGTGAACTCATCTCACTTGAACACTCTTGGATCCTCATTGATTCACTTATTTCATTTTTTTTCTTAGGATCTTCTTAGCATGGAAATTTCTATTCATGATTTCTTACTAGCCAATCTTGAGTGTCGTGCTAAAATCATTACTATTTTGGTTACTACTTGTATTCCTTCCACTACTCATCTAGACGTTGTTTATCAGACATTTGTAGACACATTTTATCAACAAATTACTTTTCCATAAACTATAGCTAACAATATTTCTATGTACAAAAATTATCCTCCTCTATATATACAAGTCTGCATCAATAACTTGGGAGTCAAGAGTGCTTTAGTTGTTGGACCCTATTCATTGGTGTTTTCATTGATGGAAAAAAGGTGTGAATGGTGAAATTGAAGGTTGATTGGTAGTGTCTCCTCATTCATGGCGTGCATGGTCAAGCAAGCAAGGTGTATGATGAGTCCTCTCAAGATGGTATGCAGACTTCCTAAGGTCAGACATGGTCATTCATGGTCATCTCATGAAGCTTCAAGAAGATCTAGGCCTAATTCCAGTTCTAGCTCAAGAAATTAAGAGAAATAATTGAATCAACGCATGATGATGGTGTTGATGAATGATAGGTGTTTCAGTGGTGTGCAGCAATCTCAAGTTAGCTCATTAATCATTCAAGATGGATTCATGTTATTGTAAGCTTAGTAAGTGGGATAGAAGTCCACTGAAGATATTGGAAAAGGTTGGTACACTTGGTTCAATGATTTACAATTCTAAAAGTATTTTTCATATGTTTTAAGTGCTCACAAGATTTGTATGGAGAAAGCAAAAATTCTAGTAGTTAGTATTTTTTGAAAAATTTGAGTATGTTGAGTTTTAGTGTATTGTGGACATTTGGGGTGTGGATGGAACTTGTTTTCTCCAGGAAAAAAAGTTCCCCACATTGGTCTTGAGGCCACATGATAAAGGTTAAATGATTTTTGGATAAAGTGGGCATATCGGGCATAAAAGGCCTAAGAGGAACAGGGACATGTGGGACAATGTTCCTCGCAAGTCAGTTCAAGCCGTAATAAAGGAGTTAGGTGGATAAAATGATTGAAGTGGTGTGCAGATGGGAGACGAGTCAGAGGAAAAAAAGGTTCAGAGGGAACAGTTCCTTGTGGAATTTAGTTCCTCGCAAACCATTATGACCCACAACACACGAAAAATAGTGCATTGCAGAAGATAGTTGAGTTGAAAGAACTCGATGAATATCAAACAGTTCCACATGAAGGTTAGTTCTCCATAATACACTATGATCCAAAATAAAAATAATTTGGAGTATGGTGCGGGAGAGGAGTGCGGAATAATTGAGCTTAGATGACCCAAGTTCCTTAGTACCTCTAGTTCTCCGAGAGCCTAAGTTATCCGATTAACAAAGGAATGGTTAAGTGCGGATAAGTGATGAGTCGGGAGAACAGGATGCAGGTGAAACAAGTTCCATGGGAACTTAAGTTACCTGCAATGTAGATAAAACCGCAACTCACGAAAATGAAGCTTTGTGGGAAAACGACTCATGTTAACTTTGAGTAAATGGGGATCGTTTCTCCTAGCTAAGAAAATCCCAAACCCCAAAAAACTAATGCAATGAAAAGGAGGAGTAAAGTGGAGATGTGATGAGGGATAGATGTGAAGCAATAGAGCTCAAGAAACACACATGTCAAGTAGTTCACAAAACCCACAATGCAAAAGGAGAAGGCAAGTGATGTGGAATTTAAATGTGGTATTACTACAAAGTAATGTTTAAAGAAAAACCCGAGAAAAGTAGTTATGGAAATATGCAGTAAAGGGTAAAGTTGAGGAGTATTCCAGAGATTGGAGATTCAATATACTACAACTAAAAAGTAATGGAGGGTCACAAGCCCAAAGTAAATTGGTTCCCAATTCCCGCAAATAAAATCACACGCAAGTAGTGACACCTTGAATCCCCACAACAAAGAGGAGAGTAAATTGCAATAACATTTTACTCAGATCTCCTTTTTCCATGTTTTAGGAATTTTTAGAAAGGTGGTTTCATCCTCTATGCCATGGAATATAAAATATAAATTTGAGGGCATAAAATAATGTTAGGAAGGGAATATTGTAACGTATTCACCTGGATGGTTGAGAAAATCATGAAAGTATGTTAGATAATTTTTGAAGATTCTTTTGTAACGCTTTTTTCATCCACCAGTGCATGTTAAGAGAAATTAAAAAGCATGAAATGGCAAGAGTTAGGAAAAGTGGTTATGCATGTGTATTTAAGACAATTTTTGAGATCATAAGTGATTAATGATGAAGGAGAGAGAGATGTAGTTGGGCTCAAAGTTGTTGTAGAGAGAGAGAGGAAGGAGACATTTTTGTAAAATGAAGATTTGATGATGAAAGAGAGGAGAGTTGTGTGTTGAAGTAGATAGAATTATCAAATGAATAACCATTGTTGAAAGAGAGAATGTGCTGAAGGAGACAGTGCTACAAAACAAAGAGTTATTTCTTGAGAGAGATGAACATCATAGAACTATAGAGAGAATATGAAAACCATAGGTAATGAGAGTGATGTAAAAATATGAGTTTGAAGAGTGAACGAGGAGAGAAAGGGAAGAGTGATCATAATATGTTGTATAAGCAACTTAGGATCTATATGATCAAACTATTTGTAAACTTTTTCTAAGTAGATTCTTAGATCATAGGGGGTTACAACCTCCTTATAAGTGGTGGTCTATAGAAGATCATTTGTAGTTGATTGAATCATGGGTGTTTTGGAGCCTTCTTATAAGTTGTAGCTTACTAAAGGTCAGTTATTGTTGTACCATTTTGGGAGTTGTGGCTTCCATAAATGTTATATCTTGTTGTAGACCAGGTGGTTGCTTGGTTAAATTATTGGAGTTCTAGCTCCAGATTGAGTTGTAGCTCGATTGTGAAATCATTGTAACTCTACAGGAAATTTGTCCAAGATTATTTCTCTAGTTTTAATGAGTTTTTGTCCTGATAATGGTTTCCCACATTAAATATGGTCTCCTCATGTGTATGTGTGTATATTTCTCTCTCTATCTATCTTGATTGATTATGCATGCTTATGACAATCAATATTGTTTGACAGTAATAGATTAAAGAAGTGGAAATTGATTTTAAAAGTTTTATTAGTACTAATTCAACCCCCCTCTCAATGCCTGCAATTCCTAACAATTGGTATCATATCAGAGGTCCTTATGTATTAATCTTAACAACTTGGAGGTGATCCTGAAGACATAAGCATGGGTGCTCTAGTAGAATCAATCCTAAAGATAACATATGAGATTGCTCAAACTCTAATAGATGGTGTGAAAAATTAATTCAAGCACACGGAAGCTCACCATGGTCAAGAACTTAATGAGATGGATTCATTTGTTGAAAAAGTGTCAAAGGATTTGAGAGAAAAATAAAATGCTTTCCTTAAACTTGAAGAGGAAATAAAAACCTTGAAGACTGAGTTGGGACAATTTACTAACCATCTTGATGTCTTATTGAGTATGCAAAGCAAAAAAATACATTTTGGTGAAGTAGAGCATGAGATATTTAAAGAAACTATTAAAACCAAGAGTGAATAATGTGAGAAATTAAATGTAGATCTTAAAAGCCTTAGAGAGGAAATAGAACAACCAAGACATAAGGGAGTGTTGATAAAGGAAAGAAGAAGGAAGACAAGTTGAGTGCAAGTAATGAAGAACTTCTTCCTCAAGATGTATTAGAGTAGTTGTATGAGTTGTAACATATGTGTCTTTCAGGCATACAATCATAAAGTTAGAGCTCATGTGATGTGATAGCCATTTCAAGGAATGCATCCGAAGAGACTGACAAGAGAAAAGGACAAGGAAAGATGAAACTAAGTCATCATGTTGTTTTGATCACTTTCTCTTGTTTTGATGAGACATTAAAAGATAGTATTCCTTCTCTGGGATACTAAAAGGTATACACAAGCTAAATTAAGCATAGTCTTCTCTTAATTTTTCTACAAATCAAGTGTTCCTCGTGATGAAGTTGAATGAGAAATTCAAGGTTGGTGCTGATTGTTGATTGGATTTTCATCAGGTTGTCAAGGTATGTCAAATCTAACGAATCTTTGGTCTCATGTTTATATATTGGTGCTCATTAAATCTCTTAAATGTTTATCTTTAAGTATTCATACCTAGAGCATATGGTCAAGAGGTCTCAAAGTCCAATTTTCTTACTCAATGATATCATCATAACTAATTCATGGCTATTAAGGTGTTTTCATACAAGAGAGGATTCCAAAAGAGAGTACAATTTTTTTGAAAGGTACCTAGTAGTCTGATTTGATGTATTTTATATAAGAGAGATTACATTAATCAATATGTCCATTTCTAAAAATGTTTTTGTTACACCTTGTTTAAGGCCTAGTACTTGTGAAGTAGCTGAGTGTTTTTATTGAGCATCTATTTCAAGGATGTATGACATCTTCATGTATGGGTTGTGGTGTTCCTATCATTGACTGTCACAATTATGTCAAGCTAAAAATCATCATCTTTAGCTTGTAAGGATTTTCATGGTCTGTAAAATAGTTACAAGTGTGTCCCCCAATGTAAGTATTCAGAGAAATGTTTTTAAGTTCATTAACTATAAAAATGTTGTTCAAGAGATGGTGCCCTTCTCTAAGTGATAAGAATTCATAAGTTGATGATTAAGGAACATGACCAAGGAAGTGATTTAAGGTTAAAGTCTAAGTACAAGATTTGAAGACAAGGTTTTTATAAAGGTCATGCACGCAAGTAAGCTGAGAAAGGTAAGATTTGAGATCAAATGAAGTAGTGAAGTTGTAGTCATGTTAAAGTGAATCCATAAAGAACTTCAGATCCAATAGAAATGGAGTAGCTCCCCAAGGTGAGTTTCATAATGCATTGTATTAGAGGACTTATGCATTAAAGAGGATTGCCCCATGATAGGCCACAAGTATGGAATAAGGTGACATTTTTCTTGAATGTCAATTGCATATATTAAGCCTCAAAGGGTAATTAAGTGTAGCATATCCTTCAGAAACCATTCTAAGAAGAGCATAAGAAGAATTATAAATTAAGACTAAATTTTTCAAAAAGACGCAATATCAATATAATATGAGAAGTGAACATCAAAAGAGTCCATGAAAATGAAGAATGCATCAGTACAAGGTGATGCAAGAAAAATTAAAAATTGACATAAGGATCAACGAGAGTGATAAGAGCTCACATTGTAGTCAAAATCACGATTATAAGTCAAAAGGGATAAAGGGAAGTTTTAAAATATATCTAAGTACAGCTATCAAAGAGATATCTCAAATATTTATCTATAACCCTAGATAGATGAAGTTTTTTAATGATTGAAAGATTTTAATCTGATATGTGTGGTGAAGATTACAAGCCTAATGACAGAGGTTCAAGAAAGAGAGATAAATTTGTATTGAGTAGCTAAGTGGTACAATGCCTTTCACAGTCAAAGAATACGAATGGGACATATAAATCAAGAACTCATGGAACAACCTTAAGAAAAGAATAGTGATAAGGGTGAGATGAACGTTTAAAGGAAAATTTGCAGCAGTAAAAGGAACTTGGAGAAGACAAAGATCAGAATCATGCCAAGCAGAGAGATATGGACAATGTAAGGTTGTGAGATAGATAAACTGGCTTAAAAGGAAGAGTGTTCATGTTCAGGGGGAGCTACTTGAGGTAAGAGCATGTTAATTAAGCATGTTTTCTTATTTTTCATGGTGTTTAATATGTATCCCTTTTTCATAGATTTCAAAGGGGGGGAGATTGATGTCAGAAACCAAGTTTGAAAGGGTTTTTTCTATCAAAGTTTTTGTGTTTCTGTGTATGTTGAAATCAATGCCAAAGGGGGAGTGTTTTGGACTCTAGTCATTTGTGTTGTCATTGATGTCAAGTAGAATTGATGAAAAAAGGTGTGAATGGTGATATTGAAATTGTTTTGGTAGTGTCTCCTCATTCATGGTGTGTATGGTCAAGCAAGCATGTGTATGATGAGTCCTCTCAAGGTGGTCTGTAGACTTCCTAAGGTCAGAAAGGGTCATTCATGGTCAGCTCATGAAGTTTTAGGAAGCTCTAGGCCTAATTCCACTTCCAAAACGAGAAATCAAGAGAAATAATTGAATCAAGGCATGATGATGGCATTGATGAATTATATGTGTTTCAGTGTTTCAATGGTGTGCAGTGATCTCAGGTTATCTTATTAATCATTCAGGATGGATTTAAAACACTGCAAGCTTGGTAAGTGAGAAAGAACTACACTAAAGAGATTGGAAAAGGTTGGTACACTTGTCTCAATTGATTTATTGGTCTAATATAAGTATTTTTCATATGTTCTAAGTGCTCACAAGATATGTATGGAGAAATAAAAAATTTCAGTACTTATTTTTTTTTGAAAAAATTGAGTATGATGAGTATTAGTGTATTGCATACATTTGGGGTGCAGATGGAATATGTTTCCTGGGAACAAAAGTTCCCCGCATTGGTCATAGGGTTGCAGGAAAAATGATTTTATGATTTGCGGATAAAGCAGGCATATTGGGCACAAAAGACCTAAGAAGAACAGGGACATGCAAGACGAAGTTACCGATAATTCAGTTCAAGCTAAAATGAAGGAGTTAGGTGGATGAAAGGATTGAAGTGTTGTGTAGATGGGAGATAGGTTGGAGGAACAAGGTTCAGATAGAATAGTTCCTTGTGGGCCTTAGTTCCCTGTAAGCCATTATGACCTGCAACACACAAAAAATAGAGCATTGTGAAAGATAGTTGATTCGGAAGAACTTGATGAATATGGAATAGTTCCACATGAATATTATTTCTCCTAAATCCAATGTGATCTAAAATACAAAGAATTTGGAATATGGCATGGGAGTGAAGTGCGGAAGAACTGAACTTAGATGACCCAATTTCCTTGGTACCTATAGTTCTCTGAGAGCCTGAGTTATCCGATTAACAAAGGAATGGTTAAGTGTAGATAAGTGATGAGTCGGGAAAACAAGATGATGGTGGAACAAGTTCCATGGGAACTTAAGTTCCCTGAAAGGTAGATAAAACCACAACACAAGATAATGAAGCTTTGCAGGAAAACGGCTCATGTTAACTTCAAATAAACATGGATTGTTTCTCCGAGCTAAACACATCCCAAACCCCAAAAAGTAAAGGCAGTGAAAAATATGAGTAAAGAAAAGATGTGATGAGGGACACCTATGAAGAAATGGATCTTGAGAATTCCGCATCTCAAGCAGTTTAGAAAAAATGCAATGCAAAAGGAGAAGGCGAGTGATGTGGAAGGGCAATGTGGTATTACTGCAAATTAATGCTCAAAGAAAAACATGAGCAAAGTAGTTATGTAAATCCAAAACAAAGGGTGAAGTTGAGGAGTAATCCAGAGATTCAATATGCTACAACTAAGAAGTAATGGAGGGTCTTAAGCCTAAAGTAAAGTCTTTCCCAAGTCCCAAAAAGTAAAGCACAAACAAGTAGTGACACCTCAGATCCCCGTAACAAAGAGGAGAGCAAATGGCTATAACATTTTACTCAAACCTCCATTTTTCACATTTTTGGACTTTTTGGAAAGGTGGTTTCATCCTCTATGCCATGGAATAGAAAAATACAAATTTTATGGCATAAAAAAAGTCAGGAAGGTAATATTGTAACTTCTTCACGTGAATGATTGAGAAAATCATAAAAGTATGTTAGATAATTTTAGAAAACTATTTTGTAATGTTTCTTGCATCCACCAATGCATGGTAAGAGAAATTAAAAATTAAGAAATTCCAAGAGTTAGGAAAAGAGGTTATGCATATCTATTTATGAAAATTTTTGAGATCATAAGTGATTGGTTATGAAGGAGAGAGAGAGAGAGATATGTAGTGGGACTCAGACTTGTTGCAGAGAGAGGAAAGATAAATTGTTGTATAATGAAGATTTGATGATGAAATAGAGGAGATTTGTGTGCTGAAGTATACAAAATTATCAAATGAATATATATTTCTAAAAGAGAAAGTGTGTTGAAGGATATATTTCTACAAAATAAAGAGTTGTTTATTGAGAGAGACGAACATGATAAAAAAAATTAGATAGAATCTGAAAACCATAGCTAAGGAGATTGATGTAAAACTCTAAGTTTGAAGAGTGAATGAAAAGAACAAGAGAAGAGTGATCATAATCTGTTGTATAAGTAACTTAGGATCTATATGATCAAACTATTTGTGAACTTTTCCAAAGTAGATGCTTGGATCCTAGGGGGTTGCAGTGTCCATGTAGATGGTGGCCTACAGAAGATCAGTTGTAGTTGATTACATCATAGGGGTATTGAATCCTTCTTGTAAATTGTATCTTACTAAAGGTCAGTTGTCGATGTACCATTTTGGGAGTTGTGGCTTCCATACAAGTTGTAGTTTGTCAAAGACCGTGTGGTTTGCTTGGTTAAATTATTAGATTTTTAGCTCCAGATTAAGTTGTATCTCAATCATGAAATCATTGTAAATCTATATGAAAATTTTCCAAGATTAGTTCTCTGGTTTCATTGGGTTTTTGTCTTGAGAAGGGTTTCCCATATTAAATTTGGTATACTCATGTATATGTGTGTATATTTCTCTCTCTATCTCTCTTGATTGATTATGCATGCTTATGAAAATAAATATTGTTTAGCTATAACATATTAAAGAAGTGGAAATTTATTGTAAAATGTTTATTAACATTGATTCACCCCCCTCTCAATTCCTAAAATTCCTAACATTAGTTGATATTGGATCTGAGCTCAATATTTTTCCTTTATCGTTAATTCAAGCTATAGGCCTTCCCACATCTATTCTTAACCCAACATCTATCTCTATTCGAGCATACGATTCCACTACACGTCCATGCATAGGAACTGTCACCTTGCTGCTCACAGTTGGGCCAAAGACTATTCCATTATATTTTTTGTCATTGATATCCTAATTTCATATAATTTCTTACTTGGTAGGCCATGGATTCACAAAATGCAATAAGTGTCTTCTACAGTTCATTGATGTGTTAGATTCTTAGATGAAGGATTTTAATATGAAGTTCCCTCTTATAGTACAACATTCCAATATTACAACTTAGACCCAACCACTACATTACCTATTCTAAATTATACTACTATACATCTTGTTGTTGATCCATGACCCATGCATTATCCAGACAACTTGCCTACACTCAAGGGAACATCGCATGCACTGAATGAACCTCATATCATGCATACTCATTCAGATTCACTCGGGGGGCACATGGCTCCTATCACATTTCATTTTGCATTCGATTCCATCTTTCTCATTCACAACATATTGCATATTTTGGTTGCACATTTTTCTTGCTTAATTATACTCGCATGATACTTTGATTACTATGTTAGCTAGATACATTGTTTGTCATTATATTATCTATATACACATGTACGTTCACTTTCCTTATAGTTTTGATCACTAAATTTACACAATATCCTTACATGCAACATAGATGTTTTGCAATGTACGTCTTATCAATCTCACATCAAGATCCTGGGGGCATTCACTTTCGTACACATCACAGATGATATTGTTTTGATTCATGATACTTCCTATTCTTACTAGCACACTACATTATATAATATCATATAGGTTTTGACATACTTTTTATCTTTCTAACATGCTAATGGGTGCCTCATGTGCAACATTTGTCTTTCAGGAACTCTATGCTACCATGGTTGTATGATTTCTTTCTTGTCGTTATTTGTCATTATTTTTGGGCTATTCCCTTTGTCTTGTGTTTAAATTGTATACTTTTGGCCATTTTGGCCTCAATTTTCTTATGACATCGTGAGTGATGTCCCATGTTTGCAACCCACTTTTAAAATTCTACATTGTCTTCTTGCATATTATATTCATACTTGTTAGCTTACATCTTGTCTTCTATATGTGTGATTATATTTTTTTCACTAACACTTATTTTCTAACCACTTTGTTTCCGTGTGCCTTCGTATCTACCAAGCACATTCCCTCCCCCTTGCAGGGATTCAATTTTAACACATCATCCAGTCATCCTTTGGGCCACATCCACCTTGCAATGTCACATGCACCCAAAATAAGGGGGAGCATCATTGGGTGAATCACTCACCCCATACAATAGTTTATAGTCATAGTAAAACACATTTCAGTATAGGTAAAACATAGGCTTCAGTCACAACAATGACCTAGAATCTTAATTGGGTCTTTAGCACAACTTAGACACTAACGTCCAAAACTAAACAATAGTACCTAGGTGCCTCTAACCCTTTTTGGGTGCCTATGACAATGGAAAGTTAAAAAAAAATTCTCAGTTTGGCACAATTCACACTAGTTTACATAACTAATTTTATAGGATAGACACAATCCTTCAGTACTCGACATGCATGCATTATAGTTTCTTTTATATTTTTACATTGGATAAAATTGGATCATATTTGAACACACCATCTGCAGTGGTGTTTACACTTCGGGAAGTAGTCAAAGGTTGGAGAATAACACTAGACCTTTCTCCCTGCACTTCTTTTGCCATGTTGTGAGTTTGCACAAAAATATCGCACGTGGTGCAACTGGCCTGAGATCACCTAAAAAACTCATTTTTGGCATGAGATCACAAAAAAAAAATCATTCTTCTACAACATCTTCAGGATCCTTTCTATCTCTTTCACTCATCACAGATCATGTGCACATGTTCCTTTTTACATTTTTACATACTTTTTACACGTTTAGATCAAAGTTTTTATATACACAACTTTGACTACTCTTTTGCTCTTCTATTTTATAGGCTCGTCCTTATGGGAAGAATAAATCACATCATCAAGCATCAAGTGACATCGAAAATAGGTAAAATGTGACATCTACACATATGATCACACCCTTAGGGCCATTTTCACTTCCCATTCTCTAGCTCCCATGCTTCATTTTTTGTCACTCCACGCTTTTTCTTATCTCCTCGACAATTTTTTCTCCATCAATCTACATTGTTATCAGATATGCATCTCTTATCTACTTTATGTTATCAAGCATTCACTCAACAACATAAAGTGGGGGAAAATGCAGACACCAAATCACACACTTTGGGTATTTTCTAGTCCTGATCACACACCACTATTTATATGATTCCTAAGCAAGAAAAGTACTAATTCACCACTGTCTTTGGCCTCTTTGCTTGCTTTATGTTTTCCTTTTTGGTATTACAAACCTTATTTCCTAGTTTAATTTCAAAACTTTAGTTTTTATGATTCTGGACACTAGCACCCAACCAGGATGCCAGCACCTAGGTGCCTGGTCCCCTCTGGGTGCCTTGATGTCTTTGTATCTTGCTTTCATCTTTTGAGTCCTTTCTGGATGTTGGAAATTTTATTTTCTTTGTGGTCGTCCTTTTAGTGGTTAATTACAAAATTTAAGCAAGGAAATCATATAAATACAAAGCTATGTGATCATAATAAAGGACCAATAACTAATCATCTACTATCATCACCTAAGGTTGCATCTAAAGGCCATTACAAGAGCATCAAAAAAATTATCTAGAATTCATTCAAGGGACAAGAGACTCCATTCTTCCACATACACTTCATAGGAGGGGAAGTTCATTTTTCTATGCACACATCTATCTACATTTTCTACATCTAGCTATTACTCGTTATCAAGTGCAACTTACACATGATCCACCTAGGGCATGATTCTACAAACACACGTGCATAACTACATGGATTCTAAAATGTAATGCAATTCCCAGATTGTAAGTTCACTCAATTGGGTGACCACTGGGGTCAATCTGAATCCCCATTTGTATCTTTTTATTTTAAGGATTTGATGTGTTTTGAGGTTTTATATGTGTTCTTTCTATTTTAGGGTTTCAAGTGAATTTTGCAATCAAGTAGTGAAGTACATGTGATAAAAGGCAACATCCAATGAACATCTCATGACCCTGGGAAATTGGGAGTCTTAGGTTCTGAGTAGTTACAAGTTCCTAGAGGAGGTATGCAGCACCCCAAGTGCCCTTGACCCTATCCAGGTACCCTAGTCCCAGTATTTCCAACATTCACACAATTTTCTAGGTTTGGTTGTGACACATTGATTTTATGTTTCATTAGTTTTACAGCTCGACACAGCTTTGGTATTATCACAAATCATCTGAGTGTCTTACACTCTCTCTTGTAACTAGGGTTTCATATTTTTCTATCTTACTTTCTTGTGTCAAATTTGTATTTTATTACATATCTATATATTTATTATTTTTTAATTAGAATTTAACATTTATTTTTCAATATTTGTTAAATCAATAAGTGAGTGATTCCCTCATCTTCATGTATTCCATCACAAATTTCTCCATAAAAAACAAAGAAAAATTTACTTTGGGCTATGCCAATATGCCTAACATCCATTAAAACATTGTTGTACACAACATTGTTGATTGTCCTGACAATGCTCCCCTACAAAAAAATATTTGGAACTTCGCACCCAAAATCCCCAAACTCTATCACCAAGAGCTAGTAAAACTCTTATACGCTAAATTAATTTTCCCAGTTGACTATACAGACTAGGTCTCTAATATGTTATATGTTCATAAAAAGGTCACCCTCACTATTCACATCTGCATTGACTTTTGTAATCTCGATCTTGCTTGTCCTAAGGATAATTTCCCTATGCGCATAGTTGATGTTATATTTGGATATGAGATGTTATCCCTTATGGGTGGGTTCTCAAGTTATAATCAAATGCACATAACACCTAAAGATCAATGTAAAACTACGATTACTACTGAGTGGGGCACATATTTCTAAATGAAGATACCATTTAGCCTTATAAACACCAGGGAAAACTATCAACATGCAATGACCTATATCTTGCATGATCTCATTCATAAAACTATCGATGTCTTTGTAGATGGTATTTTCAAATATTGGTATGTAAAAGATCATGATCATGACCTCAAAATATATTTTGAATATCTCTGAATATACAAGATCCACCTTAATTTAGGAAAATTCCCTGAAGGAAAGCTCTTGGGATTCCTCATATCCAAATAAGGAATTGATGTGGATCTTGCCAAAATTTCAAGCCATTATTCAAATACCTCATCCTAATTCTATCCTTGATATCTACACCTTCTTAGGAAAGCTTATGGAAATCCATCGGTTTGTTCCTAAACTCACATATAAAACTCATGCCATCAAAAATATTCCTTGGAAAGGGTGCTAACTTACAGTGGAATAATAACTACCAACAAGACTTTGATTTCATGAAGAAATTTCTTCTCAATTTTCCAACATTAATACCTCCAAACTCTAATCACCCTATAATCATCTATACCTTTTCTACACCTATTTCCATAGGAGAAATGCAGGCACAAGAGTACTAAACAAGAAAGGAACACACCATCTCCTATGTTAGTTGAATACTTATTGATTATGATATGTACCATACTTTTATGGAGTGTGCATGGTTAGTTATATATTTTCTTGCCATAAAATTCTGACATTACATGTTATATAAATCCACTTATGTAATTTTCCATATTGATCCTCTCCATGATTTCTTTTCCCATTTCTTCCTTCTTACAAACCACATTATAAAATGGATGACCCTTTTTATGAAATTTTACCTATGCATCATTAAACAAAAAATGGGTAAGGGACAAGTTATAGTTGATCAAATCACCTCTACCATTGTCCTTGTTGATCACCACATCCTAGACATATTACTTGACAAATATTTTTTAGCCATCAAGGGTACAGACAAAAAAATCAATATTAACAACTACTTCCATTAGTTCACCTCCAATTGTAAGGACCCAACCCTCAAAATAGGTGAATCAAAATCCACAACCAAAACCTCCAAATTGAAAATCAAAGAGATTGAAGAAACCACCATCGATATTCATAAGGATACTTGGACTCTCTAATTTGATGAGAAAAATTTTCATGAATGTGTGAGGGTGGGACATGTTCTTATTAACCCATCTGATAAGACATTTCCTTTTCGTTTTGTCTAAAATTTGATAGCACTAACAACATGGTTAACTATGAAGCCCTCATACTTGGTATGTGTGCCTATATCACTAGAAATGTTGTTTTATTACATATAATGGGGTGATTCATATCTTGTCTACTAAAAATTTAGTGGATAATACCAATTCTAAAGTGATAACCTTAAAAACTATCATCAAAAAATTATTGAGTTAGTCACCTAGTTTTCCTCCGTCATGATTGAATTTATCACTCGAAAAATTGATTCCATATCTGACTCCTTAACTATCACAACAACACATTTCTTACCCAAAAATTTTATCCTTGAAGCACAATATCAAATTCAAGTGTATAAAACCCCATCTGACCCTCATCTTTTGTCTCTCTCATCTATCACATTGAAACCAAGTCAAAATGGGAAAAATTTTGGTACAAGAATATCATCTAATTTCTTGAACACTGAACCTTTTAATTGAACACAAACTATAGAGAATGAGTTAAAATATGTAATAAATCCTTAAAAATTATTATCAAGGACAACATTCCCTAATACTATAATTTTGAGGGGACCCTACTACATTGTGAAATTGAGGATGAAATACCTTCTCTCCTTGAGAAAACACATGAGGGAATTTGTGGAAACCACATTAGAAGACATAATATGACACACAATTGTCTATGCATGAGTTACTACTAACCTACCCTTGAGTTTTATTCTCATGTGTTTATTAAATAACACAGACCTTTTTAGCTCCATGACAATCTTATGTATGGTCCCCCAACTGAGCTTAAAAAAATTGAAGCTCTATAGCCATTCACCATGTGGGGATTTAATTATATTAGAAAATTTTCCCATTTACAAGATGCTCATACTTTCATCATCACATCCATTGAGTACTTTATGAAGTGGGTTGAGGCCATGCCCCTAAAAAATGTGACCAGTGTAACGATTGCCAAATTAATCCTTAATCAAATCATCTATGACTTTGGAATTCCAAAAATGCTTATCTTTGATAACAATGAGAATTTTAAATGCAAGGAAATGAAGCAAATATGTGTTAAATTAAAGATCAAAAAAAAGTTTTCAAATCCATATCATCCTCAATGCAATATTTAAGTGAAATATACCAATAATATTCTTAATAAAATTCTTCATAAAACCAATATGGAATCTTGTATTGTTTTGCATCTTAAGCTCTACCTAAACTTTAGGCATATTGCACAAGTGTTCACACCACTACTAAAAACTCCTTTCTCTCTAGTATATGGCTCCAAAATAGTCTTACTTCTAGAGGTTGAGTTACCTTGACTTGTTGGACAAATAATGTACTAACTCTCTCCAACAAAATCACCAATATAAAGCTCCCATCGCAAACCAACACAAAAAAATTGTCAAGAAATGAACTTTAAAATTAGGGAGCTAGTCCTAAAATTGGATTACACCCACGATAAGGAGGTAAAGTATACCCAAAAATGGTGGGGTCCATATATAGTCAAAGATATCTTAGGAAAAAAGCAAATATTGCTACAAAATAGAAAATTCCATATCTTCAAAGTACCAATGGACACTCAATTCTTGAATAAGAACTATCCTTGACCTTCAAAAAATTTATTCCTTCATGTATGCAAATTTATCTTCTTATCTTGTTATGCCTAGTTAGTTATGTTTATCACAATTTTCCATTTAGTATGTTTTTATATTATGTTTTATATATTAACACGGTCCTCCCATTTAATGTTTCTTCTTATAAAACATTTATATTTATTATAACATTATTCACACCTTTTCTCTATCACCCCTTTAATTTTATAGGATAATAAATTATGATCTTTAGCTTCCTAGATGATCAATTACATGCATTACTATCATTAGTTATCTCACTTTTATAGGCCAATAAATTACGAACCTTAGTCTCCTAGCTGATCCCTTACATCCTGTTTTATAGGCCGATTAGTAAAGTCGAGCCCTAGTCTTCCAGCTAGTCCCTTATATCCTTTTATGATCCTACATTGTTATAGGATGGCTATTATGACAATATTAACCACCCCTTACCATCTTATATGCCTATTAGTTTGGTTGATAACTTTTCTTAGCTAGTACCTTTCATACTTAACCTTCCCATAGGTTTGTTTTTCTGGTTTCTACTTTTCTCATTTAACATTATCCAATTTGGGAGCATGGAATTGTACTACATCCCTATCTCACCCATTATGAGAATTAGTTTGGTTGATATTTTCCCCTAGTGGTACCATCTATCTTGGTTAATAGATTTACAACATACTTTTATCTACATTGTGGTTTTTTTATGTGATTATGAATTTTCACCTTTAGGATATTACTACCTATTTTATGATATATATTTCTACATCTCTTGATTTTTCAGTATTTGATTCTGCATGGTAAGACCTTCAAGTCCTCCTCATGAAAAACTATGCACTATGATCACTTGTTACACTCAGATCTCTACCCTGGAAAGATGTTCTCTTAGATAGGAATATCAATGGTCGAGAGTCTCATTTTGCTTCCCCGACTCAGTTGCATTGATTTTAGGTCAAATCTTGCACTCTATCTATCTACTTGTCTTACATCCATATTTCACATTCTATTGTGATGAAAGTTTCAAAAATTTCTATCAATGTACTCCTCATTTCTTTTTGAATCAAGATTAGGGTATCTCGAGTGGCATCTCACTAGCTACATGTTTTTACTACACATTCCCTATTGGACCACCCACGTCATTACTAACACAACACTATTTTCTATAGTGAATTTCTAAGAGTATTTAAGTGTCATGGGTTGTAGGTCCTCCTTTATAGTGTCTAGGTGTTGGATTTCTTGTGTGAGTCATATTAATCACGTATTTTGAATCCATATGATGGAGGAAAAGTAAAAAACATAATAAAAATTTTAAAAAACAATATTATCAATAAAAAAATCTAGTTCAAAACATGTAATTATTACAAAAAAACAAGAAAAAACAATTAAAAATTCAATCAGAAACACAAAGGATGTGGTATTATTGCATTTGGCACATCTCCCATTTTGGTTGAAACCTCAAACTCCACATTTGGTCTTATTATAGGGATTGAGGTCTTTTGGGGTGTGGTAAGTTTTTTGATAGGGGTAAGAGGTCTCATATCTATCATTCAGTTCCTCTGACTTCTCACACCAATACCTAATCCTCATATTTTAACTATACCCCCTTAACAAAGGTCCTAAGGAATAGGGAAAATGACATGGGAAGGTAGGATCCATATTTACGGTCATATATTATCACAACTGACAAGAGATATCCTTATACAACCCTAGTTTGTCTTCACTGATGCCTACATATTCAAGTTCCTCTAATCCTTGATGTCAAGAACTTCTAGTCTTTCAATCTGATTAACATGTTTTGATATTAGTAAATAAATTTATTTGACCTTCGTGGTGCTTACATCATTTTAACCCCTTAGTGGACATGGTAGATTATGAGTTTCTCCCATATTCTTTAAATAGATTTCTCCATATCTTTTCAGACATGTATTAAGGGTAAAGGAAATTTCATTATTCCATCCCTACTGAAGTATCTCTCTCGGATTTCTCCTATTTACATTAGGAAGTTTGAGTGTTCCCTCTTATATTTATAAGACTTTTAGTATGATTTATACATTTTCCCAACTAGCACCTTACATCCTTTATATGTATAGGCCATTTAGTTTGACATCCTCAGCTACACATTTACATTCTACCTATGAATTGACTTATTCATTCTATCATCCTCCCATGAGCTCCCCCTTAAGTTACAATTTATTGCTTATTTATCTAATTACTCTTCTAGTATTTCTTATCATTTTTTCATGGGTTATCATAGCAAATATTTCTACACTAGTGATTCAATATGAATACACACTCATGATAAGTTAAGGCTATAGGTAGGTATGCCTTATTCAAGTTCATGCTTTCTTTATTTCTATTGTGCACATATTTTTTAGTATTTTGATTGTAGTGTTGCATGTTGTTTTCTAGAAGAACATCTCATGTACATTTGTTGTGGCACATGATGATCTTCATTTTGGGCATACATATACACATAAGTTTTCACTTTACCAAATTTTGTTCTCCACAGACATCATTAACACATTAGTTTCCTTAGATTGGTATCCTTAGGGATACTACTAGGAGGGGAGTAACTAAAAATGGTTATCATCCCTTGGCTTGTATTGGGTTGGTAAAAAATGATAATTATGAGAGAACATTGATGTGTAATGTTATCATATACAATATTTCACATGTTATTACACCCCACATGATCGTATTTTTGCATCCATTACAATCATCTTTTGAAGTATACTTGTGATATCACCTTATCATCTCCTTATGTTCACTCTCACAAGTACTTTAACATACACATTTATCATTATCTTTCTTGGCATCTCAAAATTTCCTCCATCCCTCTTGTCATAATTTCTTTATTGTCACATGTCTACATTTCCCTCTTAGATGGATTCGACCCTGGTCGATTCCCATCTGTTAAGAAGATTTCCCTTATCGACAACATCGACCATGGTCAATGCCATCGGGTTAGAAGTTTTTCACAATCGACGATATCACCCATGATTAATGCCATCAATTGTCATAAACTATTAATAATATAAAATTAGGATATTTATACTTGGTATTTGAGTGCTCAATCCACATCTCATCCATCACTCATTTGTCCTGCTAGCGCTTGCTAATCTACCCTAAAGCTTAGAAGGTCTTGAAATTGGTCATATTTCTCTTCTTTGGAGTTCACACTTGGAGAATTGGCTACTTAGGATCTAAAAGCACAAGATTTATGATTTCCATGGTCTACCAAGCCTTTGGAGTCACTAGAATCTTCAATCAAGGGTGTTCCTAGGTTTTTTTTATTATTTGTTTGTGGTCCCCCAAATCAACTATAAGTCATAAGGTGTTGCTGAACCCCGGGGAAGTTAATGTTCCAATGGTGCCTTCATGCATGTAAGTATCTCTAACTTATTTTATTCCTTTCCTTTCATTTAAGATTTATATGTTGTGGATGTGGTCATGCATAGATTAAAAAATAAAATTCTTCTCTATTACATTATTTATGTATCAGTCCTTACCTTTACAGCCTTGCACAACCTTTGATCTTGCATTACAATCGCTTAGACCTCTCTTGTAATTATTGTGAATCTTGCCTAACAACCTATTGGATATTATACTACCTTGATTACAATCATATTTACAACCTTATTATCATCACATTACTAGTGGGAGCTAGTTAGATGCCACTACCCTACTCTAGGTCTAGGCTTTGGAACCCTATACCTCCTATAGATTATGGAGTAACATTGCCTTCATAGTTCCATATATATATCAATTTACACTCTAAGGTGTGCATCTTAAGTGTGGTACCCTTTGTTATACTATTCTAGAATACCTCCATTATAGAGAGATGAAAGGAATTGTTATTGGGCCACTCTTTATTTACATACACCAAGTATTACCTAAGGTGAGCAAAACACTTACTCCAACCCTATTATATAACATGTTTCATAACTTGGTAAATCAAGACAATCAAATAGATATTTTATATTAAATTTAAATACTCATAGACACAATTATATAAATAAGAATACAAAAATTTGACTTGTATAGATGAAGCTCGACCTTACTTAAAAACAATATACTTTAAAACCAACGTAAAACAAAGTAAATTCTTTGTAAACTTTAGTAGGACGTACAAATTGTCTTGCTTCAAATTAAGATATTAATGATTAATATTTTTACTACTAATAATTCTCTCATTATCTTAATCTTAGATTGTATATTTCATTCAAATTTTCAACTTCGATAAAATTTTAAATATATTTATATAATTTTTAAAGTATACTTTAAAAAATATAAGAATATAGAAATTTATAATTAACTAAATTTTTAAAAAGCATTTACAAATGTGGATGAGGTATAAAAGGCTCTTTCACATTCCAATTAGTTATTTTAATACTATTTTTATTCAACCAGCATACGTGTCCCAAATAATCATGTTCTTTTTCATATATGATCTTAATTACAATTTATATTTCATTTCCATATCTTTCAACCTTTACTAAAAGTAATATTGATATTTTTATTGGAAACATGTCACCATATCGATTAAAGAAAAATTAAATAAATGAAACACACAAATGGTATAAAATAAAATAAAATTAAACATCCCAAAAAATAAAACAATATAGTTTAGACAAGCAAAACCCATAAGGAACAAAACTACACAATCAATGTTTCTTTAAGAAACACAATGTGCAAGTGAGTTTACTTCTACCCAAATTATTCATTACTTGTTTATAAAAACCACCTTCCTCTTTTATCTTAGCACTAAGATTTTACTTATTTTGCAAAATCACTCTTAGACATGCCTATGGAGAATCATAACATTTTAAACTAAATTATTTGCTATTTGGTCACCAAAAGAAGCCTCGTTTGGGCAATTTATTTGATCAAATTGAGTCTTAGAAACAAGATCTTCCATGAGTTTTTATTATGGATCATCCACTCTTGCACCTATAATGGAAAAAGGGTTTAAACTTGAACCAACATGAAAACAGATGTCCTTTGTTTTCTCTTAAAATTTCTATTTCCTTCTAAATTCAAGTTTAGGATTTATCTTTCCTTGTTTGCCGACTACCTAAAATTTCTTCTTTTCCCTCTCCTTTTTAATGGTGACATCCAGAAGTCCCAAGCCTAATGACCATGGTTATGACACATCAAAAATTGTAAAGGGTGTTCTTTGTAGTCTAGGGGTGGTTCAAACATCTCTCCATGTGGATATTTTAACCATGCTCTTTTAGGAGATATTTTCTCGCGTCTAAATGAACACACATATTACATAAGCAATACAGTTCTTAGTATGGCTTTAAGAAGAAATATAAATGGTCTCCCTGAGAGATCCTTCTATCCTTGATTTTTTTCCATAAGTGAATATTATTACAAAAAACATGGCTACCTTTGAGTCCTTCTTTGAAAAATCTAAATAGGGGTTCTACAACAACACAAATAAATCTGCCTTGTCAAAAAAATAAGGTCTTTGTTCAAACACTTTAGCTAGACCCTCTTTTTCTCTAAAAACAATAATAAAAAATTCTATTGTGCTAATGTTTAAATCCACATGCCCTTTTGCCTTCATGTGATCCATTACTCAATCTCATGACTCCTTTTCACAAGGCTCTTGACCCATGAAATTGTGAATCAAACCCCATTTCATTAGGGAAATCGTTTCTTGCTCAACCACCTTCTCTTCCTTGGACACTTTGGTATACCTTAATTTAATCTAGAGGAAACTATTATTTGCATTGTTGGCATGGGTCGTCAAGTCTACCATAACCTTATTTCCTTGAAAAGGGCATGTAATCTACAAATTATTGAGGAAAGGGCGAAGAATGGAGGAATGGGGAAGCATAAACCAAAAATGCTCACCCATTGAAACCCTAAACTAGGTTGTAAGAAGGGAGCAATCAAGAGTAAGTAGGTTGAGGTAGGGATTCTTGTTTATTAGCAGGAGATTACTACAAGTAAAAATGCCACCATCACACCCCCATGTTGTAACGATGCACCCTTGACTGTGTAACATTTTTATTAAATTAACTTTTGATATTGTTTCAAATTTATGTTGGTTTCTTTTTCAATATTCTTCAATATTAAAATTTTATATTGTATTATAAAGGAAAGGAACAAGTCTATGATATTGGGTTGGATTTATAGAGACTCTCTCACTTAGTAATTTATTTAACAAATTAAATAATAATTTTTTAATATTCTATCATGATGACAATAACAATCTTTAACGTCTTTTAGATTGAATTGTTTTGTATAATTTAAAAACATACTTTAAAAACATATTTTCTCTTATTTTTTAAGAAAGCCATTAGTATGTGTAGTTCGTCATTTTTAGAATTTTCTCAAAATTTATTGTTACTTTTTATTATTTTTTAAAAAAATTCACCAGCAAGAATTTTTCAACTTCAAATACGTTAACAATCTTTAAAATCTTTCCAAACAAAACAACATAAAAATCTTAAAGACTCTTTCCACATTAAATGGCCACAAATGTAAAACTAATAATAATCTCATTTGATCTCCCTTCGTCACTCTTTTATGACTTGGTACTCATTTTCCACATTTCATTGAGAATTTTCTTTCTATTTACATATGAAAAATCCGATCTTTGCTTTGTATTGTGATTACTGACGGAGGAAGAGATAAATAAAAGGAAAGCAAGAATTTACTTCTCACAATGCACGCGTAATTATTATCACAAGAAAATCAAGCTTTTCCATTCATGTATTAATGGCGAGTGCCCTTTCTACATTGTCTAATTCCTCACCCAATCAAAGATGGCCAAGTCCCCATCTTCATTATTATGTTGCAAAGGAAATATGTCAATAAGGAAAGTTGTGGAAATAAACCATTAGATTTTATTTTTTGATTGAAAAGCATATCCATATAATAATGATGAAATGTACAATGCTAATCATACAAAATTGGGTGGAAAAGATCACACCCCAAAAGCAGAGTAAAAGTATCCATTAAAAGGATATGAGTGGCACATATTACATAATCATATTAAGATAAGCTTATCAATCAAAAAAATTCGGAGCAAAATTTGTAGAAACTAAGCCAAGCATGGAGCTAGGCGGCAGTGGCAAACATGGAGGTAGAAGGCGATTGCGGGGGGCTCTTCGGACGGTCACCCCACCCACCAAGAGGGTTAGTGGGGGTGTCAATAATCGGCACCCAGCCATCAATCTATGGTTTCTCCTCCTCAGTGCCCCACTGGTTAGGCAAGATGGCTAAGGAGAGCCAAGGAAACTTCGATTGGTCAAGCACCTACCCCCTAGAACCACCACCACCCAGTTGACAAAACACCCCTAGTGCAGGAGGAGCCCAAGAAGGAGGCAGAGAAGGACCCCACTGAGGAGGGGAGGCGCTCTACCACCCACGAGCTAGACTCCGATAAAAATTGTGCCACCCACAGGAACGGGAGTGGCGACCTTGTGAACAGGAGCGGTGATGAGGAGAATCAGGTGGAACACGACTTACAGCGCAAGGGGCACTTCCCCAGTGATCCAACAGGGTCTGCATGTGCTCCACCTCAATGCGGACTTTCTCCACTTGAACTTGGATCTGAAGCAAGACATTAGAAATAACAAGAAGTTTGTTAGAAATAATAAAATTTCTATCCACTATCTCTTTGTTAAAAATAGCTGAATTTCTAGTTTTCTAGATGTGATATAAAATAGTAGCCCGAAAAGAATGCCAAATGTTGAAACTTTTTGCAAGAACAAAGGCCGAGTCCCCCAGCAGAACCATTTTCCACGTAAAGAACGTGGGCAGAAAAGGTTGAAAAAGGGTATGAATCCAGCGCCAAGTAAATTGAGCATGGGGGAAGAACCAAAAAAGATGAAGAAGAGTCTCAATGTGGTTGCAGAAAGGGTAGCGCAACAGAGGAGCTCCCATAAGAATGAGGCAATTTCCCATAGGAAGCCCTTGGTGGAGAATACACCAAAGGAAGTGAGCAACTTTGGGCTCTATAGGAATGGCCCAGACAACCTGAAAGTGTTGTTTCCAACCAAAACGGGTGGAATGCAAGCTCCAACGAGAATTAAGCTTATTAAGAGGGAGCTACTTCTGAGAAAGAAGCTTGTAGCCCACTCGAGGTTGGTAATTTCTGAAGGGGGTGGAAGTGGGCCAATGCTAGTCAAACCACCACAAGCGCTGTGTATGAACACCAATTTTATGCAAATAATCACTACGTATGAGCTCTTGTATTAGAGAAATGGCTTGTTTATAATTTTCATGAAGAGTAGATTTAGCTTTCAGGCTAATCCATGGAAGCCAATCCCTGGTGGTAGGATAGAAAAGGTCCTGAATGAATTGAACCCCTTTTCTGAAAAGACATATACCCTTAAACTGCACTGAAAGAGAAAGTGGTTTCTCCTGATATTGAAAAACTGGGTTCCACCATAAGCTGAGAGAGTTGAGAGAGAGCCCATTTCAGAAACCATCACCCTACTAAAGCAGGTGGGGTTTGAGGAGCTCCCAGGCTTTCCAAATACTTTTAGCCACAAAATAACCATCAATTTTAATAGGAATAGGGAAAAGTAATAAAGAATAGTAATTCATACCCTGTCATGCCTTCCGATTAAGAGGAGACCCTTGAGATATACAATGGCTGAGCAAAATTTTCCAAGATTGCTCACCTTCAAGGCTATGAAGAATCCATTTGGTGGTAAGAGCAACCCCTTGTAATTGTATGTTGATAAGGCCAAGACCGCCGGTGTTTTTGGGAGTACACCAAACATCCCAAGTAACCCTATGAAAACCATGGTTCCCCTCAGAGTTGGCCCAAAGAAATTCACGTAGAATTTTTTCCAACCGATGGTAAGCAACCTTAAAAGGAGCCAAACAGGAGGAATAGTAGACATGAGTGGCAGTGAGAACCTTGGAACAAACTTTAAATTTTCCAGCAAGAGACAGATGCTTGGTGAGCCAAAAGGAGATTTATTTTTCAACTCGTTGAATCACATAATCCCAAAGGTCAGCAGGGGAAGCCATGAAGGCAAAGGGGATGCCAAGAAATTTAAACTGAATGCTAGGTTCAATCCAGAGCCATTGAAATCCCTCTAACCAAGGAGGTTTGGGACCTACTGCCTTCCTATAGCATTAAGTCTTTTCCATTGAATGGTAGAACCCGAAGCAAGACAAAAGGTGTCAAGACATTGCATAACATTAGAAACAGAAGCCTCAGACTCAGCCAGGGTGAGAAAAGAATCATCAGTAAAATGACCATTAATCAACTGCTGAGGAGAAGAAGATAGATGAATGCCTTAGACTACACCAGCATGAGCAGCTTTAGCATGCAAATAGCTGAGACCTTCAGTAGCAATGACATAAAGAGAAGGAGTAAGAGGGAAACCTTGTCTGATGGAACGATGAACAGAAAACCACTCAGATTGTTGACCATTGATTGTAATATAGGCACCAACATCTTGGAAGAGCATATTAACAGAGCGGATGAACTGAGGTCTGAAGCCAATAGCCTACAACATGCCAAGAATGAAAGGCCACTCAACTCTTTCATAGGCTTTCTCAGAATCAATTTTGAAAAACAGAGCCAGCTGAGAAGTCTGGTGTGCATATTCCATGCCCTCCCAAACTGCAATAATGTTGTCCAAGATATATCTATTTTTAATAAAGCTAGTTTGTTCACTCCTAATGATCAAAGGTAATAGGTTTGTAAGCTTGTTAGTAAGAGATTTGGAAATAATCTTGTATGAGACATTGAGCAGAGTGATTAGCCACCAGTTGGTGATAAGATTTGGATCACCAATCATAGGTATGAATTTGATGTTACCTTGGTTGATCAGAGCTCCCAGAGTGTTGGAGGACATTGCTTCCAGATAGAGCTGGTAGATATCCGGACCAATAGTGGGCCACAAAGCCTGGTAGAACTCACATGGAAAACCATCAACCCCAGGGGCTTTATTAGAAGCCATCTGAAGAGCAGCTTCCTTCAAATCATCAAGCGTGAGAGGTCGATCGCAGGCAACCTGTTGGCTTTCAGAAAGCTTGTAGGGAACAACCTCAATACATTGAAGGAGAGCAGCATCACTGTTAGTGTAAGTTATTCTATATGTCTTCCTCTTATATTGGAGGGTCATCTCACATGGGTTAGGTTTAGGGTTTCATGTGTGTCATGCACTAGGGTTACTCAACACCCTATATGTACCCTTTTTCTATTCATTTATGAGCATGCCAAGACACTCCACTATCTATCCTCTATGCAAGCTTTGTTTCTGTTGAGCAATTTCTTCCATTACTGATCATTTTTTCCTTGTTATCGCTGGAGCTATCACAATTCCGTTGGAGTGCAACTACTTCGTGGTGCCTCATTTTTGATTTGATTCTTACAAAATATTTTCATGGTATCAGAGCTACATGACTTGTCGTCACACCAAAAGTTTGAGATTTTGGTATGACGGAAAGTCGTGCATCTCTAATACCAGCCAGTTAAGTGCGCCACCCCTAGAGTAGTTCTAGGATGGGTGACCTCCCAGGAAAATTCCCGGTGTCACTTCCTCCTAATGTTGTTGGGCCTGATTGGGCGTATACCCAGCTCCATCATGCGGGAGGGTATTGGCGCAGCAACTAATTAAGATGATGAGATCCCTCTCCACCATAAGTTTGAGATTTTGGTGTGACGGTAAGTCGTGTAGCTCTGATACTATGAAAAGAGTTTGCGAGAATAGAATCGGAAACAAGGCACCATGAAGTAGTTGCACTCCAATAGAATCATGATAGCTCCAGCGATAGCAAGGAAAAAATGATCAGTAATGGAAGAACTTGCTCAACAAAAACAAAGTTTGCATAGAGGAAAGACAGCGGAGTGTCTTTGTATTGCTTAATTCAACTCATTTTTTTGAGCTTTGTTCTATTCCTTTTTTCATGGACTTATAAGCGCATCTGCCATAGTTTTACGACAAAGGGATTCTTTTGTGCGATGTTAGATGTTTTTTTTCTCACCACCAAGGTTGGCTTTCACCTCCTTTCTATTTTTTGCTTGTCGTGTCAATCTGTTGTGCCCTACGAACCTTGTTATTGTCCTGGGTGGTTGTGTTTCTTTTCTGCATTTCTTTCTCTCTCTCTCACTATGGATGCACTTTCAATTCCTTTGCTTACGCCATTCAACTTTTTTGAATGGAGATCAAAAATAATAATGAAACTAAGGGGTAAAGGGTTATTTCACATCACCATGGGAACTGAGACTGAACCAGATGACGAACCTGAAAAATCTAAGTGGTTAAACCGTAGTGATGAAACTTTAGGTCTTCTTTGCATGTCTATTTCTCCTGACTTGCTCTTTCACATTGAGGCATCTGAAACACCTACATCTGTGTGGAAAACGCTGGATGCGATGTTTGGAAAACTAGATTACATGAGAGCGCATGAGTTGGAAAACGAACTACTAGGGTTAAATCCTAGTGACTTCGAAAACATACAAGCCTTCTTCTCAAAATTTGTCCACATTAGATTATTGTTAAAAGGATGTCAAGTAGAAAATAAAGATTCTCAATGGATCTTGTCGATTCTCTCTAAGCTAGGTCCCGAATATTTTGTCTTCGTGTCAACTTTCTACGCTATAAAAGATGCTTTGGACGATGCCCTCCTTTGACTATTTTTCATGCCAACTCATTCAAGAATAGGACAAGCTGATTCAAATGGGGTCTCTTAAGTCCAAGTCACATGCCCTTATAGCAAGTACCAACAAAGGAAAGAAGACTGAAAAGAAGAAAGAAACAAAGGATCAACCTAAGAAAGAAACCAAGATCAAACCTAAAAATGACACAAACACTTCGACTTCTGAGCCTAAGGCACGGAAAAGCAAGTATTCATGTTCCTATTGCAAGAAGACTAGTCACGATGAGCAACACTATTTTAAGAAATAGATTGATCACTTATCTCATTTACTTGAGAAAAATAAAATAAGTGTTCCTGAATCCATAAAAAAAATGCTCCGAAGGCCAAGTCTTCTGCTGCAAAAGGTGCTAAAAATGATAAGAAGAAAGGAAAGGCCTTTGTAACCAAAGTTACTCCTTCATCGACATGGATTATAGATACCGGTGCCTCACACCACATGGGTTCTTCACATGTTGATGTTTACAACATCGAACCTTGTGGAATGTCCCAAATCATGATGGGTAATGACACAATAGTGTCAGTTTCTAGTAGTGGATCGGTGGAGATGAATGGGGGAACATTTAACCAAGTGTTGAGTGTTCCTGATCTCTCTACCAATCTCCTATCAGTTTACCAAATTACTCACCTTGGTGAAGGAATGCGATTGGAATTTGGTCCTAACTCGGTGATCGTTCATGAGCTTAACAATGACATGTTGACACTAAAATTTTCCTCCGTAATTTCTATTTCATTAATGTATGTATTAGGAATATGATGTTGTTAAGTATAATTAGTAGTAGCGTCTGATAGAAGATAACGGCGCTGTCAGTACGGTGCCACCAATAATGTGGAGTACGGTAACAGTAAAAGTACAATAGGAATGTTGTAAAAAGTAAATATTTGTCGTAAGTGGTCCGGTAATGTTAAAATGTCAAAGTTTGGGTAATTAGAGAAGTAGGGTCTACATGATTAGGAATTAGAAATATTATATTGGTAATAAGGACAAGGAGTGAGGTCATAAATATTTTGTGTATTTTATTTGTAAAAAGTCTAAAAATGTGGAACCCGTGTAAAATGATAAGGTTTATCTTATCTTAGAAGATAAGCTTACATGTATAGATAAGAGTTAAGGTATGGAATATGATTCATCAGAGTGGATTTCTTATCCTATCTTAGAGATAAGATGGATAAGCCTGGAAGTTCTATAAATAGAGAGGCTGCCCCCCTCATTTAGCATAGAAGGAAGTAGTGAGAAATATTGTAGTAAGTGTGCGAAGGAAGCCATCAATTTAAAGGTGTGTTGAAGAAGCCATTAAGAGGTGTAATTGTAAAGTTTCTCCCATAGTCTTGGTGAAAGGCAAGTGAAGTCAATAACACCTGAAGTACCTCATGGGTGAGATTGTAACAGTTTCATGTTAATATTATAATTTACTTTGATATTTCAGATTTGTCATCATTCCGTCTTATCATAGTCGATGGTATTCTTGTGTTATGTTGTTGTTTTGTTTCCAAATTACATCCACCAAACTAAAGGCTGTGCATTAGTAAATAATCATAGCACGAGGAGTTCCCGGTGAAGAATTATCATAGAGCTAGATTGGTGATGACAAACACTACAGTGGCTGAGGGAAAGGCAGATCACCGTTCACAATTATACACCTTCTCCCACTTTACTTATGATTCTATGCCCACTGCCTTGCTCACTCATGCAAATGAGGTTAGTAAGCTATGGCATGAGCATTTTGGACATCTAAATTATCGCTACCTTGAACAATTGAGTCAAAACAAAATGGTCAATGGGTTGCCTCGCGTCAAGTTTTCTAAGGGTCTTTGTGAGGGTTATACCCTTGGAAAGCATCCTAAAAATAACTTTGACAAAGGAAAATCCTAGAGAGCCACTCATCCCTTGGATCTTATTCACAGCAATTTGTTTGGTCCATTTCCTTCTCCTTCATTTACTAGAGCTCTTTAAGTGCTAACCTTCATTGATGACTATTCGCGATATACTTGGGTATATTTTCTTAAGCTTAAGTCTGAAGTCTTTAAACATTTTCAGGACTTTAAGGCTCTTGCTGAGAAATAGGTGGAATGGTCTATCAAGGTTCTTCAAACTGAAAATGGAGGTGAATATGTAAACAATAGGTTCATGGATTTCTATACTTCTGAAGGGATCTCTTTGCAACATATAGTTGCTTATAGCCCTTCGCAGAATGGAGTCGCAAAAAGAAAGAACCGCAATCTAAAGGAGATGGCCACTTGTATGATTCACTTGAAGTCTCTTTCTCCATAGTATTGAGCCGAAGAAGCGAATTGTGTAAATTACATTCAGAACCGTGTTCCACACAAGGCAGTAAGAGGGATGACACCCTTTGAAGCCTGGTTTGGATGCAAGCCTGATGTTGAGAAATTTTGACTCTTCAAATCAAGGCTATGGCTCGGATTCCCAAGAATAAATGTAAGGATTTGGAACCAAAATCCAAACCTTGTATCTTTGTAGGGTATCCTGATGACGTGAAGGGATATCGATTGATGAATCCTACTTCTCATGATCTGTATATTGAGAGAAGTGTTAAGTTCGATGAGTCTTCTTCTACTTCTACTTCTCCACCTATTGAGGTTCTTCAGCTCACTGATTCAGATTCTGACTCATCAGATGATGATACTGTTGAGTGTGCTCCTCTTCCAGATCCTCCCAACCATCAGACCTTTGAGTCTTTTGATTCTGACACTAGTGATGACAAGGACTATGTCCCTTCTCACTCAAGTGAAGAATCTTCCAACTCTAAGCCTGATCCTCCTTGTCCCCTTTGGGCTAGGAAAACTTTGTAAAGTGCTGGAGATTTAGTTGGAGATACTTCGGATATGAGACATACTCGCTCAGATTTCGTTGAACCCCACTCTTTCTTCACCTCTACCTATGATCCACAATTTTTCTGGGAGGCTTCTGGTATTCCTGAGTGGGATTCTGCCATGGATGAGGAGTATTCCTCTCTCATGAAGAATGATACTTGGGATCTCACCACTCTTCCAAAAGGAAAAATAATAATTCGGTGTAAGTGGGTGTTCCGAAAAAAGTATGGAGTAGATGGAGACGTCAAAAAGTTTAAAGCACGATTAGTAGCTAAGGGTTTCTCCCAGATAGCTAGGGTTGATTATACAGAAACCTTTGCTCTGGTTACGAAGATGACTTCTAGTTGACTGACCCTAGCCATTGCCGTAGCAAATAGATGGAAAGTCCATCAAATGGACTTTAAGAGTGCCTTCCTTCATGGTGACCTAGAGGAAGAGATCTATATGGAACAACCTCTGGGTTATGTCCAAGATTCCTCCCTCGTTTGTAAGTTAAAGAAGTCTCTTTATGGCCTTAAACAAGCCCCTTGGGCTTGGTATGCCAAGATGGACTCCTTCTTACTTACATCAGGGTTTACTGGGTGTCACTCTTATCCAAATGTTTATATTCTATGGTAAGATGACTCCATACTCATTCTTGTTCTATATGTTGATGACTTGTTGATCACAAGAAACTCTTCCTCTATTATTGATTCTATGAAGATCACCTTAGCCAACAAGTTTTCCATGACTGACTTAGGTCTGCTTCATTACTTTCTTGGGATCCAGATTTCACAATCTGACTCAAGAATCTTGATTTTGCAACCTAAGTATGCTCTTGATTTGCTAGCTCAGTTTCAGATGTCTGATTGCAAGTCTTCTCCTACTCCTTTTCTTTCCGGGGTTAAGTTGGTTTCAGATTGCTCTACTCCCTTGGTTGATGGTACTCTTTACCAACAGTTAGTTGGGAGCTTGATCTACTTGACTCACACTCGACCAGATTTATCATATGTTGTTGGGATTGTTTCCAGATTCATGTAGGAGCCACATGAGTTGCATTGGAAAGCAGCTAAATGGATCCTTCATTATGTTCATGGAACTTATGCTGATGGCATACACTATCATGGAGGGGTTGATATTGACTTAATCGGATTCACAGATTATGATTGGGCCAGTGACTTAGATCATCAGAAATCTACTTTTGGCTACAATTTCTCTCTTGGTTCGGGTCCTATCAGTTGGTCTAGCAAGAAGCAGAATGCAATTGTGATATCATCTACAAAGGTAGAATATAGAGGAGAAGTTAACGCTGCCACAGAAGCTATTTAGCTACAGGGTATTCTAACAGAGTTTGTCATCCACTTTCGGCAGCCTACCATTATCTACTATGATAACACGAGCACAATCTCTATTTGTAGAAATCCAATTCAGCATCAGTGGACAAAGCACATTGAGATCCATATGCACTTCATATGGGAGCTTATTCATGATGGTATCATCAACATTCAGTACATTTAGAAAGCTGATCAAATTACAGACTTATTCACCAAGCCTTTCACTGAGATTAAGTTTCTTCACTTGCAGTCTCTTCTTGGGGTGAGGTCTTCTGCATCTACCCATCTTCTTATGGATATGTAGTCCTTCTTTTCTTCTTCTTCTAGAAAGATTGTGTTTGTATATGGGCACCTTATCAGGCCTTTAGTTGCCAGGCCCCATTGACACATCTTTCTTAGTTGTTTAGGAGTGTCTTCCTCTTCCGTCTTACTCATCACAACCACTACCCCAGCTTCGATGAAGGGGGGGTGTTAGTGTGAGTTATCCTATGTGTCCTCCTCTCATATTGGAGGGTCATATCACATGGGTTAGGTTTAGGGTTAAGTTTAGGGTTTCATGTGTGTCATGCACTAGGGTTACTCTACACCCTATATAGACCCTTTTTCTATTCATTTATGAGCATGACAAGACACTCCGATGTCTTTCCTCTATGCAATCTTTATTTCTATTGAGAAAGTTCTTCCATTACTGATCATTTTTCCTGGCTATCGCTGGAGCTATCACGATTCCATTGGAGTGCAACTACTTCATGGTGCCTCGTTTCTGATTCGATTCTCACAAAATCTTTTTAATCACGAGTCGGAGTAGCAGGCTGGGTAGTGAACACAATATGGTAGTGATGCACAAAAACTTGCAAAATGTCAGGTAAAAGGGTAAGCCTTTGATTACCTTCCTTGATTGCTTTGATTTTTGTAAGAGTTTGATTAGATTTAAGAGAAGCAAAAAACTCTTTAGTAACTCTATCACCAATTCTAAGCCAGTGAAGTCTGGCTCGAACTTGAGCTCCTCTGGCCTTATAGTGCTCCTCAAGCTACATTTTATGCTTCCAATGAGCAGCCTGCACTTGAATGTGGGTGTTAAAGGGAGACAGATTAAGCTCTTGAATAGCTCTCGAGTATTCAATATGAGAGGCTTCATGAGCATTTTTTCAGAAAAAAATAGCCTGTTTCCCATAAATCCAAAGAAAAGCAGTGGTGTGAGTAATGGCATGAGACCACCAATCGATCCAGCCAATCCCATCAACTGGTCTTGGATCAAGATTCCAAATACATTTGATGTAATCCAAAGTCTTAGGATGAGAAAGATGAGACGTTTTCAAGTAGAACTGAGTGGATTTGGGCTTGGGACACTGAAAGTTCCATTGGAGCCCAAAGAAAATAGGCTTATGGTCAAAGACCAAAGCAGTATCCACTACCGAGACCGGGAGGCTACGTGAAACATCAAAAGATAACCATTGTTGTTCTGAAAGCAGAGCTTTGTCAAGGCATTTATACACTCTGTCATCGCCAGCTCGAAATTTAGACCATGTGAACCACAGAGTGGCAGAATTTGAGTGCTTTCGGTGGTTAGGATCAAATAAACAGAGCTTATTACACAAGTAAAACCAGGCTTCACGCTCCCCAGCACACCAATGCATAGGAAGCCTACCCAATTTGTCTTCGAGAGATTCCACCATGTTGAAATCACCACAAAGAAGCCAGGAAGCAGAAGGCAAGTGATGAACCAGCCATAGCCAAAAGGAAGAGCTCTCTGAGGCATCATTGGAAGCATAAATGTTTTCCAACCCAAGAATATGACCATCAAAATCAAAAAGGGTCCACACCACCCGATGGGTGGGGTCAGAGCCCCACGAAATGCTATTGGAGGTGAGGTTAGGACTTAAAAGAGTCACAACACCACCTTGACCATTATCACACGCTAACATCTGATAGAGAGAACCAGGCCAGATGGTACGCATAGCAGAAGAAAGATGGAAGCCAGTGATTTTGACTTCCTGCAAACATAGAATCTGAAACTTTTTAAAATACTTACAACTGTCTCTGACAAGATATCTGCGAGTCATATTAGTGATCCCCCTGACATTCCATGAGTAAAATATCATGGAGAACTATCAAGGTGCATGGTTTCCTCCTCGAGGCTTGATAATGCTCCAAAATGGTTAGAAAAAGTGATTTGTCGTGTATTCCCATGTAAATAGTCTCCAAGCTCAAACTACTGGCAAGGTCTCTGTGAAAACTCCTCATCAGAAGGAGGGAAGGGACTTCATGAATGGCGTAGGGCTGATTTTCTCTCTGTCAGAACCGCCGAACCTCCGGCAGTGTTATCCATGAGGCTTAAGGATTCAGAAATCGAGGGGTGTGTAAAAAAAGGCACTGATGGGTGGGAACTGATGACAATAGTAGCTTACGGAGTTTGGGAGATGGCAGATGAGGGTTTGGGAAGGGTCGTAGTGGATGGCTTCACAAGAGTAGAAGTGGAGCATTCACCGATTTATAAGTGGTAGGTTGGGGTTTATTGCGAGTCAAAGGTTTACGGCCAATGACGGTGGTCCATCCATCAGAAGGGGGGTGTTGGATTTAGGGTCAATCGGGGGCTTTTCAATAACAGCCGGAGAGTTTTGTTGCATGAGGGGACAATTATTGATCATATGATCAGCGGATTGGCACCAGAAGCGGGTGTTGGATAGGTTAATATAAAGCACCTTCTGTGAAATGCATGTATACCCCACCTGGATGTCGAGGGTATCATTAAGTTCCTTTGAGAGATCAATTTCCACACAGACCCATTTCTGGGGTCGAGCTGAGTAAAATTTGGGTTGTTCATGGCAAATGATTCGACCTAAGGGTTTGACAAGCTAGTCAATAAATCCCCATAGAGGCAACGACAGACTTGGAAATTCAATCCAAACAGGAATCTTGAGTTTGGCTTTCTCAAAGAATTGAAAGTCCCGAGTCCAGTGGGAGAATACCACAAGGGTGTTACGAATAAACTAGGGACCATGGCTTGACAACTAGATATCCAATGCTCAGCATTAACAAAGTGGCTAACATAGACAGAAAGGGTCCACACCCTTAGTCCAATAGTAAAAAATAAATCAAGTATGACACCATAAGGGGCCTACTGACAATGGTTATAAATCCCAACTGACGATCAAAATAGCCTTCCGGGGGAACTTGGCAGCATAAAGTAAGCAACATTAGAAAAAACCATATTCAAAACAATTACATGCTTTATCAGACGTAGGTAAATCAAGCACAATATTGGGGGCACTAGTATGATGGATCCTTGCCTTGTCATAATACATTGAGCACGAATTTCCTGAGATCTTTTTGGTGCCATAGGTGTCAAAGTAGCTACTGATGTTGGGATCCAACATCATTAGATGCATGGTACTTTTTGGATGTAGCTTCCCATTCTATAAACTGCCCAAGATTTCGGGGAGGTGATCCACTACATATCACATTAATGCAGCAAATTCCCACCTGGATCGAGGACCACCCGGCGAATAGCTAGAAGGTATGGCTGTGATACGGCTTGCAGTGCTTTGATTTACTGTTGCAGATTTATTTTATTTCATTAGAATAAATCATAAATTTTTATTTTTAGATTCTCAATGGTGGTATATAAGTAGATTTATTTCTTTTAATTATTCCAAAAAATGACAAAAAATTAGGAAGTTAACATTTTCATAATTATTTATTTCTAATTGGAAGACCCCTTTTTTTCAAACACATTAAGAAATTTTTAGAATAAGGTCAGATTGTTAGTTTTATTGTTCCAAAGTGACTTTGGAGTCTAGTTCCGGAATTAAATGGGGAAAAACCTGTCTTTTATTTATAAGATTCATATTGTCATTACTATTTAAAATTCCAGAGCTTAGAATAGTTGTCATAGAGTTCCAAAGCAAAGTCATCAAACATCAGTCCTTAGTTATGATTATAAGGGACTTCAAGTTGTATTGGTTACAATGAAAAATCCTCAAGAATCATAACAGTTGGTTACATCACAATTCATTACTATATTGTCCAAATGAAATTTGTGCAGAAAATAAGAAAACGTCGAAATCACACCTTTAAATTAGGAATTATAGTGGTTAAACATTGGAGAAATAAATCAAAGAATATATGGACAAAACACATCCTAACTTATTTTGTTCTAGATCAAACAAAGGTATATACCCTACAAAAAATTTGCAGTAAATTTGTCTTTACTCTAGTAATCATCTGCACGATTGATAATGAAAAAATATAAAACCATTTCATCATCTCATAATTCCCAATTACTTGTTTGTAAAGAACCTTTAAAATGACACTGATCTATATCGTAAGGAATAATACAATGATCATTGTAATGAGTAAGGCCTACATTTTACAAATTGACTGCTAAGGTCAAATGATTTGAAAGGATCCCAATGCCTAATAGAAATGTTCATATCCTGAACCTACCATATCACATTATTTGATGTCTCAAAATAGAATGGGATCCTGAGGTTCTCTATTCTGCCATAGAGACATGGGTGTAAGATAGGAGAGGAGGTCTTTTTCACATTCCCATCCCACATACCTCTATGTTTTTCAACAAATATTGAGGAATGAGTGTACTAGTAAAGTTTCTGGCCCTTTCATAATGACTCCATGTTTAGACTTTGTGGGAGATATAAGTATTCATTCTTGGTTCTTAATGCTATAGATTTAAGGAATTCCCATCTCTTTAGGCATCCATCATAAATGTTCCTCAAAGTTTTCCTCCTCATACTCCAAGGTCCAATGCATCAATACTCTCTTAGATTCCTAGTAATGTAATGACCTCCCTTAAATCTTGGCATCATTAGGCATGAGTACCTGAAATGTATAATTAATTATGTCAGATGGTTTCCATAATGGGATCTCATACATATGGCCATATGAACTAGCCTTTATCAAGTGTTCATGTAAGGGTATTTACTTGTAATTTAAATCATGAACATATCCACATTCACATGAATATACATGAGAGAAATCTCACTCTCTAATACTAGATAAATGATGACGTCTATGCTCATATAACTAGCCTTGCTTCAAGTTTCGAGGGGGTAACCTCTAATACTTTCATCTAGATCTAATTGTTGTAGTTGCTTTGTGTGCACAAGGGGTCATCTCAGTAAGGTGGGACCATAACACATAACACTCCAATACATGGAATATGATCCTTAACTACATACCTTCTAACGCACCTATATATACCATTGGTACACCTATGGCCAATACTGTAAAAGGCTCGACCTCCAAATGAGAGCATGTAATGGTAAATCATAAAATGAATGGATATAATAAGATAAGGGGATGATGTGCCACATGTTCAGCATCTCCATCAATACATAGTGACATCATAACATTATCATGTCATGTCCAAACCCATACATATAACTTGCAAGGGGATGTGTGTTTACATGTTGGCATCTCCATCAACCCATATACATTATAATATTATATCCCAAGGTACATATCATTCTTTTATGGATATTACTTGTATAAATTAGAACATATACAACAAAATAACATGAGAGAACACTAAAATATACATAAATGATGACAATATGCTCATATAATAGCTTTTCCACTTCGAGGGGGCAACCTCCAATACCACTTCGAGGGGGTAACCTCCAAACCATACAATAACACTCCAATACTCAATATCCTCCTTAACTACAACCTTCTAACCCCTATATATATACCATTCTAACCTATGGTCAATATTGAAGCCGACCTCCTAAGCATAATAAATCATAAATGAATGATATAATAAGATAAGGGGATGTGTGCCACATGTCGGCATCTCCATTAATACATATACATCATAACATTATATCCCATGTGAACCCATACATATAACTAAGGGGGTGTGTGCCACATGTCAGCATCTCTATCAAGCCATATACATTATAATATTATATCCTAAGGTACATAGCATTGCCTCCCTCTTTAACATGTTTCATCCCCAAAACATAAGAAGAAGCCATATAATGAGTGTGCTTTAAATTATTGCACACTTGTCACCAAGCTCGATCATCCAACCACCCATATGAAATCCTATCCTGTGTAGCAACTTCATCATCAACATCTTCTTCTTCTATTTCTTCTTCTAATGTTGCTTCTACTTTTGAATCTTCTTCTTCTACTTCTACTTCTACATCTTTTTCTTTTTCTTCTTCTTCTTCTTCTTCTGCTTCTGCTTCTTCTTCTTTTGTTGCCCATCTGTCCATGAAAACTTGTTCCAGTTCCAGCAAAGACCAATTAGACTTTTCCTTTTCTAACTTAGAAAAGAAAATCTATACAGGGCCACTAATCCACAACTTGAATAACCAAATATCTGATGGTTTAGAGAATTTATCCCTAAATTTGTTCCACCATTCTCTAGCATCAATCCTGTCATCTCGAAAAAAAGCTACCATCCCCATAATAAAAAAAACTAGGGTTTTAGGAATTCTGAAAATATTTCGACAGATGGATAAAAACACAAAGAATAAACCCTTACTGAAATTTCAAGAGATTTCCGAAAATATAATATTTTCTAAAAAATACCACAATTTGCTTCCTAAAAAGTGAATTTATGAAAAAACCTAAAACACAAATAACATCTGCAAAACAGATCCAATGGAGCTGAAATTTTTCGATATTCTGACTTGAATAGTTTCTAAAGTATGCTGAAAAAATTGGGAAAAAATTTGATAACCTCTTCACGATATATTTGAAACAAAAAATTAGGGTTTTTGCCCTAATTTTGCGCCGAAATCGTTGCTTTGATACCACTTGTATGGATATTACTTATATAAATCAGAACATATACAGTAGAATAACATGAGAGAACACCAAAATATAGATAAATTATGACAATATGCTCAAATAATAGCCTTTCCTCTTCGAGGGGGCAACCTCCAATACAACTTCGAGGGGGTAACCTCCAAACCATATAATAACACTCCAATACTCAATATGATCCTTAACTACAACCTTCTAACCCTATATATACCATTCTAACCTATGGCCAATATTGAGGCCAACCTCCTAAGCATAATAAATCATAAATGAATGATATAATAAGATAAGAGGATGTGTGCCACATGTCGGCATCTCCATCAATACATATACATCATAACATTATATCCCATGTGAACCCATACATATAACTAAGGGGATGTGTGGCCACATGTCAGCATCTCTATCAACCCATATACATTATAATATTATATCCCAAGGTACATATCATTGCCTCCCTCTTTGACATGTTTCGTCCCCGAAACATAATAAGAAGATATATAATGAGTGTGCTTTAAATTATTGCATACTTGTTGCCAAGCTCGATCATCCAACCACCCATATGAAATCCTATCCTATGTAGCAGCTTCAACATCAACATCTTCTCCTTCTATTTCTTCTTCTGATGTTGCTTCTACTTCTACTTCTTTTTCTTTTTTCTTTTTCTTCTTCTTCTTCTTCTTCTTCTGCTTCGTCTTCTTCTTCTTTTGTTGCCCATCTGTCCATGAAAACTTGTTCCAGTTCCTGCAAAGACCAATTAGACTTTTCCTTTTCTAACTTAGAAATGCAAATTTGTGTAGGGCCACTAATCCACAACTTGAATAACCAAATATCTGATGGTTTAGATAATTTATCCCTAATTTTTTTCCACCATTCTCTAGCATCAATCCTGCCATCTCCAAAAAAAGCTACCATCCCCATGATCCACAAAACTAGGGTTTTAGGAATTCTGAAAATGTTTCGGTAGATGGATAAAAACACAAAGAAAAAACCCTAACTGAAATTTCAATATATTTTCGAAAATATAAATTTTGCTAAAAAATATGATAATTTGCTTCCTAAAAAGTGAATTTATGAAAACACCAATAACATCCGCAAAACAAATCCAATAGAGCTAAATTTTTCAGATATTCTGACTTAGAGTGTTTCCAAATTATGATGCAAAAATTGGGAAAAAATTCTATACCCTCTTCAAGATATACTTGAAACAAAAAATTAGGGGTTTTGCCCTAATTTTGGCCGAAATTGCTGTTCTGATACCACTTGTAAGGATATTACTTGTATAAATCAGAACATATACAGTAGAATAACATGAGAGAACAAAAAAATATAAATAAATGATGACAATATGCTCATATAATAGCCTTGCCACTTCGAGGGGGAAACCTCCAATACCACTTCGAGGGGGTAACCTCCAAACCATACAATAACACTCCAATACTCAATATCATGATCAACTACAACCTTCTAACCCCTATATATATCATTCTAACCTATGTCCAATACTGAGGCCGACCTCCTAAGCATAATAAATAATAAATGAATGATATAATAAGATAAGGGGATGTGTGCCACATGTCGGCATCTCCATCAATACATATACATCATAACATTATATCCCATGTGAACCCATACATATAACTAAGGGGATGTGTGCCACATGTCGGCATCTCCATCAACCCATATAGATTATAATATTATATCCCAAGGTACATAGCAGACATAAAGAGACAAGTGGATATAGTATTATAATTAAGTGTGAATCTATCTAGTTTGTTGAAGTTCCTTTGTTTAATTGTAGATCTTGTTTCACAACTAAATTTGGATTGTGAAAAGCTAGTGTTACTTAAAAAGTTGTGCCTTTAATTAAACACTTAAATATTGTGGAAATAGTACTATAATTAATTGTGAATTTATCTAGTTTGTTGAAATTCCTTTGATTAATTGTAGCTCTTGTTTCAAAAATAAATTTGGATTGTGAAAAGCTAGTGTTACTTCAAAATTTGTGCCTTGAATTAAACAATAAAACATGGTTAATTTCAATGATATTATGATTCATATTTCGAAAAGTGATAAGACATGTGAGTTAAATCATGGTAAAAAACTTTTATTAGATGAACAAGATATGGTCGAAAGTCTTAGACATTTTAGGAAACATCTCAAGCAAACCCTAATGAGATAATGGGATTTTTGAATGTATCGAAAGAAATTGTAACAAAAAACCTAGATAAAGAGATTGAATATATGGTTATAGTTCAATAGATACCCTAGAAGTTAAATAATTTATACATATGTGCTCATAATGTGGATCAAGTATCTATCTCATGTTATGTATTACAACATTTTATTTCTCGTCATATAGCCATTTCTCAATCTGCTTCTAAACCAAACTTCATGTTAAAGATTATCTTGCTAATAATATTGTTTATCCTTCATATTATATTATTTATATTTCTCAAGATACTTGTACTTCTTCTTAACATGTTTATATTGCTACAAAAACTACTTCAAATTTGACAATGCTTCCTCAAAATATTTCAAATGAACATGTTTCTCATGTGCTTCAAAATTTTATTTTTCATAATTTTTATCATATATACACTTTATTTTTCATGTAATAATTAGTTATTTTTACATCATATCAATGCATTAATCCTCTTTGAGTTCAATTTGGGTGCACTGAGATTAGGGTGTCCTAACTTAAAAAATGTTTTGGAAGATAATTGTGGAGCTTACCCAAGGTCATACTACCATTGTTCTACCACTTTACAACTCCATGCTACCTCCTCATATGATCTCTATGCCATCACCTTTACATATGTTACAAGTTTCTTCCATCACTTTTCCTCCCCTTCCTCTTCCTTCAACTTTTTTTTTACTATTTTAGCCAACTTTTTTGGTCTAGATGAGGAAGTCTTACAATTGTTTTGTCTAGCCAACTTCCTTGACTAAGTTAGAACCTGATATTTAATTTAAGTTCCCATATGTATAGGTTTCATTACTATAATTTCTCAATATCATCATCTACCACTCTAATTTTACTTTACTCACATATATTCTCTTAAAGTAAGGTTTTAGGGTATAGTGGATCTTACACTTAGATGTCGTCATTGAAGCATTGAGTTAGTATGAACATCAAGAATAGGAGCTGAACTGAAAAGTTATACCTTCGTATTTTGAGTCCCCAAATTTTTTTCATGTAGGTTAAGAATTCATTGCTAGGGTCTTATATGATTACAATTTTTTACTATAGATCCATTTTGTTGCTCTGATGGTTACATGGTTTAACAATCCCTTCATTGGGACTCATGCCCGCAACTATGTCATTAGACCAATAAATAATTTATTTTTCACTTAATAATAATTTTTATTTGTAGATTGTTGTCATATTAATCCCCTAGAGTGTTACTCAAGGATCCCATAAAAATTTAGGGTTCGAATGTTTATAACACCTCATGAGATATTTTCTCGGAACTTATCCTAGCTTGCCCTACCATCCCTTAGCCTTCTTAATACCACTTCATGACCATTTGATATAATCAATTTTACCATTTTCATATCATTTTCCTATAACACCTTTAAGTCAACTTAAGATACTCTTTATATCATTTTTATACCTCCTCCAAGTATCATACTCCACCTTATTTCTTTCTTCTCCACCTTATCTTTTATGGATTATTTGTCAGTATCATAGACACATTTTTCCACACATCTACATTTACCATGATTAATTATTTCAGATAAGAGAGATAGTGAATTTAGGTTGTTCCCCCTATTTATAGGTGTCATTTTTATCATTTCATAAGTATATAATCACATACTCTTCTCTTTGTACTAAAAAATATACCCTTAAAGGATAAGAGGTCTAGAGGAGCTAATTTTTGGAAGTCATTATTGGGTTACTAGGATAAAAACAAATTCCAATTGCAGTAGTGAGGTATACCTTAGTGTTTGGATTCCCTAAATCCATTCCACCTATCCCTTTGTGATCCAACCACAAAAATATTTTACAAGGTAACTGAAATAGATATGTTGGGAATAAGAGACATTGAAAGACAAACACCATGGAATAATGAATATCGAGGTGAAGAATACACATATAAAGTGATAAAATTCATAAGCAACATGAAAGATAATGGTTTGGTTATAGAAGATGAATTATCTCCAAATATCAATTATGAAACTTTATGTGATAAACTAAAACAATCACTTGATATATAATATTGACACATTATCACCAACATCAAAATGTTTTTCTATTATTTATGATAATTCAGGGAATAACATGAACTGGAAAATCGTATGTGATTGGCACTATTCATCAAGCACTATTATATGCATCATTCCCACACCATTCTCCTCTTCTATTACTTACACCAAAAGGAGTTGCAACATTTAATATTGGTGCCTCAACGATCCATTCACAACTATGAATCCCTATTATAGATTTTGTAGAATTAGAAGGAACAAGGCTTACAAATTTGAAAGATGTGATATTCCACATAAAATATAGATTGATTGATGAAATGATCTTTATTGGATAAAATTTTATAGAAAACATAGACTCACAAATTCGTAAAACATTCACTAAATATAAGGCATTAGTTTTTGTGGTGTTTCTATGATTTTGGTAGGAAATTTGGGGCAACTGCCTCCAGTTAATGATAAACCACTATATGATAGTAATTGATGTGGAAAAATATTATGGGAAGAAATCAAAACAATTATTACATTGGATAAGGTATTTAGACAAGAAGGATAAAGCCAAGAGAAAAAAAAAAGAAAAATTATCACAAATATCAGAGATGCAAATCCAACAATTGATGTTTGGAAATTATTAATGAGTAGAATAAATTATGGATTAGACAAAGCTAGCAACAAATAATTTTAAAATAGTATTCATCTGTTTTCCACATGAAGTAATGTTAATAACCACAATAAAAGAAAATTGCATTCGTTGAAAATGCCTATTACACATAGTGGTGTAACTACAATAGGTATTTCCAAACACTGATAAGAGGTCTAAATGATGAACTTGATACATTGAGTTACTAATTTTTAATGAAGCAACAAGCATGTTAACATCCAATATTATTCATTTTTTTTCCAAAAAAGAGTAATATGAATAACCACAACAAAATAAAATTGCATTCATTGAAAATACCTATTGCACATAGCATTATAACTACAATAGGTATTGTCAAACACTGATATGATGTCTAAATGATGAACTTGATGTTGAGTTATTAATTTTTAATGATGCAAGTGTCATGTTAACATCCAATATTTGGATAGAAGCAAGTCTTGTAAATGGAGATATATGATATATTTGAAGCATTAAATACAAACCTAACAATGGTCAACCAGAACCTTAAAATATAGTATTCATCTATTTTCCACGAAGAGTAATGTGAATAACCTCAACAAAAGAAAATTTCATTTGTTGAAAAGACCTATTGTACATAGCATTGAAACTATTGAAGGTACCGCCAACCACTGATAAGATGTCTAAATGATGAACTTGATGTTGATTTATTAATTTCTAATGATGCAAGGGTCATGATAACATCAAATATATGGATAGAAGCAGGTCTTGTAAATAGAGCTATAGGATATATTTGAAGCATAATATACAAACATGGAAGTGGTCCACCAGAACCTTACAATAATATTAATTTTTTCTCCGTAAATAGTAATGTGAATAACCACAACAAAATAAAATTGCATTTGTTGAAAATACCTATTTCACATAGCATTGCAACTACAATAGGTACTACCACACACTAATAATAGTTATAAATGATGAACATGATGTTGAGCTCAAAAATTTCTAATGATGCAAGGGTCATGTTAACATCAAATATTTGGATAGAAGAATACCTTGTAAATGGATCTATAAGATATATTTGAAGCATAATATACAAACCTGATAGTGGTTCACTAGAATCACTAACATATGTAATGGTTGAATTTGATATATCTTAGATAACATACCTGTCTTAGATAAACCTATCTAAAATATGTCGAGAGGTATCGTTCTCAAGGTGCCTATCTTAGATTTGTGACATAAGTGGAATAGGCTCCTCGAGAATGACACCTCTTGGCATATTTTACATAGATTTATATTAGATAGGTATGCCAGTAGCATCCATGAGCATCACATTCTGTATAAACAAATAATATGAAAAATACATCTAGTTATGTAATGTGCATAAGATAAGATTAAAAATAAATAATTATTACATATGAATCAAAATGTGAAATGTACATCACATAAAATGACAAAATCATAGTATGAAATTTTCTCTATATAAATGACATTAAATATCTTTCAGGACTTCACTATTTTTTCCTCAACCCTTCTTTTAAATTAGATTTCCTTTCTTCATATTTTCAAAGAGATCACATGTAAATGGTGGAAATATTCTTAGTCCTTCCAATGAAGTTACATAAGAGATAGCTACAAATTTTAACCCCATTCTTTCCCATTGTTCTATATCTATTTTATCTTTAGAAAGAGTCAAACCTTGTGATTTATGTATTATCATGCTCAACCCAACTATAAGGGTAATTGGTGTGTGTGTCCCATTTGTATTTATGTAGTTATAATGGTAATTGTATTATGAACTAACTATCAAATTAAACCATTATATATGCAGGTGGTTCTAGTGGACCAATACTAATTTTATATATTATGGTTTGAATATATCATAAATATCCATTTACAAGACTTGATTTTATACCAAGGTCAGAGGTTAACATGGACATTACATCATTTGAAATTAATAACTCAACATCAATTTCATCATTTGGACCTCCTATTGGTGTGTTGGTAGTACCTATTTTAGTTACAATACTACCAAAAATAGGTCATTTCAATGAATGAATTTTTTGTTGTTATGATTATTCACATTATTCTTTGTAGTAAAAAAAATACTAATTAGATGCTAAAAGATTAACCATACAATAGACTTGTGGTCGCTAACGTTACGTACCATTTGTAAAAGCTACTTCCATTTTTGGATCCAAAATAGTATGAGTTTTCCCAGTGCGTATTTTCGGAACTTACCATGATATTCGCTGCTTGGACCTCTACGAGGAATGACGTACTGCACATCTAGATCTAGCTCAATGAAGATCTCTATTCTTTTGTTGTGATTATTCGACAGTAATATTGAATACTATTATAAAATCCTTCAGAAGACACGATCTGGCCACGTAATCGCCAACCTTTATAGACTAAATAATCGATGTCGTGTGGAATCTTGCAAAGTCATCAAACTCCGTATTCACAACTAATGGATAGCCCTTTGATTCAGAAGTGGTACGTAATAACTTTGATTCGCATTCTCTGCTAGATATCATACGTCCATCCCTCAATGTCTTGCTGCATATTCCATTATCTGGCGTAACAATTGCGTTTAAATTATTCTCATACTAACCTTGCTCGTCACTGCCTCGACCCTATGGTATGAGTATTATCACTAAAACAATCAAACATGCGGCAGTATGAGCTTCTTTTTTCCAAAATCGGCGTAGGAAATACATTCTGGATGTGGTCTGCCAGAGTCTCCATATCGACTGTGTGGATAGCTTACGTATCCGAGTACTCTAAAATTTCTAGCCAGTATTATACAATAGTTACATGTTGTCCTTTGATTGATCAGGAACTTAATGGATAACTAATGAAAATGAATTGATGATAATGTGTCATTATTATATCGAGTGCTTGTTTTTGTTTAGCACATAAGGTTTCATAATTGACATTTGGGGCTAATTCATTGTCTATAACCAAGCCATTATCTTTCATGGTATTTATGAATTTTCTCTCTTTATTTTTGTATTTCTTTCCTCGATATTATTATTCCATTGTGCTTGTCTATCAATATCTATTCTTCCCAACATATCTATTTCAGTTAATTGCAAAATTTGACTTCCCATTCATGTTCCATTGTATTTTGTTGAATAAGCTGATTAACTTCATCTTCAGAATCAATACTATTATCAACATCTTCTTAATAGTCCTCTCAACATGCCAAGGATTATAATTTAGTGACTCCCAATTTGCTTTTATTGAATTGGAATCAAGTCCAATATTTCTTTCGATATCTCTTCCTATTCATGTACAAGCAATCAATGAATATTTTACATGTTCCCCATGGTAGATCTTCATCAATTGTCAATGCGACTTATAATGTAACCTTACATTAATTTATAACTCCTAATTACATTGTTATCTCATTTGTCAATACTTAATATCTAATTCGCGGCATACACATGTCCAAACATATTTTCAACTGTTAAAATGTTAAATCCACTACTCAATAACCGCAATATTTACCCCTGTTGCCTCATGGTGAACTTCAAACCCCACACACACATATAATGAAAAATTAAGTTACTAAATTAATTCCATTAATTTTTCAATACTTATAAATATCTAATTTCATACACATGTTCAAATATATTTTCAACTGTAAAATATTTGAACCAAACCAACACACACATATATAAATACTAAACTAATATTAATATCTAAATACTCCTAATAACTATATAATATTTATAAATATTTAAACTAACATTTATAATATACATTAACATTAATTAATCTAATATACGTAACAATACTTGACGAATTAAATATTTAAACTAATCGGCCTCTATCTATATCCTTGGGGCTCTCGACTCCCTCTGATTTTTCAATATATGGGGGAGAGGGTGGCTATATGGATTAGAAGCACTCCTACCTATCTCAAGATATAGATGTTTCCATAGTCGCCTATCAGTTCATAGAGGGTGCCCCATATCTATATAGGGGGATCTCTCTATCATATATAGCCACCCCAGTCATTACTTCATGGAGAGTAGAGATGGGGGGCACTCACATTCTAGACTTGCTTGGTCTATAGTCGGGATCGAAGGGATCTATCAATAGCTGGCTGCCCTCATAACGATATGGTCGACTTGCAAGGGCCTCTATCTCTATCTATACAATCATTGATTTCATACAGCCATATCTATATCTAGGAGGTTCAACCATCCCATCAACCTCACGACTATTATCCAGATCTGGTATATTCACGATATAATACGATTCGTGATCAGTGGTCGGGTATTGATAGGGCTAGGCTAGACTAAATATATCTGCATGGCATGGAATGGTAGGGGGTTCAATATGCCCCCCTACATCAGATAATGTTTTTGTAGGATTCAGAAGTACCCAGATAGATAAGATATATAGGGAGAGGGGGCTACACTCCTATATGGGAAAGATCCATCACGTTGTATCATCGGATTCTATATGTAACATCCTCCCTTGGGTTTCGTATTCGAATCTTTCAATGGGTTTCAAATCCTTCATCCCATGTAAATCTATATGGCTATACTCAGGGCAGAGCCCTATTTGTATATAGAGCTCGAACTCTCCCCCCCCCTCCCCACTTTGAACTCTCATTAACTTTGGGGAGCCGAGATATAATAGAGAGGTGGGGGGCTCTCCCTCCAGCGGGCACATCTCAAACCCAAAGATATGATATATAGATAGGGCGTCAATGGAAGGGGCCTATATAGATGGGGTCATTGTTGGAACCCCCTGAACTATTATCTGGGGATGGCATCCAGTTCTGTTCTATATGGATCGGATCCTCCTGAGCCCGCCCAAGTCTATGCCCTAGAAATGAAATTTTGAGGGAGTGGGCGTTCAAAGGGCATAGAGGATAACTGCCCATACTCTATATAGATCCATATATAGCCGCCCCAAGATAGAGGGGCATAAATGCCATATAGAGGGCCTTGGCCACCCAACTAGGGATCAGCCGATACTCAGGTACAACTATCCATGGCCCCAATCTGAGAGGCAAGACATTAATATAAATATTGAAACTAAATGTAATAATAACTAACAATATTTATAAATATTTAAACTAACATTAATAATCCAAATACTTATAAATATTTAAACTAAATGTACATGATAAAAAAATGATGCAATAAATATATAATAGTACTTATAAAACATTATGATTTATTTATAACTAATATAAAGGAATTCAAAACATATCCATTTTTTATTCCATCCCTTTCTTTCTTTTGTAAAATAATCCACTTGACTTTCTTTTGTAAAATAATCTTCTACTTTTCAATATTAATTTTGATTTTTAAATGTTGAGTATGCTAATATAAAGTTATAATATTTATAGAGTAATTTTTAAAAATAATGTCAGCCCTAGTTTTTCTTTCACTGGGCACGACATGAGACTCTTTCACTCCATTTTACCATTGTAGAATGCAGACCTATATCAGGGACGTTGGTCGGATTACTCCGGGTAGCATGCATCCGACATATATGTCATGCACTATCTTACAGGGACATATGAGAGTCAAACTACTGCCTGTCCACAACTCGGGGAAAAATGCAATGTTGTGAAATGAGTTTAGTCTCGACAAAGCTATACTTATGGTATCAAACATAACATTTATTCTAAATGTTTGGGCAATCCTAGTATGCGTTTTTTTATGCCTCTCTTTTCATCCTTAAAAATATGATATATCGTATGGATTTTCAAGCTCCAATTACTCATTTAAGCGCTTTACATCAGGTTTTTTAGGGTTTATAAAAGTTTTTGTTATAATATCTGATAAATTGTAGAATTATGATTGTTAAACTTCATAGACAAGTGATTTGTCTATCATGTTTAAAGGATTATTAGAAAGTAATTATGTTTTGTAGTAGGGATTTATAAATCCTGTTGTCTTATGACAATATATTGACATTGGATACTTTGCATTGTCTTCTATATGCATATTACATAGTGAAGGGTGAGACATTGCTCACCCAACTGTAGACTTTAGTTGTCCCAAACATTATGGTTGATCAAGGATAAATATCTTGTCAAATTACTCTTTTGATCAATCTTCATATTTTCTACTGATAGGGTCCCATTCTTGTCACGCATGTTGGGAGGATGTTGGTAATAAGAATTGTTGAGTCCAACACTATCAATCAATTGTAATTGCTATGAAAGAATCTCAAAATCCATTGTTAAACAAGGCCATTTTAGTCAATATGCAACAATGATTGTTAGTCACATGAGTTAACATCATTTCATTTTTGTGTGGTTTGACTTGTGTTAAAAAAATTAGTTAGATGCCCCTTACTTGGAAGGGTAGTGAAAGTGGTGAAGGTATCCTCATTCCTTTTGAAGAAAAGATTCTCCACCAGGTAATTCACATAGCAGGGAATCTAAAATAATGGCATCGTTTTTTAGATGCAGGAGAAGATTGAAGAAGCAATATAAGCTTAGGTATTTAGGAGGTGGATGGGGTTATTTTAATTTGTGTTGATCCAAAGATTGTATGAGAAGTGATGGTCCTTGTCTATGTGATATCAATAGTAATAAAATATGGCATAAGTGTAACAAGTTGGTGGATAATTAAGTGGACATAAAAACATGAAATTTTAGGGTAGCATGATCGCAGTTTATAAAATCGTGTTCGTGGTTTCTAAACTGCGATCGCGTTTTTTTTATAGGTTTGGTGATTTCCAAACCTAAAACCGCGATTGCGAGTTTAAAACCGTGCTCACAGTTTCATAGACCGTGATCGTGGTCCTCTGAGACACAAAAAAAAATAGACCCACGACTCCTCATTTTCCCCCATTTTTCCTTTCCAACCGCCATTTCTCCTAGACCTTTGGCACTCAGGCTTTGAATACCCCCCTAAAATAGTTCTCTTCGGAATTCTGGATCATAATAGTTTCAACCATGCCGCCAAGACAAAGAGGTAAGCCCTCGATTTTGATCAAATTTGTTTGCATTTTAGGTTAGTTTTTTGTGATTTTTCATGGGTTTTTCAATTTTTTGTTTATGTATACAATTTTTTTGTTTTGTCAATGTTGCTCGGCAAGCTCGTAATCCTCCAAACCATCAAAATATTCCTCAAAACCCTCAAAACATTCCTCAAAACCCTCCTCCAAACATAGATCCACCTCTTGTGGCTCCTTCTGTCCCCACGGAACCAGCAGGAACACAAGTCGATATCGTTAGAAGAATCCAACAAAATAAAATTTTCATTGAGAACCTTATTTAGACTATAAGACAAAATCATGCCACAAATCCATCCCGCATGACTTTAGCCATACATTGCAAACATTGATTGGAAAAGTTGACTCTGCAACCAACCAAATAGACAGATGGAATACCTTTAGAGGTGATTGTAGGAGGTGGTATGTAGATAAATTATCCCATGTGGCCGTAAAAGACAAAAAAAATTGAAAATACCACATTTGTGCATTATTTACTGACCCAAGAACCAATGCCCCCCGCAGGACTACTTGCAAACGAGTTCCCAATCCATTGATGTCACGATGATAGAATCAAGAATAATTTTTGGGACCGATGGTGGATGGTTTTTGATTATCCACCATGCAATAACAATGAGGTTCCTCTCTATTTTTTGAAGAAATTATATTGCGAGTTTGTGCTTAATGAGGTTCCAAATTATTTTGATTTTTCTAAGTTTTATGGGTGAGGAGGTGGCTTTGCATAAAGTAGACCTGGTGGACGCGGTAGGTCAGCCAAGGATCCCCCATGCCCCAAAACCCCCACTGCCTTTAGTTATCCCTCCTATAAGTGAAGGAGGTTGTGGAGATTGACAGACTGCATGCATTGAGAGAGCTCACTAACACTTTGACCCATCATAGTGAGCTAGATTACATCTGGTATATGTTGGCGGAGGTGCCAGTTCTAGCACACCACACCACTATGGATCATGTGGTGCCATATGCACTACAGACGAGACATCATTTTCTAGATCACATGATTTATTTTATCTAGATGAGATGATGGCGGATGTTTTTGGAACTGGTGGAAATGATCTTGGTCTTTCACAGGTAAATGTCCAAATAAATATTTATATATATATATATATATGTACATACATACAATGGTGTGTGTGTGTGTGTGTGTGTGATATTTTAATTCATAGCCCTGATGACCAAAAAAATTGTTCAACTTCGTACGGGTGGACTATGTGGACATACATGTGGCACCTAATTACGTATTGTTTGATCCTACACCTTGCAAGTGTAGGTGACCCTATGCAATATCCTATCTCAGTTTTTTCCTTCTCTAATCAGTGCTCTCGCTACCCTATTGTTTGCAATACACGTGAAATAGGACAGTTTGAGACAATATAAGGACGTCAAACAGTATATTTTGCAAGCGGTGGGTCGTGGCACCGAACCGACTACACCGACATGTCTGGGTGGCCAGGTGAATGCTTGAGGAGGTTTCATTTTGGTGCGCGACAACGTCATTTCTTCTGGGCTATCTTGTTTGGGGCGTAGTCCCTGTACAGAGTCCTAAAACCAAAAAATTGTTCATACTTTGACGGGGTGACCTACGTAGGACTCCGTGGCACCTAAAGATGTCATCATTTGATCCTGGGACCTAAGGCTACTAGGGACGCTCTCTACAATGATCATGTACTCAAGTTAGTTTCTCTTCTCCAATCGGTGCTCTCGCTGCCCTAATTGTTTACAAACGCGCCAAATAGTGTAGTTTGAGACAGCTGTAAGGATGTCGATGGTATATTTTGCAAACGGTGGGTCATGTAGCACCAATACTGACTACAATGTACACGTTTCTTGTGTGGCTTAGGTGAATTCTAGAGGAGGAATCATTCTTGGTGCATGACAGACGTCGTTGCTTCTGAGGCTAATGTAGATATTGCCATAGCATCTGTATATCCACTAACTAAGGTACAATTTTTCAAATTTGTTAAATTTTGGAGGAATTATTTCTTATTACTTAAATCTACAATATCAAATTTTGTACATGAAATATTTAATTTGAAATTTAATTATTTGTATGTAGCTTACCCCTTGTGAGTCTACCATTGTCCCTATTGATGCGTCAATGATAAATTGATAGGGATCATGACATTGCGGTAAGATTTCACATGCATTTTAACTAAATTCTCAGTTTCTAAATTTTGAATGTATTTTAAAAATTTGGGTGTTAAAAACTTATTGTTTATGAATGTGCAGGTTAGGTTGCAAGCCTGCTTAGAGACACCTAGGACCACACGAACCCTCTACAATAGCCTGTCACAGTTTTTTCCTTCTCCAATCAATGCTCTAGCTGCCCTATTGTTTGCAAATGAATGAATTAGTGTAGTTTGAGACAGTGTAAGGCTGTCAAATGCTATATTTTGCAAACAGTGGGTCATGGCACTGAACCAACTACATCGACACATCTAAGTGGCTAGGTGAAGACTAGAGGAGGTATCGTTTCGGTGCGCGACAACGTCGTTGCTTCCGGGCTACCTCGTTCGGGTGTAGTCCCTTAAGAGCCATGAGATAAAAAAAGCATTCAACTTCGACGGGTGATTACGCGGACTCCATGGCACCTAAGGACATCTTGTCTAATCCTACACCTCAACGTAGGGACCCCCTACAATAGCATGTCTCTATTTTTCTTCTCCAATCAATGCTCTCGCTGCCCTATTGTTTGCAAACACGTGAAACAGTACAGTTTGAGCCAATGTATGGTTGTCAAATGGTATATTTTGCAAACGATGGGTCATGTCACTGAAACGATTGTGCACACATGTAGGGATGGTCTTGTAAACACTTGGGGAGGTGTTGTTTTAGTTCTCTAAGCTCAGGTTCTTCTGGGCTACCTCCTTCAGAGCCAAGAACCCCCTCCACAAGTACATAAATCGTTGTTAATTGCTTCTCTTTTCTTGTAAAATAATGAAATATTCTCTTAGCTTCAAGAATTTATAATTCTCTACTAATAGTTCTAACCACATGAAGGTGGAAGTTTTTCTGGCACCACTAACCTGCACATAAAAGTGTTAGTCAAAGAAATTTAAGTTTTAAATCAAAACCATACTAGATATATACAAAATACACAAATTTAATAAAATATATGAACTTAAATTTATCTAACTAACAAATTTATATATACCAAAGAAATTATATCAAAAAAATTATATATACCAGACATGAGCATTCTAAATTCATTCCAATGAACCATCAGGATTGGATCTACTCTGAATAGTAGACAAGATTGCTTCATGATTTGACTCTCAAACCTTCCAAAGAATCTTGTTATTAGGCCTTCCTCGATATTTATACAATTGAATATTTGTTGCTAGAACTAGATGTGAATATAAGAGTATTTTCTTGTGTGTATCAAAGTCTTCAAACACCCAGATAGAGGATTTTTTAATGGATACCATCGAAGCCAAGTTCCAATAACTACCACTGACCCTGTGGGGTACTCAATATCTTCACCATCTATAATAAGAGAAGTCAACTTATTTGTTTCCTCGATGAAACGACATAAGAAATAGTTTGTTCCTTCTTCATTGTCTTCTATCATAATAACTGCAAACATATGTCCTACAAAAAACAAAGGTTTCAACTCAAATTTAAATTGTACATATTAAAATTTCAATGGACATAACTCAATACAAAAATTGTAAATAACCATAAATACCTTTTCGAACCAAAATTGAAATTTTTTCAAAGTCCTTGGATGTTACAACTTCATCTACAGAAATAATTTGTAATGCTTGTGGAGGTTGATAACTAAGAAGCAGAGTCAGAGGCATACAAATCCATCCATCCAACCATTCTTGTGAATCACACTCAGCAATGACAAATTTGATGCAAGATGCATAAAAACATGTCAACTTTCTTGTTCATGTGGCCTATGAAGTAGCATCTGAGCTACAAAATGAATGCATATCATTGGACCTAGTGAGTGTCATACAATCCTCGTAGTTAGTAATTTGTTGTTCCTCTATCAACAAAAATTATCTGTGAACTATGGATTTTTATTAAGAACTTCGAGCCACATTGTTAATACACCATTCCACTATGCTATTTACATCTTTCAATTTAGCACCATCTTTGTACTTCAACTTTTCTCTTATAAGAGATCTTTTCACACATACTCATGTACCGTCATCCTCTTCTTTTCCATGTCCAGTCTCAGTGAAACTCCAAATATGTTGCACACCCATCTTGACATGCATCATTCTCATTCAATAAAACATTTGTTCATTCTTAAATTGAGATGTGTAATTATCCGACCATATATAATGTTGTTTGAAGTGGATGTCCCTATCAGACAAGTTTCCTTAAAATAACTAGAAACACCCTTACAAAAATTTAGTAGAATGAGTACGATCATCACTTATATAAAAGTGGTAATCTCTTAAAAAAATTGATCATTCCATGTACTGTCAAGAGAATGCATAAATGTTATATGCACAAAAATGGCAACTTGTACTGAGTTGTAATATTGTGATTGAACCTCCATTTGTGGTTGCAATGTGTAATTCTCTATAAAATCGACCACTGAAACAATATTACCAATAGGAAATGTGTCTTTGCATATCTTGAACCATTCATCCAACCATAGAGATCTGTGTGTATGCCTAGCATACTCATAAACAATTTCATCCTTAAATTTTCTCATAAATTGAAAAACAAGCCTATGTTATGTAACTAGTTCACACCATTTAGACTCTTTTCCATCTTTCACTAGTACACAACTGATTTATATTTATCAAACTCAACTAAATTATGTGTTATTACACCTTCAATTTGCTCATGGATGTAACTTTCCAAAGGTAATCTGATGTATGTACCATAGCTTCCATCTAAACAATCCTGACTATAAAAAATTGTCTAACTTCTTTTTCACAAAATATCATAGGAATGAAATCCCTGGAAGATATTGGTGGAACTTGAACACCACATTCTGATTAAATAGTTTCAAAATGAAAATTAGAACGAATAAGTAAAAATTTAGCATAATGCATCACAAATTCAACATGTTACCTACAACAAGTGGTGTGAACGTGGTTGATTTTCACATAGAATGGTTTCAACATTTCAAAAAAATGTTGGCTAATTTTAATTTCCAGATGCTCTTGTTCAAACTTACGAAAAAATTGAGTTTGAGTCATATCTAAGAAATTCTTTGGATGTGGTTCACGATTAGTAGAACCAACTCTTTGTTTTACAACATCTCTTGTATTAGGTAAAACTCTAGTGTTATCATGCAAAAATTGAATAACAACTTCTCTTATAACATGAGAATTATCTTTTTCCTTACGTGGTGCTCTAGCAGAAAATGCTCAAAAATCAGTGTTATTGAGTGATTGAAGGATATTACGTCTTTCAATTGCTTTCATTAGAGTTTTTTGATTAACTTGCAACATTCGACTTATTTGTGTAATCAAACGTTATTTTTTATTTATTCACTTACAACACTAGTAGCAAGTACAAGACGCACAATATTACTATCCCTAGAGCGTCTCTTGACACCAACAATGTGATATGCATCATGAAGGTTTTCAACAATTGTAGAGGTTTGACCACGTATATTAGATGTTATCAATCCTAAGGTGTTTAATGTAGGTCTCATTTTAATCAATTTCATCAAACTAACCAACAACTGACATCTTTGGGAATCATTTAAAATTTCAAAATGATTATCCCAAATTTCAATGGCTTTTCTTCTGATTTTCCGTTCATAAAGTTTGTCAGACATTGGTTTCAAAATGTTTTCATCAATTTCAATAAAATAATTAGGTTTCTTACGGAAAATCCTAGGAGGTGTTTTTGTCAAATTTTGCTTGTCTACAGTTTCAACCTGAATTTCCTTATTCACATTTTCATTGTCTCCTTTAATTTCAACATTTGCTACATCACGAGTATTTAATTCTTCTTCAACATTGACAGTAAAAACATCTTCATCACGATTATTTAATTTAACTTCAACATTGACAGTAGAAACATTACTTGGTTCCTCATTGCTTACAATAGTAGGGGTTGAAGATGAACCTCTTCTTCATTCACGAAGATTCCACATTCACTTAGCATTTTGAAATCTTTTTGCCTCTAATTCGTTTGGTATTTTTTTACTTAATGACTTCCTTTTTTGACTTCGTTTCTTGTCTCCCATGATGTTTAACTTCCGGCGATGAGAAAAACGTGTAAAAATGACATAATTTTGTAGTAATTCATACAATAAAGTCAAACAGTAAAAATCACATGTTAATTATAACATTGGGATGTGTGTAAATATGATTTAAGAACCGTGATCACGCTTTACAAACTGCGCTCGCAGTTTATAAAGCGTGATCGCAGTTCTTGTTATAAAACATGTGATCGCGGTTTATAAACCGTGATCACAGGTCTCTGTATCATCAAATCTGACCCTAAGGCTCGGGAAATCTTTGTTTTTTCCCAACCAAAGCTATGGAAGGTCATTATAAGTGTAAAAGGTCAAAAAACTTCAAATTTACTCTTCCACAGACTTGAACCATGCTGAACAACTAAAAACATTTTACAAAAATGGTGCCATCGCGTAGGGGAGAGTATTAGCTTCATAGAATAATTGATTTTAAAGTGAATAGAATAATATAAATATCATTTTATAATTTTTTACTAAAAATAGGTCTTTAAGACATTTTTCCTGCAAATGTTCATGTCTACGTTTAAGACTGCAACTTTTGTTTCACTTATCAAAATGTGATAGAACTTATACCATCCCAAGCATGGAGAAATTCTATACACGTTAACACACACACACACACATATATATATATATATATTTGATTTCGATATTTTTTATATAGTTATGGTGGGCAAATGAAAAGTGCTCCATTTTCTAAATCTTTTCAAACCACTTTCACAGAAAAAATCATAAAAAAATATTGCTTGAAAAAAATACAAAATAAAATCCATCCCAAGATAGACAACTACATCTAAATTTTCACCAAATGAAAAAAAATAACAAGATTTGGTCATCCAAATCACAGGCAAACGGACTACAATCTTATAGGTTTTTTCAAAAAAAAAAAACCAAGTCATAATTTTAAGTATTTAATATAGCTAAACTTGTCCATTTTAAAAAAAAATAGTAGTTTAGAAACTAGATTCCAGATGCTACGATTCATATTTATATAATTTTTTCTAATTTTGAGTGCGTGTATTACTAATAATCCCTACAAGTTGAGATTTTACTCTTTTTTGCAATATGACGTCCACTTATGACCCCTTTTTTGTCCACCAACTTGTTGCACTTACCCTATGGGATTTCTCATGGAGAAGCTTAATGTCCCAAAGGATGCAATAGGATACCGCAGGGAGGAGGCTCCTGAGTATTAAAAAGATAAGAACTTTTACAACCTTACTCATCATCCATTCAAGTTGAAAGAAAAGTTAGAAATTAAGTTGTATGATGGGATGTGAATGCCGAGAAGCTAGACCATTGGCTAGCTGAACTTGAGGTATATTTCGGTTTTGATGCAGGAACATATCTCCTAGAATATATTTTGGATTGAAAAATGGTCTAGGAGTCTTTTGTAGGGTCTTGCAGTTCATTTGGTGGTTCTAGTTTAACTCTAGTTCTTTAAATTTTCAAATATTGGTGTCCCACCTTTTTGGAAAATTTGAATTTTTGAACTTGTATGAGCTATTTTTGGCTTTCTAGCATGTGTGTCTGAGGGCTAATATGTTTGGAGGGATTATATTAGGTATTAAAGGTATTTCTTAAGGGCTTAGTAGGGGTTAGTGAGTAAAATAATATGTAAATGCAAAAATAATACCTCTCATATACTGTGAAAATGTGACATGTGTGAAAGAAATCAATTAGGGTTGAAAGGTAAGTGTAACAAGGTAGATAAAAATAAAATAATGAATGATTCATCATCATTCAAGAAAAGTATCTTGTTAAGAAAGATAAGGAAGGGTAGGAGGTTTTGTATGAAGAACTCAGAATAATAAAGAAGATCATGTTCTAACATGATAAGGACTATGTGGAATGAGATTTCTTTGCAAAGCTCTTGTAATTCGTCTTATGGTAAAGTGTGATATGTTGATTTATTTTAGAATAATTATAGGGAGTAGTATAATAATTTTTTTTAGGAATTCTATGAGAGTTTGAAAGAATGCATGCTCAACTTGGTGGTTGAAGATTCTAGCAGGGTTAGAGCTCAATTTTACTAGTAAAAAACAGTGGAGAAAAATTTGTTTTTAAGTATCGAGAGATATTTATCCCTCACTTTCAGAACAATAATGTGAATCAGGGTAAGGTGGATTGGTGCTTCAAATTTTAGTGTTTAATTCCAAATATTTTTCTTTTTATAAGCCTTTTAGTACTCCGACGTAGTCTAGGAAACCCTACCTAGGGTTTGATGGTAATATGTTTTGAAGGCCTTAAAGATTGATTTAGGTTAAGAAAATTGGTAAATAATATCCTAAAACCTTCCTTTCATGGATTTTGCAAGATTTATAACTTGGTTTTCCCTAAATTGATCACAGTCACTAACAATCTTGGCTCTTAGAGTTTATACAGTCCATAAGGCTTAACTTGAAACTGAGGAAACACGTTTTAGATACCTTACACCTAATGTTAAGGCCTAGAAATGTATAGACATATTCTATTTAATACAAGATAATTATCATGATTTAGAGGTTGGTAGTTTCTTGAATATTATCATTTTCTTGACAGTAGGTCTGCAAGCCTATAGCAAAGTATTAGAGACCTAATTTGAACCTGAGAAAGTGGTTTTGTAGAATTTTTCCTTAAAGAAGGTACCCTAAAATATTGCACAATGATTAAACACCAAAATTGGTACTGTACGATATAAAATCAACACGTGACCTTATTTACACCTAACCTCTCAAGGTCGTGCCGAGACAGCCAGTGTAGAATGAGTATGAATGTGAGTGTGGTGACGGGGATCAAGCTAATTGGACAATCTTATATCTTCAACACACAATATCAAGATCTATAAGTCTAAGGCAAAGAATGCTCTCCTAAATTGAAGTGGTGTGATGGCTCAGTCTGAGATAATAGCCACTCGTAGACTCCAATCAATATCGAGCTTGGCCGAGATTCTATTTGTTGTTTGTTGAACAAATAGAAAATGACCTGCGAGTGCTTCGTATAGATTTCTAGATAAGGTTGTGGAAGTAAGAACAAGAAGTGTGATGAAGCCACAAGTATTTATGGGTAATTTTCTAGTCTGGTCCAGAAATTCTTAGCATGGTCATTTGTTATGTTTAATAAGGAAAGTTGTGTAATAATATCTGGGGGAAGTAGTGAAGATCTAAATATTGATGTACACAAACTAGTGTCAATGTCTAACTTACTAGTAGGCCCGTTGGGTTACAGGACCTGAGGATCACAACCAAAGACTCATGGGGGATGTGGCCCTTCAATGCTCATACGTGTAATCAAATCTTGTTGCCAGGAGTAGTTCAATAGTTGTAGCCTTGATTAGCAATGATATTTAGCGTATTAAGTTGTTCTATTTTCTCAACAAAAGTTACAGGTGTGCGTAAGACTGTCAAACGTAAACTGGTATCAATGCCAATTATCAATTCCAGCTTGTTGGGTTATGGGACCAAGGGATCACAACTTTATGTCTTTTCCTGTTGTGGACTGTTGATGGTCATACATGATGAAACAAAATGTTTTGTGATAAGGAGACTAATTACTGAAAGAAATCTAATCTGTTTTTTTGGGGTTTTCACAATATTTTGGATCAAAGCAATAAAAGAAAACTAATTTATCAAAGGAAATATTTTTGTTCTTTTCTAATCTTTAAGCAATGCGTTCTAATCTAATAAATACACTAAAGACAAGTAATCATCCGGATGTAGTTGGTTGCTTGTGCAAATGTATGAATCTAATCTAAAGCAAATAACCTAATATGATCAAAACCCTCCAAACCTTACCTCAGAGGTGAAGAACAAATCATGACCCTGAAAGGGGCTATTGTTCCTCACAACTTCCCTGGTAATGTTAAAGAGGAAAACTTACTAATGATTTGATCTACTTGTGATTGAATAATTTATTGAAACGAAGTATTTTCTACTCTATTTGATATGAATGATTTTCTACTCTATTTGATATGTGGTTTAAATTAGTGATTTAAAATTGAAAATTCAACAAACAAGGAAAACAAACACATAATTCAAACTTGGATAAGCAAGAGCTTTGGCAAATTTGGTTGTGTTTGTATCTTCTTTCTATAAGTGTTCATGTGAGTCCAAGGGATTGGGAATGCAAGAACAACAATAAGAGGATGGCACTTGAGCAATGGCATCTTGATGGTAGTCCAGATGCAGTGCAAGTAGAAGAGAGATAGCAAAAGAGATCAGAGTTTGGCTATGTAATTCCTAGCAAGATCATAGCATCAATACAATGCAATATACACAAAATTCTTAGGCCTTTTGCTTGAATACAAGCATGGAATATATAAGAATGAAGGATGGGAGATGCCTTCATGCACAAGGCAAGAAGGAGCAGTTCCAACCAATTAAATTTATTTAAAAATAGGAGGAAGGAGAACCAAGCAATCAAAGATAATTTTAGACAATTTGGCTCACAAATGCATGAAAAAGTGAAATTAAGTGAACCATCGCATGTCAGAAACATGCAAGAGAGAATCTAGAAAAAGAGGGCAGGACTGTTGCCCTGCGCAGGGCGGCGGTTCTGACACTGAAAGCCAAAACATGTGCAGAAAGAGGAAAGAAGCTAGAAAAAATGCGGAAAGGCTAAGTAAAGACGTCTAGATGAAAAATATATACCATAAATGAAAATTGGAGCTCGAACACCTTCTTGAAAGGACATGAATCATCATTGGGGACTTTTGTAACAATTTTCTGACAATGTAGCACATGTAATTTTGGGTGCATACATATTTCCCCCTCGGAGAAGGGTTTTAGCCATGAAGAGGCATAAAATGTAGAGTCTGAGTATGATGTTCCCAAAAAGGGGAGTTAGAAGCTATACTTGACACGCCCGTGTGTCGAAATGTCACCGCCTAAGCTCCCACTACCTATAAGAGAGAAATAAGACTCAAGTGCAGATAGATAAAATATTGAAAAATAAACATTAAATCAAAACGACAAGAGGACTTACCATATAAGCGGGGTTATAGAAATATACCTGCGCCAACGCTCCAGCTTTGTGAACACATACACTCAAAACGAGGTTATAATAACATATATATATATATATATATATATATATATATATATATATATATCGAAACAACTCATTTTCCAATTCACTTGTGCTATTCGATTTGGTTAATTTGGAGCTCTGGACCCATGGTGACCATTTCCAACGAGAGTATAGCCGATACAACCATGAAGAGACTGTGATCATGCCTCCATGAGCGGGAGATTGACCAACGTGGTCTAAGGTTGGTTATTTTCGCTTTTGTCTTTTAATACCTAAAATGTAAAAACTTTTAAAAGTTTACCTAGGAGGGATCATTTTCAAAAACAATTATCTTAAATGATTCTCTAGGGGGGCGCCCATAAGGCATTCTTTTATTTTGTCAAAAGTAGTCTTATTTTGTATTTTTCGGCATTTTTAGGGTAAGAGACGTGTTTGGAAAATCGGTCCAGAACTACCTCCCAAAGCAAGGTGGCGGTCATGGGACCACTACCCTTCTAGGGAGGTGGTCCTGGAACCGCCGCCATGCACTAGGCGGCGGTTCTTAATAGAATGACCAAAATGTGTCTTTAACTTGATTTTTTTTATTTTTTATGTTTTGTAATGCTTTTGGTGAGCTTATTATTTGGTATATGTTACTAACTTTCTCTTTTTCCATGTTTTGGTGAATGCAAAAGAAGGAGTACATCAGATGGAATTGGGAGAGGGAGAGTGATTGGCTCCTAGTTATCTTGGATCAGCTAACCCAGGATGAGATGGACCTTCTCTAGAGGGTCGATATCTGTAGGATTGTGTAGGTCCCCCATGTTTCTCCTGCCATACATATTCTATGTGAATTATTTTCCTAGTGGGATGCAGACCAGAAAACTTTTCGGTTGCCAAGTGTCCGGGGTGAGTGGACCATCACCCTGGAGGATGTATACTACATTCTTGGGCTCCCAATACTTGGGAGGAGGATGAATTTGGATACAACAAGGTCCAGGTCTGCAACGATGTAGTGGGCCACTTACATGTGAGATGCCCCTGTCTCATCTGGTTCAAAGACGGGGATGAAGGTTTTGTCCATTGCCACTGCTCTCATTCATGTCATACATAGAGCCGTCATGGGCATCTTGTCCTCCTGACTAATCAGGGAAAAGGGTGGTGATAGCATTTTATATTATTGGGCTCCTGTCATTGCGCAGATCGAAGGGGCATGACTGTAAATATGCCTGTGGTGCATATATCTTAGGGACTACCTACCTTGATTTATATAGGGTAGTCAGGGGCAGTCATTGAGCCACCCCACTCTTGTTATGAGCTGATTTTATGAGTGTTTCATCCCCTATGTAAAGGGAGTACTAGTGTCAGATCCAGGGGTTGTTTGGGAAGCTATACTAATGGGTATGTTAGTGCTTAGGACACCACATCAGCTAGTGGCTTCCCTGACTACGGCAGACATGATGACCACACCCTACCAGGGCATGGCATGGATATGGAGATAGGAGGAAACTACAATGGTAGCTTGCTCTTCGATGGGCTATCTAGTTAACAAAGCAAGGAGACTTAAGGCCCACCCATTTGATTGGGTCCCCCAGCAGTTTGGCATTACCTTGATATGCTCCCTCTAGTTACACCAGTTTATTGGAATATTTAGGAGGCTCAGAGGGGCCCTAGAGGGGATTATGGTTGGACAGGGGTCATTCTAGGTGTGCCTATTGTGGTTAGATGGGTGGTCCACACTTGATGGGTACCTAGTGCCCCTCGAGCACCCCTACTTTAGATTGTGGCCACTCCTGCTCACAGCGGGGAGCAAGATGATCCCATTGATCTAGATTTTAACTTTAAGGAGGATATGGGGGATGATACGGAAGAGGATTCAGTTGGAGAGGACACAAAGGATTATGTAGTTGGTGTTGGGACTTGTGAAGCAGCCCATATGGAGGAGGACAAGAGTGACCCTAAGTGGCATGATACTCAGGAGATGTTGAGAGCAACATACGAGGAGGCCAGTGCTGAGAGGGAGACCTTAGTATCAGAGATGAAACTTCCTCATGATGGAGAGGGGGATGATGAGTCCATGATAGGACAGAGATTCACCTCTAGCTTTAGGGAAGCCCTGCAACCACCAACAACATTAGCTGCAGTAGCTACCAATCCTACCTTGATGCCTAGAGACCTGAGTAAGTTTAATACTTTTCTCTCGACTTTGTTAGATAGGAATGTTGGCTTGTTTCCCTTTCCTTATTTTATTTTTATAACTTATCACTTCTTGTTCTCTTCTTGTAGCAATGGCACAAAATTGGTGAGAGCTCATCCATTGGGTGTGCATGGACACTCTAATGATCCCCTCGGGGAAAACCCAATTTGAGTTGACCGTCGACTCGGTCCAGCCATTAACCACTGGCAAACACACTAACATGTTTTCTCCTGTGTGGAGGGTAGTGGAGATAGTGACTTCCCTTTATACTACAGTGGCCGGCTATGAGGCCGCCAAGTTCTTGATGAGGTGGAGCCATTCCCATAATGAGGCAATGGGCAACAGATGCCACCATGAGCACTCACATCATTCAGTTCACTCCCAACATCGTTGTAGCCGCAGTAGGAGCCCTAAACATGGTTGGGCACCATCTGAGGGATCCCACAGGGACTGACAGGCCATGCGGCCATTTTTATTGCTTCGATGACATTTTTTCAAGCATTTATATGATTTCTTGTGTATTTTAGGCTCATTGTGAGCATTTTGACCATGCCTGGTGCATGGTGACATTATATACAAATTGGATTCACCATGATATATACAAACTCTTGTTTTTGGTTTAGTATTCCATTGTATCTGAGTTGAATTTCTTTTGGTTTATCTCTCATGTGTACTCTAGATGTTTAGAATTTATGCTTTTCAGAATGCATGCAATGGGTGTGAAATGATAACATAATGATTCCTTTTTGTATTTCACAATGCTGATATATGATAATGCGAACACAATGTGATGTTTGAATTTTAGCTTCTTTAAGCAATATTTGATACTTCATATTGTCTTGTAAAAATGTGGTGATACAACGATATGATAAGAAGATGTAATTTCCCCAATCCTAACCTCATGCAACCAGTAGGATGCGGGGGATCAACACCAAGATCTAGAAAGGACACAAGCTACGAAAATTTGTTGAATGGTAATGATGAGGGAAAGACAATGGTTTGACATGACCAAATTGAGACACTACAACCTCACCCTACTCAAGTTACTTCATAGCTTAGAATGTGATTTACTTTCCATTTTATCTAGACTTAGATCCGTAGATGGCTACTTGGTTGACAAAATCTGGTTTTGAGGTTTTAAACTCTTTTGGACTTTTGGACATCTAACTCACTTTTTTTTTACTTATGAATTCACAAAATTTGAATGAATAATTTGTAACTTTCAAGTTTATCAAAATACCTCCTACTCCTTGCCCCATGCTACCAAGAGGAACCATTATTTTATCACCATAGACAAGAAATAGGTGAGTAAGGGCATTTATCTCCTTTCCTAACCCTACATCACTAGTAAGAGATGTAGGCTCAACATTGAAGGTTAGTAGGGAAAAGAAATGTGTAAAATAAACATTTTCTATGGATTTTCATTTGACTTACTCATCTAGAAAAAAAATTAGTATGTTCATAGTTCCAAAGAGATTTGTATGGGATAGATGTGACACCATGAATCTTCTAGAACAGACCATAGGCAGAGACACCTAATCTAGAAAGAGACTATAAGCAGACCCAAGTATGTAGGTCTTGGTATGATCATCATCAAAACTTTGTCTTATCTTGCTTGAACTGATGAAATGATTTGAAAACAATTGATGACAACATGAAAATTTGAAGAGACATGATTTGAATGTTTTTCAATGGTTTCAAAATTTTTAGGAGTTGTTATAAGAATAAATCCCTTGATCACAAATTTTACAAAATGAGCTGGCAAATGAAAGTGTGATGTAGATGCAGTAATGTACATTTAAAAATTGATAATGGATAATGTGTAATACCTCTTTAGGTGAAGAGAGTTCACAGATTCGTTAAAATCCTCAACTTCTAGTGTACATAGGTGAAATGCCCCAATTTTGTAGTCTTCTATCGCTCGATATGGACCCAACCACCAAGGTCTGAATTTCCTTCCCTTGCTGGTTTTATTGTCTATCTAGCTATCAAATCTTAATACCAAATCTATCTCATATATTTCACATTCGTAAACCTTCTTATTGTACTTTCGAGCCATCCGATCAGCGTAAATAATGTGTCATTGTTCAACATTAATTCTAGCCTCATCAAGACTTTCTAATTGAGAGAATCATGCTTCTCAATAACCCTCTTCTCCCATGATCCCGTGTAGTTAAATACGAACACTAGGTATTTCAACTTCAATTGGTAGAACCTCCTCAGCACCAAACACTAAAGAAAATGGGGTTACCCTTGTTGGCATTCTAACTGACGTTCGATAGGCTCATAAGGCCGGAGAAAGCTTTAGGTGCCAATCTTGTTTGTTCTCCTTAATAGTTTTAAGAAGGATGGACTTTAATGTTTTATTCATAGCCTCAACTTGTCCATTATCCTGAGGATATTAGAGAGAATCCATGTGATGAATTATCTTAAACTTTGCACATAATTCATGGACCTAATCATTTTTGAAAGACGTTCCATTATCCAAAATAATGACTTGGGGCACCCCGTACCTATAAATGATTTGGTTCAAGATGAACTTAGCGATTACAGAGCCAGGTACAGTGGTAAGAGGCATGCCCTCTACCCACTTAGTAAAGTACTCTGTGGTCATGATTATGAAGTTATGGCTATCCATTGATGAGGGAGAGAATTTAACTATAAAATCCATGCCCCACGTGGAAAAAGGCCATGGGGTTGTGATTGGTTGTAAATCTTATGCCGATATGTGGATCTCGTGGGAGAACTCTTGGCATTTGTGGCATCTACGCACAAAATATATTGCATCATGTTCTAGAGTGGGCCAAAAATATCCCATCCAATGTATCTTTTGAGTAGTGGTGTGGCCACTGAAGTGACCTCCACATATCTTTTCAGATTCTTTGGTATTAACACATCTTAACAACATTCTGTCAAAGAATCTGTCATACAGCACTTGTTCCAAAATAACGTACTTGGTGGCAATAACGCATTACCATATTCTTTGTTGCAATGTTTCCCCTTTTGGGTATGTATGGTCCATGATGAAATTGAAAATGTCGGTATTCCAAGGACACATAGAGATAGGGGGCCTAGTTTTGACAAAGTACACACACTCATTGGGAAATTCTAAATCTACAAAATCACCTCCATCTAATGGATTGTCAGCCAACCAGTCCGTAATGATTTTTCCCTTTACGAATTTCTGATTTACAAATGTTAGTTCAAACTCACCCATTAGGTTTATGAAACACCCGACCTTTTTAGACAAGGATCCTTGTGTGAGGAATGTCCGCAAGTGATCTGATTTAACAATAAACCTCATTTCCTGATTTAGGATATAATGCCTTAAGCGCTTTGTTGTAAAGACTATGGAAAGGCATTCTTTTTCTGCCTGAGTGTAACGTGTCTCATAATCAAGAAGCATCCAACTAATGAAATAAAGTGCACACTCCTGTTTATCATCATCTTCTTAAGCTAACATGTAAGCTAGCAAAACATCTATAGCTCGTGAATACATGATCAAAGGGCGATCTGATCTAAGAAGCATTAGCGTGGGAGGGGATACCAAGAATATTTTAACTTCCTGAAAGGCTTTGTTGCATTATTTTCTCCAATTAATGCAGCAATCCTTTTTCAACAAATTATTGATTGGATGAATATCAAAGTTCAATTCAAGGATGAACCTGTAGATGGCACTGAGTTTCCCAAGAAAAGATCTGATACCGGATTCTTCTGATGGTGGAACCATTTATAACACAGCCAAGATTTTGGATGGGTTGACATAAATTCCTCATGAAGATATAATGTAACCCAGAAGCTTGCCTCCCGTTACACCGAATACACACTTTTCCATATTCAATGTGACACCATATTCGAGTAAGCATGAAAGGATGACACAAAGCACCTTTGGGTGATCACAGCACTTCCTAGCCTTAGCTAGAAGGTCATCCACATATGATTCCACAATCTTATGAATAATTTCATGGAATATATATGTCATTGCTCGTTAGTACGTGGTGCCAGCATTCTTAAGACCAAATGGCATAACATCACAACAGTAATTTCCCCAAGGGGTTATAAACATAGTCTTGGCTTGATCCTCCTCGGATATTTTTATTTGATTGTACCTAGAAAACCCATCTATGAGAGACACCAATTCAAATACAGTTGTTACGTCAACAATAAAGTCGATGGATGGTAATGGGAAATCATTTTTGGGGCACGCCTTGTTAATGTCCTGGAATTCTATGCAAATATAGATCTTTCCATTCTTTTTTAGAACAAGGATGATATTAGATACCCATTGTGAATAATCGACTGGCTTGGTCCATCATACCTAGAGAAGTGTCATTACTTCTTCTTTCACCATGAGGGCCACTTTTGGGTTCATGGGCCTCGACTTTTTCTTGATCGGCATTGCATTTGGTTTGGTGAAAAGATTTTGCACCATGATATGTGGTGTAATTCCCATCATTTCTTTGTAACTAAATGAAAAGTCTTTTTGGTCTTCCTTGAGGATTTGGGTATGTATTTCCACCTCCTCTAGAGTTAAGGAGGACCCCAGATTTAAGATTTTTGGTTCCTCCTATGTTCCAATATTTATATCGATCATTCCCTTGATTAAGGAGGTGTTGCCCTCCTCAAACGCAAGTAGGGCTGGAGGTAACTCTAAATCCCCTTCTTCTACCTTGGAAATTTCAAGATCTTTTCCCAAGGAGGATTCGATCATGGGATTCCCAAAATAGGAAGAGAAACGTCGGATTAAGGAAAGCTCTATCCTGTGATAAGTAAGATGTAGCTCTGCAAAAGTGTTTAAATATCTTAGAGTCGCTTCATCACCATCAACATGGTCTGAACAATCAGGATGATTCTTAGCTTCTACATACATCAACATTGGGGTCATTGGTGCTTTACGAATCAAGGGCTTGGCATGGAATGAAACCGTGAAGCTTGTATCTTCTAGGTCACTACTTGGGGTGAAGCACGAAGTAAAATTTTCTTTAGAGTTTGCAAGAAGGATCTATTCGCGTGGAACTGCTTCAATTGATATGAATTCAAACCCTTTTGTCAGGCCTAGCACTATTGTTTTATAAATTTGTAGATGCTCATCTCTAGTCTCATATACTTTAGATATTTTATTTGCGACTAGTTGTGATTCACCCAACACCCTAATATTGAGGATGCCCATTCTCTTAGCTATAATGAGACCTAATAGGAAAGCCTCATATTTAGCCCCATTATTTGTACATTTGAAATTTAACTTGAAAGAAAAATGTAGAATCTTTCCTTCAGGTGCAGTAAGGATCACACTTGCCCCGGCACCAAAACGACACTTGGCTCCATCAAAATGAAGAGTCCAATAACTACTTGGAAAGATGGACGTTAGGTCATCCTTTATACCTTCTTTGTTTACCTCGATTACTTCAACCATGTAAACCTCATATGTTGTAAGAGAATCGAGTCCCAGAGTATGTCCCATTCCCATAGAATCATAGGGGAGGAGAATAGGAAAATCCTTCTCCAATGGCTCGAAATTTTTTTTTTGGTTCCTAGCGACACTGTCTCTACAATAATGGTTTCATCCTAGACCGTCGTAATTACCTCAATCAACCTCATGACTTCTAACTCTGTCGAAGAGACTAGTTTTCTTCTAGTACCATGCTTGTAGGTTTGTTTAACTTATTTGTGGGAAGCTCAAACTCATAGTGGACCCCTAACCTCTTCTTTAAGTTAGCAAAATGTATGTCAAAGGGTTTTGGATCACCTTATGCCACAAAGACCTTCCCTAAATGTAGGAATCTAACCTCCTGGAATAGAGTGAAGGGGATTTCCTTCATGCGGTGGATCCAAGGATGGCTAAGGACCATATTATAGTTGGTTTCCCAGTCTATAATATAAAACATGGTTAGTACCATCTTAAGCTCAAGAGTAACCATTAATATTATGGTTTTGATCGATGTTTCCTTGAGGCTATCATATCCTCTCAATGTGTTTCGTGTCGAGGAGAAATTGGTCTCCCCATACCCTAACTTCTGAAGAAAAGAGAAAGGAACTATCTTAACTATTTCCCCATCATAGATCATTGCATGCTTTATGTAGTTATTGTAAATCCAAACTTGCATAAACAAATCTAGGTCACCCCTATGAGATATCTCAGCATCCGTGGACATCTTTCTGATGTCAAACACTAACCCAATATCTCTCTCAGGCTACCGTGAAGAATAACATCAAAGTCTATGTTATTTATTTATGCCTCTAGCGGAGAGGTAACATTAATCAAATGGTTTAAACCTAGCACTTCTAACAGAGCGGCTCTATGAGTAGGGGAATTCTTCAGTAGATCTAAGAAGGAAATTTGTGAAAAGGTCTTCGTTAGATAATTGATCAATTCATAAGCCTCTACTAGCTTGCTTAGAATATCATGAACATTTTCTTACATATCCAGATAAATCGGGATTTGCTACGAAGAATAATCCTTGGTTCTTATGGCAGCATTAATTTTAGGTTTAACATCTAACTCTACCAACCCCATAATTTTTGTTTGCTGGTGACCATTCAAAGGAGGTACCACCTGTGGGTTTGACGAAGTTGAGGCTTCATGATCATGAGTCCCTATTACAATACCTTTATTCGAACCATTAGGATCTAATCTACCATCCTTTGGACGCATGGGGAGAGGATTGTTAAGATCCCTAATGGTGTTTTCTATGGAGACATTGGTCCCATGTAGGTGTTTTGAGTGGGTATTGTTGGGTTTGCCAAAAATATGTCAACAAATAACTGTCTTTGGTCCTCTAGAAAATGTTGTAAAAACTTGTTAAAATTGTGGTACATTCTTGCGTCATGCCCGCGAACCCTATGGAAACCACAATATAAGCCGAGATCGTAATCTCGAGGCCTTTGGTTTATTCCTTATTGTGGTCTGAAACTACGGTTATTGTTTGGTTTATGGTTGTTATAATTAAAATTTTAGAACCCTTTCCATTTGTTTTGGAATTGGTTGGGATACCCACCTAGGTATTGACTAGGGCTTGGGTTTAGTGTTTGTCTCTATTGCCAAGGTTGTTGTTGTTGAGGATGATTAAAATCCACAACGTTTACCGAGGGTGAGAAATTATTTTTTCTCTAATTATTTCCATTATTTTTTCTTTATTTGTAGCTCATGTACTAGTAGGATTAACAACATTAGGCTTTTTGGGCTGGTCAGTCACATCATCGGTCATGGCCCCACAATTCTTATCAAGGATCTTTGGTCCTTGATTATTGTTTGTGTTGTTGGAGTAACCGAGATTATTTTGATTGGGAGTGAATAAATTCCCATTTGCTCCATAAGTCTTACGACCATTGTCAATGGCCTCTTGGTCAATCCGAAGAGCACCCTCTAACACCTCTTCATATCTCCTTAGTGGGAAATTTTGAACGTCTTCCTTCGTCTCTCTGATGAGAGAGTGAAAGAATAAATCACAAAGTTCAGTTTCATCCATATTTGGAGCACTTGTAGAGGAGTATATAAATTTTCACCACCTTTGAATAAAGTTGGTTGCAAAATCATTGTGTTCTTGCTTGATGTGAAGGAATTCTCTAATTCATGTTCTCAAAATCTTGTTCATATCAAAAGCTTTGATAAACTATGATACGAGTTTCTTGAACTAGTGTATTGAAGCATGTGGTATCCTATAGTACTAGTCGAAAGTAATAACTTCTAGCGTCTTAGGGAAAAATTTTGTAATGACTGTGTCCCATGGGAGCAACTATCGAATGGTTGTTGCACAAGCCTTGATGTGGGCATTAGGATTACCCTCTCCTTTGAATTTGGGAAGTTTGGGCAAGGGTCTCAAGAGAATGACTGTCTGAATGGATAAGTCTAAGGCTTCCTTGAGATATTCAGAATAAGTCCCCATTGCGTATGTTTCTATCATTGAAGATCCTTGTTGGGGAGGTGGGGGATGTATTGGTTTCTAAAATGGGATAGCATAGACATTTTTTGGGGTGTATGGCATCCCATGTGGTTGTCTATACAAACCCGGGTAGGTATACATGTCCCCCTGCGGAGATTTAGAATACATGTGCACATAGGGGGGTTGATTACCTTGGTATGGAATTAAAGACACGAAGCCAGGGAATGTTACATTTCCAGCTGGGATGGCGTTTGAGAACGCAATTCTGGCTGGTGCCTGTTGCAGATATCCATACATGGCTTGGGGGGGACATACCCAAGGTGCCTGTCCCCATAAGCAGATCTCCAAGGTTTTGAGTGTTCATGTAAACTATAGGATTCTATGCAGTAGGTATTTGTCCGTAATTTTACAAGTAGGGAGAACTTCGAGCTTTCCCTACATGTGAATTTTGAGTATTCTGGGAAAGCTCTAGCTCCTTGATTTTATCTACCAAAGCTGAAATGACATCTCTCATTGACGGGGAAGTGATTTTTTAAGTACTCTTTATTGAATCATCAGAGGTTGCTGAGAAGTAAGGTATCCTGCTATGAATTGTTCACTATGTTACCACCCCTAATTAGTAGTATTTTCGGTTAGTGGAGGTGTAACATTATTTTTTTGGAGCCGGACATCACCTTGTTATTACAACCTATCAAAAGTTCATTTCATGTTCTATAAGTGTTGTTCACTCCTAGCATATCGTGATAAATATTCCTCATCTAGATGCAGGAGCTGATCTTATTACATGCTAATGGGCTGTCGAAACAATACCCAAGGAGATGAACTTGCTTCACTAGTGAAATTCATGTTGTTAGAACTTGATTGTTCATGAGGATAGGTCTGAGTGACCTGGTCAAGTTCCTCGATACATACATAGGAACCAACATTGGTTCCCTGAAGTAGAGGATTTTGATTAGATGAGTGATTATATGCCCATGTTGAAAGTGAAGGTGATTATTTTGGTATACTTGATTGGTAGTGGTACATGTCAAAACCTAGGATGGGCTGACTGTACTCATCATATCCCAACATATTCGGGGGGTATAACAATACCCATATCATAAAGGATGGATGAAGAAAACAGAAATGTTTAGAGGCTAGCTCTTCACATTAGGTTCACTAATTTGTACAATATAAAATCAGCACGTAGCCTTCTTCGCACCCAACCTCTCGAGGTCGTGCCGAGAAATTTGATGTAGAATGAGTATGAATGTGAGTACAATGACGGGGATCAAGCTAATTGGCAAATCTTATATCTTCAACACATAATATCGAGATCTGCAAATCTAAGGAAAAGAATGCTATCCTAACTTGAAGTGTTGTGATGGGTCAGTCTGAGATAATAGTCACTTGTAGACTCCAATCAATATCGAGCTCGGCCGAGATTCTATTTTTTGGTTGTTGAACACACAGAAAATGACCTGTGTGTGCCTCATATAGATTTCCAGACAAGGTCATGGAAGTAAGAACAAGAGGCACGATGAAGCCACATGTATTTATGGGAAATTTTCTGGTCTGGTCCAGAAATTCTTAGCATGGCCAGCTACTATGTTAAATAAGGAAATCTATGCAATAATATCTAGTGGAAGTGGTGAAGATCTTAATACTAATGTACGTAAACTAGTGTTAGTTTCTAACTAACTAGCAAGACCGTTGGGTTGTGGGACTTGAGGATCACAACCAAAGACTTGTGGGGGATATGGCCCTTGAATGGTCATGTGCCTAATCAAATCTTATTTCCAGGAGTAGTCCAATACTCGTAGGCTTGATCAGTAGTGATATTTAGTGTATTAAGTTGTTCTCTTTTCTCAGAAAAAGTTGCAGGTGCACGTAAGACTGTCAAACGTAAATTGGTATCAATGTTAGTTATCAATTCTGTCCCGTTGGGTTGTGGGACCAAGGGATCACAACTGTATGTCCTTTCTTGTTATGGACCGTTGATGGTCATACATGATGAAATAAAATGATTTCTGATAAGTAGACTAATTACTAAATGAAATCTAATCTATGTTTTTGGGGTTTTCACAATATTTTGGATCAAAGCAATAAAAGAAAACTAATCTATCAAAGGAAATATTTTTTTATTTTCTAATCTTTAAGCAATGCATTCTAATCTAATAAATAAATTACAGACAAGTAATTAGTCAGATGTAGTTGGTTACTTTTGTAAATGTATGAATCTAATTTAAAGCAAATAATCTAATCTTATCAAAACCCTCTAAACCCTACCTTAGAGGTGAAGAACAAATCATGACCCTGAAAGGGGATATCATTCCTCACAACTTCCCTAATAATGTTAAAGATGCAAAATTACTAATGATTTGATCTACATGTGATTGACTAATTTATTGAAATGAATGATTTTCTACTCTATTTGATATGTGATTTAAACTAGTGATTTAAAATTGACAATTCAATAAACAAGGAAAACAAACACACAATTCTAACCTAGATAAGCAAGAGCTTTGGCAAATCTTGTTGTGTCTATATCTATCCCCTCAGTATGTTCCTTTATTTATTCGATTGTTCATGTGAGTTCAAGGGATTGGGAATGAAAGAACAACAATAAGAGGATGGCACTTGAGCAATGACAGCTTGATGGCAGTCTAGATGCAATGCAGATAGAAGAGAGATAAAACAAGATATCATAGCTTGGCTATGCAATTCCTAGTAAGATCATAATATCAATACAATGCAAGATACATAAAATTATTAGGCCTTTTGATTGAATACAAGCATCGAATATATAGGAAGGAAGGATGGGAGGTGCCTTCATGCACAAGGTAAGAAGGAGCAGTTCTAACCAATTAAATCTATTTAAAAATAGGAGGAAGGAGAACCAAGCAATCAAAGCTAATTTTAAACAATTTGGCTCACGGATGCATGAAAAAGAAAAATTAAGTGAACTTTCACATGCTAAAACATGTCAGAGAGAATCTGGAAAAAGCGGGTAGGGTCATCGCCCTGTTTTGGGTAGCGGTTTCAGAACCGCCGCCCAGCAGGGTGGCGGTCATGGTATTGAAGGCCAAAACATGCGTAGAAAGAGGCAAGAAGATAGAAAAATCACGAGAAGGCTAAGTAAAGACGTCTAGGCAAAAAATATATACTGCAAATGGAAATTGGAGCTCGAACACCTTGAAAGGACCTAAATCATCATTGGGGACTTTTGTAACCATTTTTTTAAAATGTAGCAAATGTAAATTTGGGTGCATACATGTACTCCTAAAGGTTTTTATTTTGTTGAAAGAGTGTTTATATCAAAATTTAGATTAGAGAAACCCTTAAGGAAGAGCTACAAAGAACTAGTAAAGGTGAAGAAAGGCAGGTGATAGAAACTAGAATTTTGTAGTTGAGATATAAAAATTATCACGCACCATAAGGAGGGAAATGGGTATCTAAAACTAGTCTCACTTTTTTTAGGATACTTTATATTTTGTTCCAATCACCAACTCACTAGAGGCATTTCTCTTAGGAAGCTTGAGGATAGTTTTGAGAAAGTGAGAATTTTTATAGTTTATGTTTTTCTTCAAATTAGTTGTTGATTTGGCATGGAATAAGACCTACGAACAAGGCAAAATGATAGAATTAAATAAATTTGGGTCATAAGGATAAAATTTACTAGTTTGAGGAGTTTTTTAGCTTGTGAAAAGTGAGTAATTTTCCTACTAAGGGACTATTTTGGAGATTTTGATCATTCTAAATTGGTTGATTTTTTGAAAGAGGGTTTTGCTCTACATTAGGTTTGCATCAAATCAATGAGAGTCAACAAATTTCATTCGTAAGGTTTAAATTAACCAATCATGCTTAAATTTGGCTTGAAAGATATGTTCATACTTTGGTTGTTAAGAAGCTTCCACCTATTTCTAAATGGGATGAATTTAAGATACTAATAAAAAATAATTCTATCCTATTTTTTATGAGGAAGAGAGGTCTGTGTATTGGCAATATCTCAGGTAGAAGCAAGGCCAAAATGTGTAAGAGTACACTAGTGAGTTCTGGAAGAAGGATGTCCAAATGCAAAAATATGTAGTGGATCAGGATATTTTGATGAAGTACATCAACAACCTCTTTTTGACATGAAAATGTGCAACATGAAAATTTAAAATTTCAAGCATGACATCTAGACCCAAATTCAAAAACTTTTCTCTCGATTCTTCCTGAAAGCCTCTCCTAGTCATTTTATCAGTTGTGTCATGTCCATATTGACATTGTAGGTACCTCCAAGATGATGAAAAAACAATTACAGTTGTTTGCAATTATGTGACAAGGTCAGCAATTTGATTCAGTGAAATGCTTCCACTGGCTATTTTCTCAATAGGCTTATAAAAGCTAATTTTGACCTTTCCAAGACTAGTGTGCATCTTCCAAGATTAAATGAAAATATAAAACTCATCCATAATTGTTATTGAAGAGCTAGGAACATGTTTTAACTGATTTACAAAATTTTAGGAAATGTTTTGAGGTTTAGGGGCAAACAATGTAACATCGGGTTTTACAAGTGTAAGAAATGGGCAGAAAAAATAGGTACCTAGAATTATCTAGATGATTTTGGGATCTCTGTAAGGATTTAAGATGCAAAAAATTACTCAATGGAAATATTTAAGAGTGCTCTACATGATGAAATCATAAAATCTTTCACAACACCTCATGGATTCTCATGGCAACTTAGTTTTGGAAGACACATATTGTTGTCTTAAGGAAAAAGGGAATAGTTTTGAATATGTATAAATAATTGAAGGATGATACCCATTCCAATTTTATTATAATGATATTGGGAGTCAAAATCATATAATAATCCATCAAAAAATACCTCTGGGAGCTCCAACAATCATCTGTTCAAGTTGCCTCTCTTGTAGGTAGGTGTTTCCTAGTTAGTTTCCACTCCTAGTACACGGAGGAATTTTGATTCCTTATTTTGCCTTTCCCAAGGGGACATAAGGTGAAAAAAAAAATCCCTCCTTATTCCTCTTCTTGGACCCTCTTGTTTTCAATGTGAACCACTTCAAGCTCCCATGTGTTAGATGGTTGTTTTTCCCCATCTCCCATTCATCGAATCTCATGGTGACAATTGTGAAGCTGAGGTAAGGGTACATTTTCTTATACCCATTTTCCTAGGTATATTAAGGTAACAAGAGGGAATCAAATGTGCTCTCCAATCAAATCAAGAAAAGTCTAGTTTTTAAAACCAAGTGTCGCTTCTTCTGTTTTAAAGAAAAACACTGCCAAAAGCTTAGAAAACTTAAAATTACTAAGTGAAAAGTGTTATTCCCTACAATATAGACCAAGAATCCATTTTTTAATCCATAATATCTATAATTACACAAAAACACATAAATTATACTACCCATCACATTCCAAAGACATTCTGGTTACAAGGAACAAATCTTTCCTCATCATTCTTTATACGGAAAGTCGATTGCACCAAAGTTTTTAACTATTTTTTATTCTTTCAAGCTACCTATGATCACTGTAACCTAGATACTCCATTAATGGATTCCATGACATAAAATAAAAAGGACAGCAAGTAACCTCTTCCCTTGCCAAGGATCCAACAGGTGGAATCATTCAAAAATTGGAGGAAATAATCCCTGAAAAATCTAGTTTCGCGTGAACTAGTTTTCGTGCCATGAAGACCCTATTTTCTAGGGATATGGAAGAAAATTTTTTTTATCATAATTCTTCTCTCCTTGAATAATTTTTCAAATTCTTTAAGATCCAATAGGAAAAATCATATGAAAATCAGAGGGAAGAGTCTTCAAAATATCTAGTTTCATGGAAACCATTTCTTGTATGATGAAGTTGTTTATTTTTCAAGATATTTAGGATTGAGTTATTCTCATTATTCTTCCCACTCTATTGAAAAATTAATTTTTCCACTTGTTCAGAAAAATAATCATCCAAAATTTGGAGTGGGGAATCCTATAATAAAACCCATAATTTTAAGACCTTTTTGTCGCAGTCTAACACCCATAGTGTACTTACTAAAAATAGCATGTGTCCATGGAGGAGCATGTATAAAATAGAAAGTGGTAAAATAAGTATAATTATCGACATTCATAATCCTCTAGAAAAGAAAAAATCATAAGGGAATTTAAACTAGGAAAAATTGCCAAAAATTGCGGCTTATGAACCCTACCTACTAAAAATAGAAAGTCTCATTTTTTTATTCATAAAGTTGCATTTGGCTCCGATTTCACTCATCTCACTAATTTTTGACATCTTCACAGGGTTTTAAGGTGGTTTCATATCTCAAACAAGGAAATTCATCCTTCACAAAGGTATTGAAGCATCATTTTGATTACAAGTGTGTCCAGGAGCAAGGAAGAGCACAACATGACATATCAAGTAAAATCTAAAGACTTTGTGTAAATGGAAAGAATCTAAAAGGTGTCAAGAACTCCATCAATTCATCAAAGGATTTAATAATTCTACTCATCTAACTTTAAGTAATCATCATCTCATCAAGGTGAATCAGGTGAGATTAGTAAGTTGGTTATTTGAGCTCAATGAGCTAAGTGAGCTAGTTGAGTTGAGCTCAGTGAGTTGGTTGATTTGAGCTAGTTGAAATTAGAGAGTTGGTTGAGTTTAGTTTAGTGTAATTGGGTGATTTAAATGAGTTTGAATTGATTGAGTTATCCAAGCCGAGTGAGCTACGAAATATCTCATCCTTCTTCCTTAAGGAGCTCGTATCTCGGAAGACAATAAAAGAAAAGTTTGCAGTGTTTCAACATAGTGTGTAGGATAGGAACACAAGCATCAAGACATTTGTCAATCATGAATGAAAATTGTAAAATCCTAAGGAGAAATAGAGTGATCCTCACTCTCATTATGAAATCAAGGATGCATCATCATGAGTGATGCTCGTTAATTAACTAAAAATGGAAATTACTCTCTAATACTATGAAATTATAGCCATTAGTTAATATAATATAGGAGAACTAAAAAATTGTATAAACACACTAAAGTAGTATGGAATAATTGCTAATAATTATACTAAGTGAAATAAAACCCTAAATATGCAAGTAAGGAGAAATGACTTAGTTGATTAAAGAATACTGTCATAGGTTGTCGCAAGTCTGATAATAAAATCCAATGGCAAGAACAAACACCCAGAGGTCCCAAAAAGGTCAGATCTAGAGGATCTGAGTAGACTGAGGCACCTAGGAAGGTACTGGGGCACCCTAGTCTACAGATTAGGTGCCTTGGTTTCTTTAAAATCTCGTAATCTACTTTTCATAGGGTCACAAGGTATCTTGAAGTGTTCCCTATCTATCACATCAAATCTATCAGGTTGCACTAAATGTGCTGAATAGTGAGGCGATGACCTGCAAGAGAGAAGAAAGTATCAAATCCTAAGAAAAATAAAATATACATAATGAATAGGTTTGACTGACCTTATCCTTCAAACTAGTGGTCTTATCACTGAGCATTGCACTACATTTCAGACCCCGATGTAGTTCTGGTGCATGTGTGCATATCGTGCCCTAGGTGTTCTTGTGTTTGTCACACTTTATGAAGTAGCGAGCAATAATAACTATAGAAAATGTAATAACATGTGTGCATGGAATAGAGTAGAATCCTCCCCCTATATTGTGTGTGTTGATGCAAATCTCCTAGCCATGTAAGTGATGTAATGGATGTAACTCTAGATGGAGTGATAGTAATATGTGACACTAGGATCCTTTTTATGGTCTCATAAATTTATGTTTATAGGGTTCTCTTGCTCTAATTTTGTAATTAACCCTGTCATGGCTGACCAGGAAAAAGATAAAAATGAAAAATGGATAGAAAGATCCCAAAAAGAAGCAGGAAAGTGGAACATGGATCGAGGTGCCCCAAGTGGGACCAAGGCACCCTAGTACAGGCGCAGGTGCCTGAGTTTAGGCTAAAATTATAAGGCAATTGTGAAATAGGTGGATATGTGTAAGAAATTATGCAGGAATGATGAAATAAAATATAAAATAAATGTGAGATTAATTAGTAATTTTTTCACTTGAGAACCCTCTAAATAGTACTATAAGACCGGGCTAAATAATGCCTAAAGTGCATGATTTTGTGTCTACGCCAATTTTCATCTCAAACTCACAATAGGATATCTTTCAATAATGTTTCTAAACATTCATTCATAGGTCTGAGGTGTCTATGGATATTGCAGAAGGAGAAGGTTGTGATCACCATTCCTCATATAATGGTGTCCATTTTGATCCTCTATTATTTTGCCCTAATTTTCCTTTCACTCTGCATTTCCTGAAACGTATTCTACAGTTTGAATGAATGGGATGAAATTGGTTTTTCTATTTCCATGCCTTAGTCCATTTGAAAATCATTTTCCATGCCTCATTTGTGAAGAAACACCCAAGTTTACCATATTATGTGCCCTATTTTTTCCAAATCCATGGGCCTTGGTCATTTTTACCATTTTTTCTGGTCTATGGAGCTCAAATTTATTCATTTCATGTGTATTTGCCCTCAAATATCTATCCCCATGGTCAAAAATTTCATGAAATCAATTTCCCCTTTTTTTGAGCAAAAAATCCCTCACCTAAGAAGAAAAAATTGAATTCGGGCATCTCTGGTAAATTATGTGTTTTTAGACAATTGTACGGGTGTCATTTGCCCGTCAAGAGGGACACGTGTCATGTTCTTGTGTCAAGGTGGAAGAGAAGGCTGGTGGAAGACTTAGGAAAAAATTTCCTTTTTTGGTGAGGGGAAAATAGTTGTAGAAGGACCCACAGGTCTGCAATGGAGCGAGGGATGGACACGTGGTAGGCGCAGAGGAGAGTGCAGGCCGCTAGAGGAAAAAGAAATTTGTTTCCCTTTTGGAAAAAAAATCTAAGGTAAAATTTTGGAGCATGGCCCCGTGGCCAATCACAAGTGGACACGTGTCCATGAGAAGTCAAAATGGGGGGAAGGATTTCTTGGTGACTTTGAATTTTTAACGTCAAATGGATCAAATTCAAAACTTGGGCCGAAGTTCCACAACCAATCCAGGTGTGACACATGGCCAATTTTGAAATTCAAAGGAGGAACGGGCCGATGGAAAACTTAATGATTTTTAGCTTTGTTTTCTAAAGTTAAAAAATGGGATGCATCTCTGCTCCAATCAGCGATGGACATGTGGCAAAGGCAGAGCGGGTGGGCAAGATGGTGGAGGCAAAAGGGAAATTTTTCCCTTTTGCAAAAAAGACATAGAATGGAAGATTAGAGGCGTGGCTCCATGACAAATCAGAAGGAGACACGTGGAGGGAAAAAATTAGAGGTGTGGGCCCACGGAGGAAAAATTGAAAATTTTCCCTTGGCGAAAAAGGGGTCAAAACATGAAATATGCCCATGGTTTTTTAGCAATAGAGAGCATGACACATGTCAAGGGAAAAGGCAAAGGTGCGGGCCCACAGGGTAAAAAGTGAAAATTTTCCAAATTTCCAAAAAAGGTCAAAATGTGCAGAATTGAAGCGCGATCCCAATGGGACCCACCATGTGCCACGTGTCATCACCAAAATTCAAGGGCAGAGGGGTGGAGAAAAAATTCAAATTTTTCCATTTTTCCAAAAATGTTAAAAAGTCAAAAAGTGAGCCCGAATTCATTCCCAATCGTATTTTGACACGTGGAGGGCCCAAATTGAAGGAGAAAGAGCAGATCAAGGGTAACTGTACATTTTCATTTTTGGCCACCATTTTTGCTCCAGGAAGCTTGGAGATGCAAATTTTACATCATTTTTAATCAAATTTTTGATGAATTCATGTCCTTTGTGCCTGCAAAGATCAATGCAAGTGGTTTTAGGGATTAATTTGCAGATTTGAGGTGTTTTTGAAACAAATTTTTTCCCTAATCCGTCTAAACATGTGAAATGTCAAAATTAAAAGTTGCAGAGGTAGTTTTAAAAGGTGAAAAGGTGAAATGATGAGAGGAAAGGCATCTGCATGCCTTGATGATGAAAAATGTGCCTCTGAGAAGGATAATGATCTGAATATTTGTAATGATTCAGTATTTTTAAAAACACCTAACAACTCTCATTACAAATTTGTTAAATGTCATTTTCAGTGAATCATGAGAAATTGTTGTAACAAACTTGATCCCTTGGCATATGCTTTTCTTGGGAAAGAAGGCTCCAATGTGGCAAGAGATATATAATGCATTTTGGAGAAATGCAAATGGGGGGGAAGTTGAAAATCATGAGCAAATTCTGAGAGAAAGCTCATTTTCTGAGAAACCCACCAAAGAACCAGTTGATTTCTTCTGTGTTAGATCTTCATGTATGTGATTTGGTTACAAGTGTATAGCCATCACACAGCTCTGAGATTGTTCATGAAACTCTCCCCTGCTAATGAATCTAACAAGCTTTTGAGTTAATCTATGTTTTTTGGGTAATATGATGTTTGTTATCATTTTTAAATACCTACAAATAGTTTTCATTGTTCTTTTTGCAATCTTGCATTGAAAGTCTTTAGAAATCACACAAAATCTCATCCTTATTGATAGTTTAGTGGCACTTATAGTTTTGTTTGTCAGAAGAGCTTTCATCTGGCATTGAAAATAAGCAGTTTAAAATCACTCCACCTTCATTTGTTGATTGAGATTACTTGTAAGCCTTTGGGGGTACCTTAGGTGTGCTTTGATAAAGGATGTTTGTGTTTAATTGAATTCTTTACTTCAAGATTTTTTGGTGAGTTCTTAAAGATTTTGTGAAGAGTGCAACCTAGGCTTCCATTTATGCATCTTCTGGTTGAAAGAACATCCTGATTATTTGAAGCATTTTATCTGATAGTTGTTCAATTATTGTAGAGGTTGTCAAAGATTTGATATATCCAAGTTTGTCTTGTCAATACCCCACCAAAAATCATCTGAATAACTAATCCTACCCATACTACCCCTGCATTGCATTGTGTGTCAACAAAAGAATCTAACCCATCTACAAAAATGCACAAAGAAAACTAGGATCATACCATGTCTCTAACAGCCTCAGCCTTGTCTTGAAAGCATTTCCATCATTTAGTAGTGACAACTCTATTGATTTTGAATAATGGAAGATTGATCATGTTTTCCCAAGGCCATCTCCATACAATATGCACAGTATAAGGATATCTCCACCTCCTTCACAAAACAAAGGCTGCAATATAGGTTCTCTTACCTTGGTTGAAAGGCACAACCTAAAATAGTGAGGATTAGATCAAAATCCTTTCAAGGTGCTACCCACTTCTTCAAAGCCTGAGTGCTAACAAGTCAGATAAATTTCTTCCCCGTCTACAAAATGACATATAAATCATTTATCTTCCTCTGAGTGTCTTGTAAAATCCATGATGCTGCTCAAGTTGTGAAGGATATTAAATCTGGGTACTAACACCAAAATGGTGCCGCTGTGGGGGACATTATTCAGTATTTTAGATCCCTGGTAATACTTCTTGTGTGATTTATGTGCAATTATAAAATTTGAGTATCATTTTCTAATCAGATTTATAAGATTGGAATGAAGAGTAGAGTTCTGAGTTTGATATTCTCTTAGTTCAATCTGATCCATGTGCATACATATTTGAGATATTTGAATGCATATCAAACCCTAGTAAAGTCCCTTGCAAATTTTGCATGAAAATACATTGTTGAAGCATCATTTTATAATCATATTTGTAAGGATTGAGTGAAGATATAGGTTATGCCTATAATTTTATCAGTTCACATTAGTTGTTGCACTTCATTTGCATTTGTGGTTTATAAATTCAAAGAAAGGAAGGTCTGATCTATAAATTTTGGCAAGATTTTTAGTGTTGATAGATATTTGACAGAGTATTTTAGTGCATTTGCACAACTAGGGTGAAATTCCTTAGTGGCGACTCCATGTTGTTCTGATCTTGATAAGTACCAGTGTCTTAACCTTTCTGTCATTTTCTTTGGTGTTGCTAATCTCTGTAAAACTAGAAGGAAGAAGATCTCTCTTCATTAGAGACTCTACTAAGAAGTTGTTTACAGATTCAAGAAACTCAGAGTTGGAAGGGAGAAGAGTTTGGAAGGTTGTTAAAGGTCAGACATCAGGTAAAGATATATCCATTGGTGAGAGAGATCAGCCTTTGGTAGAGGATTATCACTCTTCTTCAAGTGATTCTGATTCAAGAAATCCTCTCATGAACTTGTTTGCCTCAACTAGTGAAGGTCTTTCTGCTATACTTGATAAGTTCCTTCTTCAATCTACACCTTTGTGTTTCAATTCAAATAAGACTTTCCAAGAAAATCAGCACCTAGAGAATATTAGTCTTGTGAATCACATTCTGAAGCCCTAATGACCTTGCATTCCTCATCAGCTTGTGTCACCCCCAAGATCACCTCCACCAAACAATATGGCTCAGCCTAGACCTCCATTTGTTGTTAACACCTTTGGTCCTATAGAATTTGGAGGAATGGATGGTTACCCAAATGCTGTCCCACAAGATGTCAGAAATAGATTGCCAAAATTCCAAGGTAACAATGCAATAACTAGTGATCAACATCTCAAACTTTTTGTTAACATGATGGAATATTTTGAGATAGAGTTTGAAGATGTGTATATTAAATTTTTCATTCATACACTAGAAGAGGATGCTAGGGATTGGTACAAGGCACTGCCTGATAATTCAATTGATTCTTGGACTGAAATGAAGAATGCATTTAGGTTGCAATATGGTGACAAGACTGATCCTAGATTTCTCTTGTCTGAGTTTGAGAATATCAAGAAGAACCCCAATGAATCATTCCATGACTTCAACACAAGGTTTAACAAAACTTTGAGAAGGCTTCCTGTTAATCTGAGGCCTTGTGATGAATCTTGTCTAATCAAATATGCAGATGCATTTGATAAAAAGGCAGCCTATTACCTAAGAGACAAGAACCCTACCAATCTAAGACAATCTTTCACCATGGCACTTCAAATTGAAAATAATATCAAAGCAATTGGGAAACCCCTCAAGAGAGATGGTGTAAAGTTGATAAACCCTGAAAAACCTCAAGCTAGCAAGGGTGCTGATTTAGAAGAGGTTGTGAAAACTTTGGCAGGGGCTGTCAAAGAAATCTCATATAAGTTGGCAAGAGCTAAGAAGGGAATTGGGAAAACTTCACAAGGTCAGCCAAGAGCACAAAACCATGACAGATTTTCCAATCATCCTAGAGGTGATCAAAGGGCAGATGATAGAGGAAAAGGACCCATGGGGTCTGTAAATAGACATCCTCAAGCACGTGAAGGAAGAGTGTTACCTGATCCCCTAACTGCTAGGGTTGTTGTTGTTGAAGAAGTTGTTGATATTGATTGGTGTGATAGGTGTTTTCTGCCCCATCCTCCATGTGAAGTGGACCAGCAAGAAGGTGAAGCTAATAATGATGATGGTACTGATGATGATATTTGCATGGTGGGTTGTTCTTCAAGCTCACAAGGAGGAGAAACATCTACTAAAGTGATAAGTGCAAGGACAGCTGCAACTTTTTGGGATTGCATCAAAAAAGTACAAGTCTTTCTTCCCCCTCATACTCTTGAAGTTGATGTAGTGCAAGCTTTTGAAATTCCTAACAATGACTTTGAATACTTAAGAGCTTTGATGATTAAGAAGTATGATGGTGGTATCCCTTCGGAGGAAGATAGACAATTGTTGATGAATGTTGTTGTAGCTCAAGAGAAATATTATAACACTAGAAGAAAATTTGTTAAAGGAGTTGGGCCTCAAGCCAAACCTAAAACACCCTTGCTCACAAGCATTCCAAAAGAAGCTCCTAGGAGAGAAACACTTGCCAAAAGCTCTGTTGTCCCAAGTAAAAATTACAGTCCTCCTCATGCCCAAGCTACCAAGAATCCCTTGCCATCAAATGAATCTTCTTGTCTCCCTTCCAATGTTGTTTTGCCAAAGAGTGTTCCCTATGACATAGCCCAAGTATTGAGCCAAATCAAAGTGAGTGTTCCAATCATTGAGTTGCTTAGAATTCCTGAGCATAAGAAGAGAGCATTTGAGTACTTGGGATTAAAGGAGGAGAAGACTACTCCAGGCAGAAATGTAAATGTTGTTGAGATTCCTCCTCAAATCATTGTTGACCTTGAAACACCACCAGCAGTAGAAGATCTTGGAGAGACACCTGAGGTATATTTGGGGACATCCTTGGTTGATTCCCAATTGAATGTTGATCCATTCTTCACAACTTTGATCATAAAGGATAGGCTACTTCACAATTGTATGTTTGATTCCAGTGCATCATGTAATGTCATGCCTCTAGAAGTCATGAATGAGTTGGATATAAAAGTGACAGTAGCCTATGGAAAATGTACTGCCATGGACTCAAGAGAAGTGTTGGTTGTTGGTTGTGTGAAGGGTTTGGTAGTGCAGCTTGCATCTTATCCCGGGAGGAATTTAAAATTGGATGTTGTGATTATTGATTGCCCTGCCAAATGGGGTATGTTATTGTCAAGAAAGTGGGCTGCAAGTGTTGGAGGGAGTGTCCAAATGGATATGTCTTTTGCCACCATTCCCATTGAGGGCAGCCTTGTCAAGCTCTATGGAGAAAAGAAAATGTTGCATCTAATTGAGGACCCTAACAATGCTTCTTATGAAGTATTATTTGCTGATGTTGATGCTGATAATTTTATTGGTTTTGCTGATGGTAAAGAACACAAAATGGATCAGTCAAAGTTCCTTGAACAGGTATGTTCTCCTTGGACCTTGCTATTTGATGGAGCTTGCTCCAAATTTGGAAATGGTGCTGGTGTAATTCTGATTTCTCCTAGCTTGGAAGAATTTGTTTTTCTCCTTCAAGCTTAATTTTGAATGTACTAACAACATTGCTGAGTATGAAGCCTTGTTGTTGGGTCTGAGAATTGCATGGAAGTATGGTGTCAAGGACATCATTGCAAAGGGAGATTCAGAGCTAGTTGTCAAACAAATAAGAAAACTGTATGCTACAAAAAATCAACGGATGAAGTAGTATAAGCATGCAGTTTGGGATCTAATTGAGATGTTTGATTCCTTCAATATTGTGCACCATGACAGAAGTTTGAATGTTGTTACTGACAAGTTGGTAGTGATGGGGTCAAGATTTGGAGATTTCACTATTTCACCTTATTGTGAGTACAATGTTGAAGTGTTAACTAGGCCAGCTGTCCCTGACAACATCAAGCATTGGCAAGTGTTTGATGATGATGCTCAAGTGCAAAGGTTCTTAAAAAATCAAGGTGAGTTTGTAGATCAGCATATTGATTGGGAACCAATGGTGTGTGTGACTGAAGGAAGAGAGACTTTGTTTGGAAAAGATATTATCCAATTGAAAACTAACACCATTCCTAGAGGTCTTGTTGCTCTTGAGTCAAATTTTAGCAATGCTGATTGCATCATCAATAGAAACATGTCTTCCTCAAGGGATGTGGAAGAGCATGACTTGGGAACAAAGGAAAAACCAAGAAAAGTTTGGTTGGGAAGTAGTTTAAACAAGGAAGAAAAACAGTCCTATCTTCAATTGTTGAAACAATATCAAGACTGCCTTGCCTGGTCATATTCAGAGCTGAAAGCATATAGAGAGGACTTGTTTCAGCATGAGATCCCTCTTGATAAAAATGCCAAACCATTCAGATAGAAGAAAAGGCCAATTAATCCACTCCTCTCCATGAAAATGCAAGATGAATTGAAGAAACTGAAGGAGGGAGGGATCATTCAGCCCACAAGGTATTCATCTTGGGTTGCAAACCTTGTGCCAGTTAGAAAGAAGAATGGAGATATCAGACTTTGTGTAGACTTCAGAAACTTGAATAGAGCTTCATTGAAAGACAATTATCCTTTGCCAAACATGGAGAACATGCTACAGTTAGTGACTGGATCTGAATTGTTGTCCACCTTGGATGGTTTCTCTGGCTACAATCAGGTTGTTGTCAAGGAGTCAGAAAGATTTAAAACTACCTTTACCACTCCTTGGGGAACATATGTTTATGTGAGAATGTATTTTGGTCTCATGAATGCTGGAGCTACCTTCCAAAGAGAAATGGATGTTGCTTTTGTGGTTATATAAATGACTTCATTGCAGTTTATCAGGATGATGTGACTTATATTTTCAAGGAGCAGAAAAAATCACTTGCAGCATTTGGAAAGAATGTTGATCAGATGTAGAGAATTTGGAATCTCTCTCAATCCAAAGAAGTGTCACTTTGGGGTGCAAAAGGCCAAGCTGCTTGGTCATATTGTTTCAAAGGCTGGTGTCATGATTGAACCTGAGAGAGTAGAAGCAATCAGCAAGGTGCCAATTCCAAGAACAAAGAAGGGCATCCAATCTTTCTTTGGGAAAATCAATTTCATTAGAAGGTTTGTGTCCAATTTTTCTGAGTTGACTCTTCCTATCACATGCATGTTAAAGAAAGATCAAGTTATCAAATGGGAGGAGGTTGTTATTCAGGATTTTGAAGGAATCAAGGAAGCACTTAAACATGCACCTGTCTTGGCAGCTCCGAATTACAAGAAGCCTTTCCAAATCTTCTCCTTTGCTTCTGAAAATACTATTGCATCTGTTTTGCTCCAAAAGGATGAAGATGGGGCTGAGAGGCCTATTGCCTTCTTTAGCAAGGCTTTACAAGCTACTGAGTTAAAATATACAATCATGGAAAAACAAGCATTTGCCTTGGTGAAAGCAACAAAGGTTTTCAGGCCTTATATTTTAAGTTCAAAAGTTGTTGCTTATGTTCCCCACACCATGGTAAAAGACATCTTATCAGAGATGGAGATCTCAAGTAAAATATGTAGATGGGTGAACAAACTGTAGGAGTATGATATGGACATCCAAACCAAAAAGTTGGTAAGAGGTTTGGGTCTTGCTAAGCTCATGGCTGAGAGCAACTTGCAGACTGTGGAAGTGAATGAAGTAGAGGAAGAAAGGGCAGATGTTCTTGGGAAATTGGTAAGTTCTGAGTGGTACAAGGATATAATATTTTACCTTAGACACCTATGTTGTCCTGATCATTTAAATAAAAATCAGAAAAGAGCCCTCAAGATGGCTTCTCAAAAATACATCATCACTGACTTTGGGCTGGCTTGGAAGAACCCTGAAGGTGTCCTCTTGAAATGTGTAACTGAAGATGAAGCTCCCAAAGTGATTGCTGATTTCCATGGGGGAGTTTGTGGAGGACACTTTGCTGGAAGGGTTACAACACACAAAGTTTTGAGAGCTGGTTATTGGTGGCCTACTCTCTTCAAAGATGCAACCATGCTGATTAGAAAATGTGAAAGTTGCCAGCATTTCTCTGGAAGAATGAAAGCTTCAGGCTCCCTTCCTTTGCAGCCTGTATCAATTGAAGCTCCTTTCAAACAGTGGGGAATGGACTTCATTGGTGAGATTTCAGATCCTTCTAGTGCTGGCCATAAGTGGATTCTTGTAGCCACTGATTATTTTACAAAGTGGGTAGAGGCAATCCCCACCAAGAAAGCAACACACCAAGTTGTTATGGACTTCTTGTTGAACAATATCATATGTAGATTTGGTGTGCCAGTCAAGATTGTTGCTGATAATGCCATGTGTTTCAGAGCTAAACCTTTAATGGCAATGTGCAAGGAGTATGGAACCAATCTGACTTATTCTTCAAACTATAATCCCCAAGGAAATGGACAAGCTGAGTCCAACAATAAGAATTTGTTAAAGATCATTAGGAGAACCTTGGAGTTGAACAAGAGAAAATGGGGTGAACAACTGAAATTTGCAGTTTGGGCTGATATAATCACTGCCAAGAGAGCTACTGGTAAGAGCCCATTTGAGTTGGTGTATGGAACTCAAGCTCTATTGCCCTTACATCTGCAGTTATCTTCATTTCAGTTTGTTCAACAGCTTGAGGATCAAGAGGTCAGTCCATATGAAGCAAGGATCAATCAGATTATGGAGCTAGATGAAGAGAGAAGAGCATCCCACCAGAGGCATATCAAATTTAGAGAGAAGTTGAAAAGATTGTTTGACAAGAAGGTCACTCCTAGGGCCTTCAATATTGGAGATCTGGTTTTGTTGTGGGATAGCAGAAATGAGGATAAGGGAAAACATGGAAAATTTGATGCATTATGGATGGGCCCTTACTCCATTGATATCAGAATTGGTGAGAATACCTTTTTTCTCAAAGATTTAGATGGGGAATTACTTGAACTTCCTGTTAATGGCAGGCATCTGAAGCATTTCTTGGATTAATCCCCAAATTTGAGGTATGCACCAACTTGTACAGTGTATAGTGTTTGGTTTTTCACTCTGTTTTTGGTGTTTTGTCAGTTTGTGGTTTGCCTTGGTGTGTGGCAGCCATTTTTGTCAGGTTCTCAGCTGGTTTTTGGTGGTTTTGGCTCATGACTCCTTTTCCCAATGGATTATTTTGGCACTTGGTCTACTTATTGTTCTTGTGGCACTCACTGGGAGTGCCCATCCCCGAGCAAGGAGCTGATGTTGGTGTCCATTTTGATCCTCTATTATTTTGCCCTAATTTTCCTTTCACTCTGCATTTCCTGAAACATTTTCTACAGTTTGAATGAATGGGATGAATTTTTTTTTTCTGTTTCCATGCCTTAGTCCATTTGAAAATCATTTTCCATGCCTCATTTGTGAAGAAACACCCAAGTTTTCCATATTTTGTGCCCTAATTTTTCCAAATCCATGGGCCTTGGTCATTTTTTCCATTTTTTCTGGCCTGTGGAGCTTGAATTTGTTTGTTTCATGTGTATTTTCCTTCTAATATCTATCCCCATGGCTGAAACTTTCATGAAATCAATTTCCCCTTATTTTTTGAGCAAAAAATCCCTCACCCACAAAGAAAAAATCAAATTCGGGCATCTCTAGTAAATTCTACGTTTTTTGACGGTCGTACGGGTGTCATTTGTCCGTCAAAATTAAGCTCAAAATTCTCCTCCTACGTGGCCACTTCTGGTTGGACAAGGATTGGTGGGTTTTCTATAAAACTTAACATTTTTTGGCCTTTGGAAAATTTCACAATTTTCCCCCGCAACCCCGCAGGTCCCAGAGGAGGGACATGTGTCATGTTCTTGTGCCAGGGTAGAAGGGAAGGCCAAGGGAAGACTTAGGAAAATTTTGCCTTTTTTGGCGAGGGGAAAAAAGTTGTAGAAGGGCCTGCGGGTCCGCAATGGAGTGAGGGATGGACACATGGCAGCCACGAAGGAGAGTGTGGGCCGCCAGAGGCAGAAGAATTTTTTTTTCCTTTTGGCAAAAAAAGCTAAGGTAAAATTTTGGAGCACGGCCCCGTGGCCAATCACAGGTGGACACATGTCCATGAGAAGTCAGAATGGGGGGGCGGATTTCTTGGTGACTTTGAAGTTTTAACTTCAAATGGATCAAAGTCAAAACTTGGGCTGAAGTTCCGCAACCAATCCAGGTGTGACACGTGGCCAATTTTGAAAGTCAAAGGAGGAGCGGGCCAATGGAAAACTTAATGATTTTTTAGCTTTGTTTTCTAAAGTTAAAAAATGGGATGCATCTCCACTCCAATCAGGGATGGACACGTGGCGAAGGCAGAGCGGGTCGGCGGGCCAGTGGAGGCAAAAGGGAAATTTTTCCCTTTTGCAAAAAAGACTTAAAATGGAAGATTTGAGCCATGGCTCCACGAAAAATCAAAAGGAGACACGTAGAGGAAAAAAATTAGAGGTGCGGGCCCACGGAGGAAAAATTGAAAATTTTCCCTTGGCAAAAAAAGGGGTCAAAACATGAAATAAGCCCGCAGTTTTTTACTGATAGAGAGCATGACACGTGTCAAGGGCAAAGGCGGAGGTGCGGGCCCGTGGGGCAAAAAAGTGAAAAAAATTCTAATTTTCCAAAAAAGGTCAAAATGCACAGAATTGAAGCGCGATCCCAATGGGACCCACCATGTGCCACGTGTCATCACCAAAATTCAAGGGCGGAGGGGTGGAGAAAAAAGTCAAATTTTTCCATTTTTCCAAAAATGTTAAAAAGTCAAAAAGTAAGCCCAAATTCATTCCCAATCATATTTTGACACGTGGAGGGCCCAGATTGAAGGAGAAAGAGCAGATCAAGGGTAACTGTACATTTTTATTTTTGGCTGCCATTTTTAGCTCCAGGAAGCTTGGAGATGTGAATTTTGCATCATTTTTAATCAAATTTTTGATGAATTCGTGTCCTTTGTGCCTGCAAAGATCAATGCAAGTGGTTTTAGGGATTAATTTGTAGATTTGAGGTGTTTTTGAAACAAATTTTTTCCCTAATCCGTCCAAACACGTGAAATGTCAAAATTGAAAGTTGCAGAGGTAGTTTTAAAAGGTGAAAAGGTGAAATGATGAGAGGAAAGGCATCTGCATGCCTTGATGATGAAAAACGTGCCTCCAGGAAGGATAATGATCTGAATATTTGTAATGATTCAGTCTTTTTAAAACACCTGGCAACTCTCGTTGCAAATTTGTTAAATGTCATTTTCAGTGAATCATGAGAAATTGTTGTAACAAACTTGATCCCTTGGCATATGCTTTTCTTGGGAAAGAAGGCTCCAAAGTGGCAAGAGATATATAATGCATTTTTGAGAAATGCAAATGGTGTCGAAAAGTTGAAAATCATGAGAAAATTCTAAGAGAAAGCTCATTTTCTGAGAAACCCACCAAAGAACCAGGTTAATTTCTTCTGTGTTGGATCTTCATGTATGTGAGTAATTTACAAGTGTATAGCCATCACACAGCTCTGAGATTGTTCATGAAACTCTCCCATGCTGATGAATCTAACAAGCTTTTGAGTTAATCTGTGTTTTTTTGGGCAATATGATGTTTGTTATCATTTTAAATACCTGCAAATAGTTTTCATTGTTCTTGTTGCAATCTTACATTGAAAGTCTTTAGAAATCACATAGAATCTCATCCTTATTGATAGTTTAGTGGCACTTGCAGTTTTGTTTTTCAGAAGAGCTTTCATCTGGCATTGAAAATAAGCAGTTTAAAATCACTCCACCTTCATTTGTTGATTGGGATTTCTTGTAAGCCTTTGGGGGTACCTTAGGCGTGGTTTGATCAAGGATTTTTGTGTTTAATTGAGTTCTTTACTTCAAGATTTTGTGGTGAGTTCTCAAATATTGTGTGAAGAGTGCAACCTGGGCTTCCATTTATGCATCTTCTGGTTGAAAGAACATCCTGATTATTTGAAGCATTTTATCTGATAGTTGTTCAAGTATTGTAGAGGTTGTCAAAGATTTGATATATCCAAGTTTGTCTTGTCAATACCCCACCAAAAAATCATCTGAATAACTAATCCTACCCATACTACCCCTGCATTGCATTGTGTGTCAACAAAAGAATCTAACCCATCTACAAAAATGCACAAAGCAAATCAGGATCATACCATGTCTCTAGCAGCCTCAGCCTTGTCTTGAAAGCATTTCCATCATTTAGTAGTGACAGCTCTGTTGAGTTTGAATAATGGAAAATTGATCATGTTTTCCCAAGGCCATCTCCATACAATATGCATAGTATAAGGATATCTCCACCTCCTTCACAAAACAGAGGCTGCAATATAGGTTCTCTTACCTTGGTTGAAAGGCACAACCTAAAATAGTGAGGATTAGATCAAAATCCTTTCAAGGTGCTACCCACTTCTTCAAAGCTTGAGTGCTAACAAGTCAGATAAATTGCTTCCCCAGCTACAAAATGACATATAAATCATTTATCTGCCTCTGAGTGTCTTGTAAAATCCATGATACTGCTCAAGTTGTGAACGTCATTTAAGTGACAATATTTGTAAAATGTAAAATTACTCTATCAAATTATAAGGGAAGTACTTAATTTATCTCTTCTAGGGGAAGTTGAAAGATGTAAAGTGGAATATGAACATGAAGATTCATGTGCAGGTAGATGTGAAGGTAATTCACAAGGCTATAAATCAAAATGGCTTTTCCATTCCAAAGGATCTTGAAAATTTTAGTTCTTAGTAGTAATTGTGAATGATTGTTTATTTTGAATCTTTGTATCACAACTACACAAGAAATAGAAGCTAAATTCTTCCCTTCCCTTTACTCATATTTTCCTCTACTCTCTCTACCTCCATGTATCTCTTTTGCAACTTTAGAGGTTTGGAGATCAAGAAGGAACTTAGTGTCCTTGATAGATGAACTAAAGAACTATGTGTCTCTAGTTTATTAGTTTTGTTAATTGCATTATTGTCTTCCTCTAATTGAATGATGAACTACTATGGTTCTTATGAGTGAACTCTGTTATTGTCTACTCACAAAAATAGCCTTCCCTCTCCTAATTTCTCTCCTTCACCCATCACAGCTGCAAATTCCTCCCTTGTAACCCATACAAGCACTTTACCATAGGTTCAGTGAAGTGTTCCTATGTGATCTATGACCTACTTCCCACCCCCAAAACATTAAATAGAATTAGGATATTTTCACATTCAATAATGGGAGCCTCCGCATACACAAGAAGGATGGGCATAGCCCCATGAGCGTTGGTGGAAACACATAATTTTCCACATGATCAATTATTTCACCAACATTTTTTAATGACTCCACTAGGGAGATATTTTCCCTCATGCACCGATAAATATATCTAAAAATACAAAAAAATTATATATTCAAAAAACCATAAAAAATAAAAAAATTGAAAAAATACTATATATGCTCAAAAGCCTTTTAGGCAAGCCTATTAAGAAATCTGCACTTTTTTAAGTTTCTTCCTTTCTAAGTACTTGAGGAAAAATGGTAGAAATAAGGTACACCTGAGTTGATCGTGTAGGTTTCATTGTTGACCTTACATTAGAGGAACAACATAGGGATGATTTCAGACTTCCTATTGTACCGATAAGAAGACAAGTTACTGGAGATCCTATTGAAGGTCATATTGAAGAACCAATTGTTGAACTTTAAGTCATCATTCCTACTAAAGGAGAAAGAGAAGAATAACCAAAAGAATAAATGGCAGCACAAGCATCGGTACCATGGGAGCATAACACTAGTCTGTTGGATTTGGCTCCACCACTCCATGAACTCCCACAAGGATTGAGAGTCAACTTTCTAAACTCTATGGAGATGGAAAAAATGTCCTAACAATCATATCACATCCTTCACCACAACCTATGGTATCCTTAGAGTTCCACATGAAGATGTTGTAGTGTGGTTTTTTGTGGAAACATTACAAGATTTTGTGGTGGACTGGTTCTACTATTTTCCTTCACGCTCAATTGCTGATTTGGGTGGTATGAAAAATAAGTTTAAAGAAATATTCAAGACTTCCGAATATTTTAATGCTCTCCTTGCTCAACTTACATAGATGAAAAAAGATATGCAAGATTCCATGAGATAGATTGTGCCAAAATTCAACAAGATTCCCATCATTGCCTTTTCTACTGCAGATAATCTAAAGATTTTCTTCGTGAATGCTCAATTTCCTGAAGTAAATTTCTTTCTACAAAGATTTCAACCAATATATTTGGAAAATTCTTAAGAAATTACTATTGAGGTGGAAGATGACCTCATCTTTTCAGGTAAGATCAAGAATCCTTCAATGAATGATAAGGCCCAGAGTTCCAAAGATGAGAGAGACAATCAATTGTTGGAAAAGTTACAAAATAATTGTATAATGTTGAAGCAATAAGTTTCTCAACAAACACCTCATCCAAACCGGGAGAGGAACCAAATTACAGGAGTACCCCAAAGGTTTCCCTTGGAGGCGCCATCAGTAATGTAATATGTGAGATCAATGAATATCAAGAATAAGAAAATTTTAAAATCAGAATTTGAAAATGAAGGAGAAGAATGTGTTCAGATCGTATTTTGTGAATGCAAGGTTGATGATGATAATGAAGAATCCACAGATAGTTACTCCTATGTAGTGTTCACTCGATAAAAAAAATAGAAAGAAGGATCTTCTTCTACTACCCAAGCTAAGAAATTGAATCCTGAAATGGTGACTCCATGAAAAAAAAAAATGAAAGTAGGATCATTGAATTCTGCTTCCATCAGCTGAGAAAAAGCATGAGACTACTTCAACTAAGAATCTTTTTATCTTATCAAGTAAGTCTCCTTCAACTTCCTTTAAAAAACCAATTTATGTTGATCCTAAGAACATTAATGTCGAGATTTCCATAATCCCTTATGTTCCTACCAATTCCACATCCTTCGATATCGTTGACCATTTCAAAAGATCCAAAATCCAAAAATTTTAATATGAGTACTTGAGAACTCATCCTAAGAAACTTGACCAACTCATTCAACATATCGAAGGAAGTAGTTATGTTTTACATTCTAAAGATGCCACCAAAAATAACTCCCTCATATATCTCAATCTAATCCATCTCTAAACTACCTCTCTTCCACACCCTCAACCTTTAGGAAGGAATAACCTTTCTACATAGTCTTATTGTTCAATGGGTAAAAATTAAACAATTGCATCATTGACTCTGGTGCTTTGGACAATGTCATGCCCAAAAAAGTGGCTAAAGATCCCAATCTCTACCTTTCTCCTACCTTTTTCCATTTTATTTCCATGAAAATGAAATAAGTTCCCCTTATGGTCCAGATCAACGATGATGAGGTCACATTGGAGGACTTCACTGACAAGAAAATCATAATGACAATACTTACAGTAAACATGCCCGCCTCATATGGTATGTTGTTGGGCTGAAGTTTTTGTTGGGATGTCGGAGGAGATATGCAGCTCGATTGGTCACATGCCATCATCCCGGTCATTAGTAAAGTAAAGAAAACTCTTCCCATCAGGTAAATGAAGTATACTTTTCAAATACAAGATCATCCAACGATAGATATCCCGTGTAAAAATTCCAAATCTTGAAAAATTTTCATGACTTTCAAGGATGATTTTGAGCTTCCCATGTTGGTGCAAGAATTTCCATTTTGGTTCCTTTGAGTACATCAAGCTTCCTCCCTCTATCCATAAATATTCTAAATCAATGGCTGAATTTGATAACCCCTTTGCTAACTCACAAAATGTTCTTCTAAATGACATTGAAACCTATGATAGTGAACAATCTTATGATGAGGATACCAATGTTGATCAAGAGAAATTAGACAAGTTTACTAATTTTTATCAAGCATTGCATACCAACCCTAAACATATTCCACATATTCTCAATGTTTTATTTATTTTCAAACACTCTCAAGATGCCGATTTTATGCCTCTTATAGGATCTTCTTTAGATTCCATGACCTCCACCCAACCCCTTAACATTCTTACTTCCATTTATATTTCTACCTCTCCCATCCTCCACACCAATACTTCTAATGCACAACCCGGTTCCTCTTCCGGCACCCATGAATTTTCTTCTTTATATCAGGATCTACAAGTGCAAATCTATCAACTTTAGTTAACTACTTCACACTCTTCTCTATCTCTTGACTCCTCCTTACTTCTTCACACTCCTTTTGTACCCGCCATTTCTAGTTACTCAATTTCTCTCAACTTCATTACTCTTTATTTTCCCACCTTCAATGGTTGACCCTAAAGAATATATCATATCTTTTCGTGTGGCATGCCTAGATTATACGGATGATCATACATTACTAGCTATGTTATTTCCTTGAATTCTTCAAGATTATGCCATGCGTTGGGTTTACGATCTACATGTTCAATCGGTAACTTATTTCACACAATTAGCTGATGATTTTGTTTCTCACTTTTCAATCAATATCAGCACCAAGATCTCTTATGTGTAACTCACTCAAATTAGATAAAGATCTAATGAACAATCTAGCTAAGATGATCAATGGGCTTGATGATTCAGAATTACTAGATCTTTTTGTGCAAATCCTCTTACCACCACTTCAAAAGAGTGTCATCTTTGAGACGTTTCCTTCATTTAATCAATTATGCCATATGATTAATATGTGTGAATTCAAACTTCTATCTATGGTAAAAATAAAATATCAAGATACTTTTGCATCACCTTCTAATAGGTTTCAATCTAAGTCAACATTCAAGCCATCTCCTAAGCCCACCAAAGTAAAGAGAATTGTTAATGTCGTTTATCCTCTTGAAAAACTTCAATGAAAACCTCTAAAGTGTACTTTCACTAAATTACCATATGCGCCTCGATTTCTATTATGTCAACTCCTTGAAAGAAATCTAATCACTCTTCCACCACCTCTCAATCTTGACCCATGTCTCCCTTGTGGCTTCCATTATGATGAAAATGCTAAATGTGACTATCATCAATGCATTTGACATTCTACAGATCATGCTTCAAACTCGAGAATCTCATTCAATATCTTATTGAAAATAATTCACTAGAGCTCCCTTCTCCATCATCTTTTAAACCGGTTAATGATAACAAAAAACTAAAAATATGTAATGACCCTTTTTCTTAAGCATGAAACACAAGCTTCTGACTCTTTTGATTATAATACATATCACAGTGTGCCCCTCCTTCATTTGGGCCCCTTGATTTCCTTATCACTTTTGTTGATACATCACCACCAACTATTTCATTTTCAGATCATGACTATCATGCAACATTTTATTCTGACTCATTACACATCAATGCTTCTACTGGCTCATACATTGTCAATAATACCATGATCTATCCAAAGGATCCTACCAGTGTGTGCTCTATTGTACTTCTTATGGATATCAAATTTCCAATATATGTTATCACATATCTAGTTCCTAACTCTTTCGGCTACATTAGGATGCCCGTTATAGTTGGGCCTCTCAACATGTTTGTGCCATTCGTTGTGGTATTTTCTATAAAAAAAATTGACATGTTATTAGTTCTTCCTTGGCTCCGCATCATTCAATCTATTCCCTCCATGAATCATTTTTGTCTTAAATTCATTCATAATAAACAAGTTATCACTATTAAAGGAGTTCCACCATGCACACCATTTCCTAAACCTAGTATCAATGATATACTTCCACCAACTACAATACTTAGGCCTCAAAGTCCTCTCAACTCTAAGGCATGTTAAACTTCTAATTCTCTTATTCACACATGTCCTAATTCACAACATTGTCATCCTCATAGTTCCACTAGTCCATCTCATTGACATAATTCCCCTACTCAGGAAACCCCTTCACATAGGTGTTCACCACCTCCTTCACATGTACATCAGTACTCTCATACTACACCAATATTAGAGTATCTTCACATGGATTTATCACCTCGGACATCGGGTGGAGGTCCTGTCATCACCAATCTAGCACTATGATAATATTTCACCGGGAACTCCTCGTGCTATGATTATTCACTAATGCACAGCCTTTAGTTTGGTGGATGTAATCTGGAAACAAAACAACAAACATAACACAAGAATACCATCGACTATGATAAGACGGAATGATGAAAAATCTAAAATATCAAAGTAAATTATAATATTAACATGAAATTGTTACAATCTCACCCATGAGGTACTTCAAGTGTTATTGACTTCACTTGCCTTTCACCAAGACTATGGGAGAAACTTTACAATTACACCTCTTAATGGCTTCTTCAACACACCTTTAAACTGATGGCTTCCTTTACACACTTCATACAATATTTCTCACTACTTCCTTCTATGCTAAATGAGGGGGGTGGCCTCTTTATTTATAGAACTTCCAGGCTTATCCATCTTATCTCTAAGATAGGATAAGAAATCCACTCTGACGAATCATATTCCATACCTTAACTCTTATCTGTACATGTAAGCTTATCTTTTAAGATAAGATAAACCTTATCATTTCACATGGGTTCCACATTTTTAGACTTTTTACAAATAAAATACACAAAATATTTATGACCTCACTCCTTGTCCTTATTACCAATATAATATTTCTAATTCCTAATCATGTAGACCCTACTTCTCTACTTATCCCAACTTTGACATTTTAACATTACCGGACCACTTACGACAAATATTTACTTTTTACAACATTCCTATTGTACTTTGACTATTACCGTACTCTACATTATTGGCAGCACCGTACTGACGGCGCCGTTATCTTCTATCAGACGCTACTACTAATTATACTTAACAACATCCTATTCCTAATACATACATTAATGAAATAGAAATTATGGAGGAAAATTTTAGTGTTGACATCTTCCCCCTTCCTAGCTTCTACTCCGTCCTCGGAGTAGACTATTCTGGTGCTTGGAAAATCTTCAACTTGTCGTGGTTGACCCATTTCGTAATGGGAGTGCCATCCAATTCCTCCAGTCGGTACGTACCATTTTCATGCACAGCTGCTATTTTGTAGGGCCCCATCCATTTTGGAAGAAATTTTCTCTGTCTTCTTTTTTTTGTATCTGGAATCATATACTAGAACCAAGTCATTCACATGAAATGGAGACCACCAGATCTTTTGATCAAAGTATTCCTTCTGCTTCATTTTCTTCTTATAGCTTGTATCCTTAGCTATTTCCCTCATTTCCTCTAGCAAATGAAGATGTACCAACCTTTCTTTTACTGAATCACTTTCATCCATTCTTTCATTTTTCATTACTCTGACCGTGGGAATATCAAACTCAATAGGAAGAACTGGATCAATGCCATAAGCCAACTGAAATGGGGAGTATCCTGTTGCTGACTTTGATGTTGCCCTATATGCCCACAATGCTACATGAATCCTTTTATCCCATTTATGTACCTGCAAGGCTGCATCTTTTGCTAGAATTTGACACAACACAAAATTTGTTCGTTCCACCTGTCCATTTGTGCTTGGCTTGTATGTTGTTGCCTTCCTGTGCTTAATAGAAAACTTATTGACTAGGGCTTCTACCACCTCATTAATGAAGTGGCTTCCTTGATCTGTTACAATTTCTAATGGACAACCAAATCTGGTGACAATGCGTTCATATATGAACCTTGCCACTTCATCCATGGAAGCTGTTTTCAATGGCCTAGCTTCAACCCACTTGGTTAAATAATCTGTGGCAACTACAATATACTTATTTTGGCGTGAGGTAGTTGGAAGTGGACCTACAATGTCTATTCCCCACTTTTCAAAGGGACCAAGTGGAAGAATAGGGCATAATGGAGCTGATGAAGTCTTACGGTTACCATGTGTTTGACAAATATCACATGTCTTACAATAATTATAACAATCTTTAAAAAGAGTGGGCCAGTGATAACCTGCATCCAAGATCCTTCTTGCTGTAAGTTGTCCAGAGAAGTGCCCTCCACATGTACCATTGTGGAATTCTTCTAGCAGTTCCTTCCCTTGATCACGTCCAACTGCCCTCTTGTACTGTCCATCAGGTCCTATTCGAAATAATACTCCATGCAGAATAGAATATGGACGACTGGCTTGAGTAATCTTTCTCTTAGTCTTTGCATTGGCACCATCAGGAAACTTGAATTCATTCAGATAATTCCAAATATCTATGTATTCACTAGGGATTGTGTCAAGGGATAACAATGTTGCATCGGGGAAATCATCATCATCACAAGATGATCCTAAACCATCATAGGCTCGAGAGAGTGCATCTGCATTGACATGCTTCTTTCCTGGCCTATCTATAATATCAAATTCAAATTCTTGTAGCAAAATTATCCATCTTGCTATCCTCCCTGATGGGTTAGGCTTATTTACAATATATTTTAGAGCCTGATGATCTGTTACAACTAGAAATTTTTTCCCTAGCAAGTAATTTCTAAACTTCTTTACAGCAAAAATGATAGCCAGAGCCTCTTTTTCAGTTACAGTATAATTTACCTCAGCACTGCTCATTTGTCTGCTCCCAAAGTAAATTGGATGTTCATTCCCATTTTCATCCTTTTGGCTCAAAGTACTTCCTAGTGCTGCATCTGAGGCATCAGTGTACACAATGAATGGCTTGCTCCAATCTGGATTCTTTAAAACAGGTGAAGACACCAGGGCTTCCTTCAGTTGTCCAAAAGCTTCATGCGCCTTATTTCCTGGTTCATAAGTAACATCCTTCTTCAAGAACTGGGTTAGTGGCTGTGCAATCTTTGAGAAATTCTTGATGAACCTTCTATAGTACCCCACATGGCCTAAAAATGATCTCAACTTACTTCTATTCATAGGAAATGGTAACTCTTTGATTTTTGAAACTTTATCAGGATCAGTACCAATACCATCTCTGGATACAACATGCCCTAACAAAACGCCTTTAGAACATCCAAAGACACACTTTGTAGGGTTTAGTGAGGCTTGTGCTTCATCTAACCTTTGAAATGTTGTCTCCATTTGGTGCAGGTGGTCCAACTTGCTCCCATAGATGTAAAAATCATCCAGAAATACTCTGATGAAGGTCCCAATGTAGGGTTCGAACACCCTATTCATCAAACGCTGGAATGTTGCCGGAGCATTACACAACCCAAAAGGCATAACTCTATAAGCAAACGTTCCCCAAGGAGTGGTGAACGTGGTCTTCAGCTGATCTTTCTCTGCTATACGAACTTGGTTGTAGCCGCTATATCCATCAGCAAAACTATAGCACTCCTGGCCAGCTACTTCGTCCAAGATCTGATCTGAAAATGGAAGAGGGTAATGATCCTTCTTTGTTGCCTTATTGAGCTTCCTGTAATCAACACAAATGCGTAGCTTCCCATTCTTTTTTATTGAGATCACAATGGGAGAAACCCATTCTGAATTCTCCACAGCAAATATGAATCCTGCATCAAGCAACTTATCTATTTCTTCTTTTACAGTCTTGGAAAAATTAGGATTCATTCTATATGGCATTTGCTTTATGGGCTTAGCACCATCTACCAGCTCAATAGAATGTTCTACCCAACTTACTTGACGGAGTTCCTTGTAATCAAAAGTGAATAGGTGTATGTACCTTCGAAAGAGCTGGAGGTAGGATTCCTTCTCACTCTCCATCACAGCATCACCAATCTTTATTTGTTGGAGACAATCATCAACTTCTTCTTCAGATAATTTTATGGGGTCATGAGTCGGTGTGACTGGAAGGATATCCATGACTGAAACATCAACCTCACTTTCTTCATCTTCAGTGTCCACTTCACTGGTACTAGAGTAATCAGAGGATGTCCAATCATCAGTTTCATCACTTGAATCCACAGGTTCTGCCTTATGATGTCGAGGGATCACGTTTATCTTCACCCTCTCTCTACCACGTCCAAGTGTCATGAAACCTTCATTCCAGTAGTTTCTTGCATGAACTCTCCTTAGCCATGGTCTTCCCAGCAACATTGGGTACGCAACAGTACCATTTTTCATCACCTGAAAGTCTACCACACATACAACACCCATAACAGATATTGCCACATTTGAAACTACACCTTCTGGTTTAGTTTTTCCTTTATTTAATGACCTTAACATAAGTGTTGAAGGGCGATCAATTTTTAAACCCAACATATTCATTACAGACTCGGTCATTACATTAACTGCAGCACCTCCATCAACTAAGACATCATGAATTGAAATACCATTACATAATACCTCAGCTTGTGGAGCATAGGGATCCGCCTCTGCCTCCAAAACAGGGACCTCAACCTCCTTCCTTCGTCGAGCATTGAGTCCACTTCGCAACTCCCGCCTCTTCTCAGAAGACATAGCCAAGAGTTGACCATATGTAATATTTGCAGGCCTTTTGGACAGATCTTCCAAGATGGAGTATGGTCCTTGCCCCTGTGAAATCAGAAAATCCTGCACACCCAACTTTCTTCTCCTATGTTTCTTACTAGTTTCTCCTTTCATCTTCTTAGGATCATTTCCATCTTGATTATCTTTTTCTTTCTTTCTTTTTGTTACAAACACATCTACTTCATTATTTCTGCTCTTATCTACTACATCAAAAGAATTCACAGGTGCTTTTCCTTTATCATTATCTCCTTTACCAGATGTAGAAGCTCTATCTGGACAATTATACTTATAATGACCCTTTTTATAACAACCATAACATACAACTTCAGAAATATTTCTTTTTGGACCTCTATCTCCTCCCTGAGAACTAAATTCTTTTCCTTGAAGAAGATTAATAGTTAACTGACCCATCTTTTTGAGCAGATCTTCATACTCAGTAGATGTACTAGGAGAAATATTTGTGCTCACCGGGAGTGGTTGTGGATTCTGGACCAAAGGTGCTGGTGTAGGCTCTACTTTAGCAACAATTTCTTTGGGCTCCTCTTCCATGCTTTCTTCTTGCCTTCTTGCAATCTCCTTTGCTTGTTCAATGGTAGCTGGGCGGTCATACTTCACTCGTTGTCTGATCTCTGGCTTCATCCCAAGAATGAAGTGCTTACATAGGAGATTATCCACGCCATTCATCAACCCATCCGCTAATCCTTCCTTCCGGATCTGGGCATCGAGCTTCCTCCTTAGCTCTAGAACACGAGCATGATAATCCCTTATCTTCTCCTTCTCTCCTTGGGATAGCTTTGTGATCTCGATCATGAGATCTGCATATTTCTGTTGTTCACCAAATTCTTCAAGAAAACTTTCAGTTAATAAATCCCATGAATTTTTCACATTATCACCTAGTGTTTCAAACCACCTAAGTGTTGAACCATCCAAAAAGGTAGGAAAAAATTCAGTCCATTGTTCCCTTCTTATAAGGCCATTACAAATACAAGATCGTTTAAACTCTTGAATGAAAGAAGAAGCATCTTCATTAGATTGGGCTGAAAAAACAGGAATCTTCCCCATTTTCAAAAGTAACCACAGTGAAATACCAACCCACAAGTACAATCAACAAGACTTATGTGCACAAATAATTGGAATCACTATACTAGAAAGTGACTTTACACCTTTCTACAGTAAAATAGAAATGACCACGGTAAACTATGGTAAAACTTGACTTACTGCGGTAAAAACTGACTTTACTGTGGTAAACACTATTCACAGTAAAAAGTGAAGTTACTGCGGTAAATACTATTCACGGTAAAAAGTGACTTTACTGTGGTAAATACTATTCACAGTAAAAATGACTTTACCATGGTAACTACTATTCATGGCAAAAATGACTTTACCATGGTAACTACTATGCACAGTAAAAACAAGGTTACCCTCCAATTGATTTTTGACTAAGTGGGAATATCTCTCCAGAAAATCCACCAACGAGGAATGGTCCCGGCAACGGAACCAAAATGTCATCACCAATCCGGCACTATGATAATTCTTCACCGGGAACTCCTCGTGCTATGATTATTTACTAATGCACAGCCTTTAGTTTGGTGGATGTAATCTGGAAACAAAACAACAACATAACACAAGAATACCATCGACTATGATAAGACGGAATGATGACAAATCTGAAATATCAAAGTAAATTATAATATTAACATGAAATTGTTACAATCTCACCCATGAGGTACTTCAAGTGTTATTGACTTCACTTGCCTTTCACCAAGACTATGGGAGAAACTTTACAATTACACCTCTTAATGGCTTCTTCAACACACCTTTAAACTGATGGCTTCCTTTACACACTTCATACAATATTTCTCACTACTTCCTTCTATGCTAAATGAGGGGGGTGGCCTCTTTATTTATAGAACTTCCAGGCTTATCCATCTTATCTCTAAGATAGGATAAGAAATCCACTCTGACGAATCATATTCCATACCTTAACTCTTATCTGTACATGTAAGCTTATCTTTTAAGATAAGATAAACCTTATCATTTCACATGGGTTCCACATTTTTAGACTTTTTACAAATAAAATACACAAAATATTTATGACCTCACTCCTTGTCCTTATTACCAATATAATATTTCTAATTCCTAATCATGTAGACCCTACTTCTCTACTTATCCCAACTTTGACATTTTAACATTACCGGACCACTTACGACAAATATTTACTTTTTACAACATTCCTATTGTACTTTGACTGTTACTGTACTCTACATTATTGGCGGCACCATACTGACGGCGCCGTTATCTTCTATCAGACATTACTACTAATTACACTTAACAACATCCTATTCCTAATACATGCATTAATGAAATAGAAATTACGGAGGAAAATTTTAGTGTCGATAGTCCCTTTCCCTTCACTATCATTGGATAGTCTTCTATTTTCCTCACACCTGAGGGGCATCATGCTTTCTTCCCCCCACACTTCAATCATTATCAATTATTTCTAAATTATACACATACACATTATGATTTGTGCCTCAAAACTAGTCCTTCTCATCTCTCTTACACCCATTGATACACACTTTGTATCATCGTTACCCTATGACGCACTATAGTTCCATGGTTCATACTCAACTACTGAGGGTCTAAATATGAAATGAACCTCACCACACTCACATTATTCACACTCCATGCTTCATGATCTATAATTCTAGCACACATTTTAAAATCATTTCTGGATGATGTACTCTTGTTCTATCGTTCATTTTTTTATTGTTGAGGGGTCTTTTCTCATTGCATACTCATCCAAATCCACTAGAGGCCACATTGCTCCTATCAAACTTACATTTCATACCATCCCATTCACATTGACAACACTTGCATATCTTGGTTGCATTTACTTTTTCTTTCTTATACTAGTTACATGTTGTACTTTTCTTATTATACTAATCATATACTCAGTATGTCATTATATTTATCATATACACATTCCAGTTCATTTGGTCTCTAGTTGTGAATGCATATCTCTTACAGATTCACACACATTGCAATGATGCTTAGCACTGTACCTCTTACCAGACCCATTGAGGCTCATGGGGGCATCTAATATCTCACACTTTACAGGTGCTATTATTTCATTATTTACCACTTCTAATTTCTAGCACACTATTTTCAATTGATACATGCACACATTAACATACCATAGACAATAAATCATGCACTTGGGTATATTTATAATTCCTAATCACATACATTGCATTCATATGTTTCCTAGGGGAGAAAAGTACTAATTAATCACTATATTTTTCTTCTTAGGTTCCTTTATGGTTTCCTTCTTGGCCAAGCACACCCTACTTCCTGGTCTAACCTTCGATACTTCACCTTTTCTAGCTCTGGAACACCACTGCCTAGCAAGGACACCAACGCCCAAGTACCCTCATCCCCTCTAGGTTCCCTAGACCTCTTTATATCTTGCTCACCCCCTTTTGGGTCCTTTCTAGATATTAGGCATCCTTATCTCTTAGGGTTTGGCCTTTTAGTGATCAATTAAGAAATTAAAACAAGGGAATCATATAAATATAATGTTATGGGATAAAATTAAAGGACCAATCTCTAAGTATATATTATCACCACCTAAGGCTACATTCACATAGAATTTAAGAGCATCATTGCATCTATATAATGCCATATAAAGGACAAGCATTGGTTATTCTACATACACGCATAGGAGGGGAAGTTCATTTTTCCATGCACACATCTATTTACATCTTTTACATCTATTTATTACTCACTATCACATGCATTGCACAAAATATCCATTGTATGGATGAAAATTGACACACGACCTTCAACCACACTTGACCTCTCGAGTTCATGCTAGGACAGCCGAAGTGGAATGTGTGGATGGATATGAATAGCAAGATATGATACGTAAACAAAGATGTGGGTAAATGGGATGAAAAATTCGTCAAGGCAAGATGATGTCCTCAATGCGCAATATCAAGATTTTTTCGTCAAGGGAAAAGAAGGCCCTTCTAACTTGATTGGGACTAATGGTTACATCTAAAAGAATGGCTAAATAGAGACTCTGATCAATATCGAGCTCTGTGGAAATCCTTTTTACTGATTGTGGAATACGTGGGAAATCGATGGGCGCCTCAAAATGATTTCAAGATAGGGTCATGGAATAAATGAGAGAGAGGTGTGACTCGAATGACTCTACGGTTGATTAGTTGGGGCGGTCCAAAATGTGAGGGCTCAGTGAGTTTCTTCGTTCAGAACATTCAACTATATAATGATGTTTGGTGGAAGTGGAGAAGACCTAAAGACTAAAGAGCATAATCCTCTATCTATGTCTAATTGGTCTTCGGTCCCTTATTTTTGGGGAACCCACGGATCACAACCATAAAATCTTGGTGGTTGCGGGCCTTATATGGTCATTTAGGTTTAAACTCTATTGTCAAGGGCACTCAAGTATTCATAGGAATTGTCAGCCACAATGTTCAAAACATTTAATTGTTTAATTTTCTTAGCATATCGTGATGGTGTTTTAAGGACAAGCATATGAAGTCGCGTATCTATGTCTGTAATTAGTTCAGGCCCATTTAGTTATAGGAGTAATGGATCACTAGCATATGTCTGCTCTTGTTGTGGTTTGTTTATGGTCATGTATGCATTCAAACAATTTTAATCTAATCTAGGTAAATAAAATTCTAATCTAAATAAGAAAATTCCACACTATGTTTTTATATTTTTGGAATGTAATAGAAATAAACAATACAAAATAACTAATCTAAGAAAAGAAATCTTTTTTTCTTTTCTGTAATTTAGAAGAAATGAAGAAATGGAAAGCTTATAATCTAACAAATAAATTCTATAGAGATAAATAGCCAAATGTAGTTATTTACCTATGCAATGGTGTAATTAAATCTATACTAATTAATTAAAAGCTTCTCTAAACTATTGATCTAAATTAAACCTTTTATTTTTCCCCAAAGGCACAAGAAGAAATTAGAGCTTCTCAAAAGTTTCTCTTCCCCTGAAACTTCCTCGAAAAAGTAAAGATAATTTTTATGGAGAATTTTCTATTTGGGATGATGCTTTGGTTGATTTCTAAACTAACATAGAAGCTTTCATCCAGAATTACCTCTTTGTAAATATAAAGAGATAGGAAAAGGAAGCTATCTTTCCTAAGAAGGATTTGTTGAACTAATTGATCTATTATAACTACTCAATGATAACATAATGAAATTCCTTTTCCTACTGTAATGAATAATATGAATAATATTCTCGACAAAGAATTAAAGAAACCCAATTATAACCCTAACCTTGTGTTTACAGTACTATGGAAATCTAGTTGTGGTGTGATTTTGTGTCCCCTCAATTTGTCTTTTCAATCTCTTGTGTTCACGCGACTACAAGATGTTAGGATTGCAGTTGAAGCAGAAAGGAGAAAGCACTAGAGCAATGGAAACTTGATGGCAGTCTAGTAGCAATGTAGGTGGAAGAGAGATAGCACAAGTGAAAAGATCTTGGATATACACTTTCCAGCAAGAATGTGGTAGCTCAACAATACAAGAATACACAAAATGATCTTCGGCCCTTTGCTTCAGAAGAAGTGATGATTTTATAGAAGGTTGGTTGGGCTTTGCACTATCACACTTGGTAGTCATGGGGTGCCACATCATCACATGAAGAGGCAGTTAAACAGTCAATTACAAATTAATAGTGGAAGGGGAAGTTGATATAAATCAGTCAAGCCCAAAATTAGCTAAAATGATTGAGAAAATTTCTCTAAAAGTGAACTGAAGTGAAGCAATCACACGTCAATTCTTGGGTAAAGAATTATGGGAAAAACACACAAAACCACCGCCTTGCGTAGGGCACCAGTTATAAGACTGTTTCCCTACTGTTGTCCACTCAAAATTTCCCGCTCTGATAAGAGTAAAATTTTCAAAATTTTGAGTTGAAGGGTTTTTCTCTGAAGTGCCTAAGTCGTGAAATCGAAAAAATCTGTGTTCTGGGTCGTTTTGTGTGATTTTCGGGCCTGTCAGAACTTTTTGTCCCATCTGTCCCAAGTACGAAAGTGTCTTTTGTTCTCCGATCGGCCGAAACCTCCGAATTTGTCCCATTTTCGGGCCTGTCAAAAATTTTTGTCCCAAGTGCCCCAAAGCCAAAAATGCAATCTGTTCCATTTCGGCTGAATCATCCTTCCCGCGTACTTCGCACTTTCCTGTACCGAATGTCCCAAGTAAAAAGTGCGAGTCGTTCCATTTTCGCCCGAACCGGCCGAACCGCGTACTCCGGAACTTTTCGTCCCAAATGTCCCAAGTTCGAATGGACCTGTTCCATTTTCGGCCGATTCGCCCGATTTTGTCCCAATTGTCCCGAGTTCCAAATTGCTCTCTGTTCCATTTTCAGCCGGTTCGCCCGGACCGCGTCCTTTGCGCAATTTTGTCCCAACTGCCCCATTTGAAAAAGTGCGAGCTTTCCCAACTTCGGCCGAAACTCCCGAGTCGCGTACTTCAGAGCTCTTTGTCCCAAATTGAAAAATGCAAACTGTTCCAATTTCGGCCGATTTTCCCGAACCGCGTCCTTCGCGCGTTTTCGCCCCAAATGTCCCATTCTCAAAAATGCGCCCTGTTTCATTTTCGGCCGAGCCGGTCAAGTCACGTACTTCGGAACTTTTTGAAAACCCGAATGTCCCAAGTCCAAACGGGCCCGCTGTTCCAATTTCGGCCGAAACACCCGAATCGCGTACTTCACACATTTTCGTCCCATTTGTCCCAAATACATTTGTGCGTCTTCTCCTTGTTTCGCCCGAACCGGCCGAGCCGCATGTTTCGCGCATTCACGTCTCACTTGTCCCAAGCGTACCAAGTGTCAATCACACTTAGCTTCTCCCGCTCATTCCGAATATGATGCTTTTTCAAATTGGTGGTTGTGTATTCAATGCGCATTAAATTCATTCCGCTCCTCAAACGGCTATATAACGAGCATTCCCCTTTGCATTTTTCGCATTGCTTCCATGCTATCTTTTGCTCGAACCCTTGCAATTTGAAAACCTGTGCAATATCCCTTCCCTTTGCAAATTCCTTCCAAAATCTTGGGTCTACAGCGTGGAGTGGAAAATCAAAGTCCTGGAGGAAGCTGTAGGAGAAATGAAGAATAGCCGGCAGAAGGGAGAAGCTTTCAAGACACTGGCAGCTGCTGCGTTCAAAGATATGCATTTTCATCTTCAGGATGAAAACTCTGGCGTTCCCTTGTCCTTGCAAGAAATCAAAGCTCAGTTCAGAGCTTTTGTCAAAGATAATCTTTTCAAGGAAGCGACTCCATCTCTAAGGACAAGATAAAGGAAATTTGTTCTCTTCAGTCTGCCATTGAAGAAGCAAACAAAGACTATCATACTCACGTCGATTTTGATAAAGAGATGGAGAAATGTCTGGGATTTTGGACTCAGTCTGCAACCAACACGTCAGTCCCTCGTGGCAGAGATATAGCTGAGTCATTGAAGAAGTTCAGGCAACGGATTCTGAAGATAGTGGGTCCCTCCCAGTAGCCGGCCACCTGTCTCCTTCTCCTTCCTTTCCTCTTCTTTCCTTTCTTTTCGTATTCTTTGTAATTAGTTAAGGTATTGCAATGGGCGGTACTTAACTATTCTTTAGTTAAAAGAAACGGTTACGAAGAGTAACTGACTTGTAATCTATATAATGGCCTTTCCACGCCATTTTGAAGAGGAGGAAGAACTTGGATATTTTCTGAAAGTGTAAATAGATCTTAAAGAAATCAATACAAAAGGGCTTTCCATTCTTTGTCTATCTAATTCTTGTGTTTTCCTTTAATATCATGAAGATCATTTTGTTCTTAACTCGTTTGGTCTCTCTGATTGCATACTGTTCAGTTTTGCAAATACAGTGATCTTGTACAACCAAGGAGGAACTTTGTGTCCTTGATTAACAAATCTGAAGAAGGTTATTTATGGAACTTTGTGTCCTTAAATTTAATCTCATTCAACCATCGCAAATGATCTTGTCTCAAAATTCTTTGAAGCTTCGCATACACGAAGAATTATTCTACTATCTATAATTCTGAATGTTGCTATTCTGCTCATCTTCTTATTCCCCTTCCTCAGTCCTGGCGTAACTGATGATCCTTGTGGAAAACACTTTCGTAATATCCAAGTTTGACCATAAAATAATGTTCTGTACTTTTGTAAATAAGTTTTCTTCTGAATAAGGGAACCTCTCCCATTAAAGAGGAGGGACTTCTTGTCCCCTGACTGTTGTTCTTCTAAAAAGTCCTATTTGAAAACCAACAGTTTTTGGCGACTCCGCTGGGGAGGAAATTTGCATTCCAGCTCCGCTGGGGAAAATCGCATTCCAGTACTGCAATTTTTCGATCATCCTTTGATCTGGTGACTCCACGTTTCACTCGAGGGAGAACGGCCCTTGGTATCGAAGATTCTCAGTTTCAGCTTTTGGAGCAACAGGGTTTTCCTTTCCCTTCCAATAAAAGAACTCGTTCGACGAGCACTCCACCTGTCCAAGATAGAAGTCCTGCGGGTGGTATTCCTTCAGAGCCTGCTAGTCCTAATCTACGAGCTTTGATCCTTGCCGGTGTTACAGTTCCCCTCCAAGCCGTATTTCCAAGAATGGCACAATTACCATGGGGTCAACGTGTCGGGCCCCTGGCTCTTGCGCAGCCTTTGCATGAGTTACCTAGAGGTAACCGAAAGAACTTCCCAAAATTTAAAGGAGATGGCAAAGTACACCCTGATGAACATATTGCAGCATTCATAGTTGCATGTGGAGTCTTGGGGGTTAAGCATGAAGACGTCTCAGTAAGACTGTTCGTTGAGACGTTACAGGATAATGCTGCTGACTGGTTCTATCACCTTCTGGCTGGTGCCATCACCGACTGGAATACAATGAGAACTCAATTTGAAAGCCGTTTCAAGCCGGCAGAAGATGTGCATGCCCTGCTTGCCCAGATTTCTCAGATAAAGAAAGATCCATCAGAACCTATGAGAGAATTTGTGGCTCGGTTCAACAGATTGATCAACAAAATTCCTGTAAATACTCGACCGGTTGATCAAATTCAGAAATGTTTCTTTTTGAATGCCCAAACGCCTAAAGTCAGTTATGCTCTAAGGAGGGCTAATCTCGGAACGTTAATTCTAGATCAAGAACTGGCTGTTAGTGTCGAGGATGACCTGATCATGTCAGGGAAGTTGAGAAGAGATCCTCCTAAATCTAAATCTGCTGCTTCTTCCTCTTCCACCTCTGGACCCAATACTGATCCATTAGTCCAGAAACTTGCAAATGATCTAGTGGCTATAAAGAAACAATTAGCCCAGCATGCACCATATGCAGACGTTCCGAGAAGAAATTTCCAACCCAGAAACCGTTTTGCCAGCTCCCCACACAAGACTGGCACTTGAAGGACCTCCTGTCAAAGTTCCGGTGAATGCAACTTGTGAGGTTGAAGAGCCAGAAGATGATAATGAAGCTTGTGAGGAGTTCCTGGAGGAATTCGATGATGAGGCAGAAGAACTCGAAGGATCTCGAGTCAATTTCTTTACCACTGAAGGCATTGATGATGGAGATGACTATGATGAAGTGGTAGCAGACATGAACAGTGAGTCATTTGCTGTCATGACTCGAGAACAGACACATCAGAGGGAAAAGGTGACACAGCCCCTAAAGAAATCTAAGGAGCAGCCGGCAACTATTCCCGTGATTGCAAAAAGAGGATCTCCTCTTCCTACCTCATCTGCACCAAAGGTAAGTACTGTCAATCCTGCTCCCAAAGTTGCTTCTTCTTCTTCTTTTTCTCCCAAAGTTGATAGGCCTAGAATTTCAAATGATGATGGCCCATCCACCTCTGGATCCTTTGATATTGTTGATCATCTTAAAAGGACTAAAGTTCAAATTTCAGAAGCTGAATACTACCAAACCCATCCTAAAGCTTTTGCCAAGATGATCCAATTTGTAAATTCCCATTCCAAGACCACCTCTAAAGGCCTTTTGCCCACGCCTCCTTCTGCACCACAACCTAGTCTGGTAGCTGCTGTCACCTCACCTGGAGACAAAATCAAGCCTTTTTATGTAACACTTCTTATAGCTGGCCATAGGCTCAGTAACTGTGTCATAGATTCCGGAGCCTCTGATAATGTGATGCCTGCTAAGGTAGCTCATGCTTTAGGCTTAACCCTTACCCGCACTTATGGATCTTGCTACTCCATGGAAAGTAAGGAAGTACCTTTAGTTGGAAGGATTAAAGATGCACAAGTGGCTTTTGCTGCTTTACCTGAGAAGAAGGTCTTGGCTACCATCCTAGTAGCAGACATTCCTCCTTCTTATGGAATGTTGCTAAGTAGGAACTTCTGTAAAGATGTGGGTGGAGAGATTCAAATGGATTGGTCACACGCACTCATACCTGTCAATGGACAAATGAAGAAGTTACTACCTGAGAAGCAGTCTGAGTATATTGTGCAGAAGACTGATGATCCTAAGGCACAAATACTCTATGAGGACAGGGGCCATGGTAATTACATGATTTTATCCCCTGATGAAATCCAACCCTCCAAAGTATCACCAAAAGATCCCAATGGTGTCTGGATTTTAGAATTTGATGGAAGTTGTTCCTCGTCTGGTTCTGGAGCTGGCGTCTTGCTAGTATCACCTGAAGGCTGCCTGCACCCTTTTTCATTTAAGTTGCAGTTCGAGAACACCAACAACACAGCAGAGTATGAGGCTCTCCTTCTTGGACTGCAAGTAGCCAAAGAACGAGGTGTAAAAAATCTCCTGGCTCGTGGTGATGCAGAGCTGATTGTGAAGCAAGTCAGAAGCCTTTTTCAGGTAAAGAATGGAAGGCTGAAGCATTAACGGAATCAGGTTTGGGATTCAATTGAATTCCTTGATGCTTTCTCTATTGAAGCAATACCTAGAGAAAAGAACAGCAGGGCTGATTCACTGGCTGTCTCGGGGTCACTACTGATTCCCCATCCTGAATTCTCTCAGGATAAGTTCACTATTGAAATGGTCCATCGGCCTAGTGTCCCTGACAATACCAATAACTGGCAAGTTTTCAACGATGACCAGCATCTGCTTTCCTTCCTGGAACTCAAAGGTAACTTCGAACAACTATATTTTGAGGGAAGTGACAACCTGCCTCGTGAGAGTGTGTCTTCTGACCAAGCTGTCATCCAAGGAGAAGAAACTGATCAGGAAGGGTGCATTAAGCTCAAAGGAAACAAGATTCCCAAAGGTTTGGTGAGTTTGGAGGAGTTGTTTGATAAACACGACAGATACGTGAGATCTAAAGCTTCTACCGGACCTCAGCAATCAGCTGAGTATGATAAGATTGATATTGGGAGTTCTGATGACCCGAGGCTGGTAAATATTGGGAAATGTTGCACAACAGAAGAGAGGAGAAGAGAAATTGATCTTCTAAGGAAGTATAAGGATGTTCTTGCATATTCTTATGAAGATCTAAAAGCCTTCAAGCCAAAGGAAATGCAGCACTCTATTCCTCTCAAACCAGGAATCAAGCCTTTCAAGCAGAAGCAAAGGCAGTATAATCCAAAAATAGCTGACACCATCTTTCAGGAGATCCAGAAGTTGTTGAAGGCTAAGATTATTTTTCCCATTCACCATTCAACATGGATTGCAAACATTGTTCCTGTTAGAAAAAAGAATGGAGAGATCCGCATCTGTGTTGATTTCAGAAACCTGAATCAGGCCTCTCTGAAAGATAACTACCCTCTGCCTATGATGGATCAGATTTTGCAAGCAGTAACAGGATCCGAGATGTTATCTATGCTTGATGGATTCTCGGGATACAATCAGGTAGAGGTTGATACTGCAGATCAACACAAGACAGCCTTCACCACTCCTTGGGGTACCTTTGCCTACAAGAGAATGCCTTTTGGGCTGATTAATGCTGGTGCCACTTTCCAGAGAGCTATGGATCTGGCTTTTGGAAGCTTGAAAGGGAAATGTATAGTCATATACCTTGATGACCTGACGGTGTTTTCAAAGACAAGAGCGGATCACTTCGACCACTTGGAAACAGTTCTGCAAAGATGCCGAGAGCATGGGATTTCCTTGAATCCTAAGAAATCTGTCTTCTGTGTTACAGAAGGAAAGCTATTAGGGCACATTGTCTCAAAGGACGGCATCAAGATTGATCCTGAACGAGTTCAGGCCATCCAGCAAATTCCTCTCCCGACCAGTAAAAAAGGCGTGCATTCCTTCTTCGGTAAGATCAATTTTTTAAGAAGGTTCATCCCTGATTTTGCAGAGTTGACCCTGAACATTTCTCAGATGATGAAAGGGAAGCAAACATTTGGATGGTCTTCTGAAGGAAAGGAATCCTTTGAGGGTATCAAGAAAGCTATTGCTAAAACTCCAGTTTTGGCCTGCCCTGACTTCAGCAAAGATTTCATCATCTATTGCTACGCTACAGACAATACCCTGGCTGCTGTCTTAACCCAAGAAGATTCTGATGGACATGAGCTACCAATTGCCTTCATGAGCTATATCCTGAAGGATCATGAGCTAAAGTACACCATGATGGAGAAGCATGCTTTTGCAGTAGTCAAAGCAGTTAAGCAGTTTCGCTTTTATATCCTCAACTCTCACTCTATGGTGTTGGTTCCAGATATGACTGTTAAGTCAATCCTTACACAACAAGAATTTGGGTCCAAGAGGGGAAACTGGGTGGCTAAGGTCCAGGAGTATGACATTGATATCAAACCGACCAAGCTGGTTCGTGGAAAGGGTCTTTGTGAGCTCATTGCTGAAGGAGCCAAACATGAGTTGCTGGAGGAGAAAGCTGACGTTCCTACTGTTCTATTCCTTAGTTCAGTTGATGAATGGTATGCCGACATCGCCCATTTTCTCACCTATGGGGAATGCCCATCTCATTTAACTGCCAAGGAAAAGAGGACTGTTAAATTGAGATCAGCGCAATATGTACTGTGGGAAAATGCTTTGTTCAAGCGTGGCTTAGATGGGAGATTTCTGAAATGTGTTGATAAGGAACAACAGAGAAAGTTGCTCTCAGCTTTCCATGATCAGGCATGTGGAGGGCACTATTCGTCAACAGTCACAGCTCACAAGATACTCCGGGGAGGGTATTACTGGCCTTCCTTGTTCAGAGATGCATCCAAGTGGGTGGATAAATGCGAGGCCTGTCAGACTTTTGTGGGAAGACCTAAATTGGCATCTTTACCTCTCAAGCCAGTTGTGATCGAGGAACCATTTCAACAATGGGGTCTAGACTTCATTGGTACACTGAATCCTGCCTCTAGTGCTGGCCACACGCATGTGCTAACTGCCACTGACTACTTCACCAAATGGGTGGAAGCTATTCCGGTCAAGAGCACTACTTCTGAAGTTGTATGCAACTTCCTCAAAGAGAACATCTTGGTAAGGTATGGTGTACCTAACAAGATTGTAACAGACAATGCTTCGAACTTCTCCTCAACTGAGATCATGGATTTCTGCTACGGGTATGGCATCTCTCTGGCTCATTCTTCAGATTATTATCCCCAGGGGAATGGACAAGCAGAATCCACCAACAAAAATCTGGTGACTATCATAAGGAAGTTGGTCAATGAGTCTCAGCGAAACTGGCATAAGAAGCTTTATGATGCTCTTTGGGCAGACAGGATCACACCTAAAAGAGCCATTGGAATGTCCCCCTTTCAAGTAGTGTATGGAGTAGAGGCCCAATTGCCAGTGACAGTGGAACTGCCAGCCTTGCACCTGATGAAGGCCATTGAAGACACTAGTTTCAGTGATGCTCTGGACAAAAGAATCATGTACCTGCACAAACTAAACGAGGATAGATTGGAGGTTGCTGACAGAATATCTGCTCACCAGCAGAAGGTGAAGGTTCTGTTCGATAAGAAAGCTAGGTCCAGAGAGTTCCAAGTTGGTGATACCGTGCTGTTATGGGACAAAAGACATGAACCTCGTGGCAGCCATGGAAAATTTGATTCTCTGTGGCTTGGACCTTTCAAGATAAGACACTTTGCTGGTAAGGACTCTTTCTATCTTGATTACATGGATGGTTCTCCCCTCCCACTTCCTTATAGTGGGCAGTATTTGAAGTTGTTCAAGTCCTAGGTGACTAGGGAGTCCCTTTGTATATTATGTACAGTGTTTTTGCTTTTTCTGCTTTTGGTGTGTTTCCCTTCTGTTGTGTGTGTTGCCCTCTGTATTGGTTTGTTTTTGACCCCTTTGCCCAATGGATAAGGCACTGGTCTGCTTCACCGAGTTCTCTAAGTTCTTGCCTTGTCTCATTCCATGAATTTATACCAAGTCATCCCCAGAAGGAGCCAGCTGTTGTCCACTCAAAATTTCCCGCTCTGATAAGAGTAAAATTTTCAAAATTTTGAGTTGAAGGGTTTTTCTCTGAAGTGCCTAAGTCGTGAAATCGAAAAAATCTGTGTTCTGGGTCGTTTTGTGTGATTTTCGGGCCTGTCGGAACTTTTTGTCCCATCTGTCCCAAGTACGAAAGTGTCTTCTGTTCTCCGATCGGCCGAAACCTCCGAATTTGTCCCATTTTCGGGCCTGTCGGAAGTTTTTGTCCCAAGTGCCCCAAAGCCAAAAATGCAATCTGTTCCATTTCGGCCGAATCATCCTTCCCGCGTACTTCGCACTTTCCTGTCCCGAATGTCCCAAGTAAAAAGTGTGAGTCGTTCCATTTTCGCCCGAACCGGCCGAACCGCGTACTCCGGAACTTTTCGTCCCAAATGTCCCAAGTTCGAACGGACCTGTTGTTCCATTTTCGGCCGATTCGCCCGATTTTGCCCCAATTGTCCCAAGTTACAAATTGCTCTCTGTTCCATTTTCGGCCGGTTCACCCTGGACCGCGTCCTTCGCACAATTTTGTCCCAACTGCCCCATTTGAAAAAGTGCGAGCTTTCCCTTCAGAGCTCTTTTCCCAAATCGAAAAATGCCGAGCCGGTCGAGTCGTGCCCGTACTTCACGGAACTTTTTGTCCCGAATGTCCCAAGTCCAAACGGGCCCGCTGTTCCAATTTCGGCCGAAACACCCGAATCGCGTACTTCGCACATTTTCGTCCCATTTGTCCCAAATACATTTGTGCGTCTTCTCCTGTTTCGCCCGAACCGGCCGAGCCGCGTGTTTCGCGCATTCGCGTCTCACCTGTCCCAAGCGTACCAAGTGTCATTCACACTTAGTTTTTCCCGCTCGACCCGAATATGCTGTTTTTCAAAATTCCATGAATTTAAGTTGCGGCTTCTGATGCTATCAATCTACGAAGATCAAATTTCAAGGACAGCTGGAGGAAGCAGAAGGAGCTGGCAGAAGGGAGAAGCTCTCAAGACAGACGCGTTGGTTGCATCAGTTTTCAAAGACACTCATTGTCATCCTCAAGATGAAACGTCAGTTCCACGTGGAGGTAGAGACAGAGCTGAGACGTTAGTCATTGAAGAAGTTCAGGCAGCGGATTCTGAAGACAGTGGGTCCTTCCCAGTAGCCGGCCACCTGTCTCCTTCTCCTTCCTTCCCTCTTCTTTCCTTTCTTTTCGTATTCTTTGTAATTAATTAAGGTATTGCAATTGGCGGTACTTAACTATTCTTTAGTTAAAAGAAACGGTTACGAAGAGTAACTGACTTGTAATCTATATAATGGCCTTTCCACGCCATTTTGAACGAGGCAGGAAGAACTTGGATATTTGCTGAAAGTGTAAATAGATCTTAAAGAAATCAATACAAAAGGGCTTTCCGTTCTTTGTCTATCTGATTCTTGTGTTGTCTCTGTGTTTTCCTTTAATATTGTGAAGATCATTTTGTTCCTAACTCGTTTAGTCTCTCTGATTGCATACTGTTCAGTTTTGCAAGATACAGTGATCTTGTACAACCAAGAAGGAACTTTGTGTCCTTGATTAACAAATCTGAAGAAGGTTATTTACGGAACTTTGTGTCTTTAAATTTAATCCCATTCAGCTAATGCAAATGATCTTGTCTTAAATCCTTTGAAGCTTCGCATACACGAAGAATTATTCTGCTATCTATAATTCTGAATGTTGCTATTCTGCTCATCTTCTTATTCCCCTTCCTCAGTCCTGGCGTAACTGATGATCCTTGTGGAAAACACTTTCGTAATATCCAAGTTTTGACCATAAAATAATGTTCTGTACTTTTGTAAATAAGTTTGTTTCAGAATAAGGGAACCTCTCCCATTAAAGAGGAGGGACTTTTTGTCCCCTGACTGTTGCTCTTCTAAAAAGTCCTATTTGAAAACCAACACCTACACATCGTGGTGATTACAAAACCACCTCCCTACCTAGGCGGCGGTTACAAAACTGCCACCTAGGAAAGGCAGCGGTTTCACAACTAAAGGTAAAAACTAAGTTAGAAAGGTGTGGCAAGCGGCCGAAAAGTAGGGAATGGATAAGTAGAGTAAACTAGGCTACAAATATAAGATGCAAAGAGTTTTAGGTCACTTGAACAATTTATAAAATATTTGAATCATCATTGGGGACCTTTGTAACTATTTTTCTGATAATGTAGCATGTGCAAATTTGGGTGTGTACATATTCCCCCCTCGGAGAAGAGTTTTAGCCATGAAGAGGTGTAAAACATAGATTTTGAGTATGGCATTCCCAAAATGGGAAGTTAGAAGCTATACCTGACATGCTTGTGTGCCAAAATGTTGCCATCTAAGCTCCCGCTACCTAAAAAATGAAATCAAGACTCAAGTGCAAATAGATATAATATCGACAAATAAACACTAAAACAAAATGACAAGAGGACTTACCATCTACATGGGGATAGAAGTATACATGCTCCAATGATCTAACCCTATGAGGCACATATAATCAAAACACAGTTAAAACAAAGCATATATATAACCAAAACCATTCATTTTCAATTCATTTACACATATCCTCTGTGTTTTTTGATCTCTACACCAACCATCACCATTTTAAGTAAGAGTATAGTCAAAATGACAAGCGCGACGACACGATCATGGCCCCATGAGTGAGATATTGAACAACAAAGACAAAGGTTAGTATTTTACATTTGTTTATTTGAAATCTAAAAATATAAAATTTGAAAAATATATGCCTAGGGGGGTTATTTTCAAAATTTATTGTGTGAAAATGTTCCCTAGGGGGTAGGCTAGGTGGGTTCATCCTTTGTTTCACACAAAAAGGTCTTTTTGTGTATTTTTGAATTTTTAGGTCAAAAGGGATGGCTTGTCCATTCTAGACACGACTGCCACCCTACCCAGGGTGGTGGTTACAAGACTTCCACCTTGATCGGGATGTGGTTGTAAAACCACCACTTTGCATAGGGTTTCAGTTTTGTAATTGTCGAGATAGAGAGCTATTTTGACAAAGTTAGATTTTTTTTGTTTTTATGTTGTTTTTGATGAGATTATGCATTGATACATGTTGTTAACTTGCTCTTTTTCTTGTTTTGGTTAATGCAGAAAAAGTTATACATCCGTTAGAGCCAAGAGTGAGTGTGTGACTAGCATCTAGGAATTCTTGATCAACTGAATTAGGATGAGACATATTTATTACACCAAGTTGGTTTATGGAGGAAAACACAGGTACCACACATTACTCCAGCTACCCATATATTGTGTGACATGTTGTCTTATTGGGATGCAGACTGGAACACATTCTATTTTACTGGTGTTAAGGGAGAGTGGAGCATCACTCTGAAGGATGTTTACAAGATTCTTTGATTACCTGTGACTGGAAGATGACTAACCCTAGAGATTGCAGGGAGAACAACTAGATCTAGACAGTGGGATTCCTACATGGGGGATGATGGGGCATCAAAGGATTCCAAGTAGGGTATGTGACTTTTATCTATTGCCTCCGCACCTATCCCCACCCCACGTAAGGCGATTATTGGTATTCCAGTTTCGTGTTTGGTAGGGTAAAAGGGCGGGGACAAGCTCCTGTATTGTTGGGATCCAATCATCATATAGATCGAGAAGAATAGGAGGATCTTTTCCTGGGGTGTAAATATCTTAGGCACCACATACCATGACTTATACCAAGTGGTGCATATCTAGGGGAAATATTTTTTCCATCCTTATTTATTTATAAGTTGATTTTATGAGCGGATCATCCCCTATTAGAGGGGAGTTAGTATACAGGATCCCGGGGCTACCAGGGTAGTGAGATGGATAAGCTTGTTAGTCTTTAAAGATCCACATCAATTGGTGTCTACATTAACTACAGCTAATTTACTTATGAGGTCCTACCAGGATATGATTTGGTTATGGAGCCAAGAGAAGACCATCCTGATTACATATGCTACCACTTCACATTTAGTGGAAAAATCTATGACAGTGGAGGCCCACCCTACCATCAGAGTACCCCAACAATTTGGTTTCCCTGTAATGACACTCTTCCTATCGTGCCTACTATCTACAGGAGTGTTAGGGAGGCACTAGATGGCCCTAAGGGCCTACATGGATAGACAGTGGTGATATAATGAGTACCTATCTCTGTTGATAAATTTCTAGTTCCCAGGGCACATAGGGCACCCAACACTCTTCTCTAAATTGAGGTTACACCCACTCACAGCGGGGAGGACGAGGAGGCTGACATAGCCATGTAAATAGAGGATGAGAGCGAGGCTGGCCAGGAGATAGGTGAGGAGGTTAGAGCAGAGGTGGGTGATGAGGAGGAGGGTAGTGACACAGAGTGGCGGGTTTCAATGGAGATCTCTATGGAAAAGAGAGAGGATGTAGAGGTGGAGAAGGAGACTTTGGTTTCAAAGGATCCACTTTCTCATGAGGGAGGCAGTGATGAGTAGTCCATGATTAGTAGTGACAAATAGTTTCCTCAAAAGAGTGGGTTGCATAGAAGATACCTGCAGTCTCCTTACCACCACTTGCACCAATCGATCCTTCATGGATGCCTAGAGATTCAAGTATGTATATACTCTTCTCTCGACCTTGTTATCTAAAAATTTTAATATGTTAAAGATTGTACTTATTTTTTATCTTCGATTATTTTATAACTCACTGTTGTTCTCTTTTATTTTACAGCCCTTGCTAATGGCTAGAGAGATCTTACTCGTATGGTCTATGTTAATACCTTGTTACTCCCTACGCTGAAGACTCATGCAGAGCTACTAGAGGATTCAGAATAGCCTTTATAGGATAGATGACACACAGATCTATTTACACCTCTTTGGAAGGCTGTGAAGATCTTGATTGTTCAGGACAAGAAGAATGTTACATATGAGATTGCAGAGAGGATGTCAAGGCGGAGCCACTTGTGCAGTGAGGCTATGACTAGTGGATGATCTCATAGTCACTCTAATCATTCGGCGCATTTGGAACATTAGAGCCACAACAAGAGTCCTAACCGCATCCGTACACTATCTTAACATTCCCTGGGAGAGGGATAGGTCATTGAGGCTTTATTTCTTTGATCCTTTTTATGAGGCATATATATGATTCTTTTGGATTATCATTCTTATTGCGAGCATTTTGATAACACCTAGTGTGTGATAACATTGTATATGGACTTGATTCACTATGATATACATAAATATACATATATCTCTTTTTGATTTGTCTATCCTTTGCGTCAGAGTTGACTTCATTTATGGTTTTCTTCACATGTGTACTCTTAAATGTTTATAATCTCTTATTTTTATATGCTTTTCAGGATGCATGGAGTGGATAATGATATGCTGACATAATGATTTTATTTTTGTTATTTTGTAATGTTGATATGTGATGATTATGCAATCACAATGTAATGTTGAAATTTAGTTTTTCAAGTAATGTTTAATACTTATTTTCGTAATAGCAATGTGTGATGAATAATGATATGATAATAAAATGAAATTGCTCCACTCCTAACCCCATGCAACCAATAAGATGTGAGGGCTCAACACCGAGAGCTAAAAGGGACGTGAATTATATGATTTTGATAAATGGAAATGGTGAGAGAAAGACAATAATTTGACATAAACCCAATTAGGGAACTACAACCTAACTTTGCACATAGTTTACTACATATCCTAGAATGTGATTTGCTTGCAATTTTTTCAAGACTTAGATCTATAAATGACCTCTTGATTAACGAAATCTGGTTTTAAGGTTTTAACTCTCTTATAACATACACATATACTTCACTTTTCTTGGGATTTTAAGACTTTTAAAGCACTTTGAATTGAATGAAATTTATTTTAACTTATTAATTTATTTGCAGAGACCCCCTACACCTTTCCCCATTCTACCAGTAGGAAGCATGGGCTCATAACCAAGGAAAAGGCATAGGTGAGTAAGGGCACTTCTCTCCTTTCCCAACCTCACGCTACTTGTAAGAGGTGAGAGCTCAACACCAAAGGTTAGTGGGCCAAGGAAGTGTGTAAATGAAAATTTTTATTGGTTTTGACTTTAAATATGTACTTCTTATTTATTTATTTATTTAAAGTCTGTAAGTTGTCCTTTTGGGAAGGAGATATTTCCCCTATCCTAAACCCCACGCAACCAGTAAGACCTGAGGGCTCAACACCAAAGGCTGAGATAGGCAAACAAGCGACCTGGGTAAAAATGTTTACAATGCTTTTTCTACTAAAGAGGTTTTTCTGGGGAAAGATATGACATCATGAAGCTCCTAGAACATACTATGGGAAAGACACCTATGTTAGAAGAAAGCCATTAGAATAACCAAGTATGCAGGCCTTTGGTAGTATCAGTGTCAAAATTTTGTCTTGTCCTGTTGAACTAATGAAGTGATAAAAAATGTTGATGAAAATATTATGGATGTTTGAACGGATGTGATTTGAATTATTGCAAATATTTTTAGAAGTTTTTGAAAGTTGCTTTAAAATAAGTTCCTTGATTAAAATTTTCACAAAATGAGCTAGCAGATGATAATGAAATGAGGATGCAATAATATACATATGGAAATGCAGATGGATCATGTGTAGTATATCCTTAGGTGAAGGGAGTTGACAGATTCACCAAATTCCTCACCTTCCAATGTGCACAGGTGATATGCCCCATTTTTATAGTCCTCCATGACTTGATATGGGACCAACCACTTAGGCCTAAATTTCCTTCCTTCACCTCTTTTCTTGTCTATCTGGTTGTCAAGTCTCAATACCAGACATCCAATGAATATGTCACATTCATAAACCTTCTTATTTTACTGCTATTATATCTGATCAGTGTAAGCTCTATGGTGTGCCCCATCTCTAAGTTGAGCTTCATCGAGGGTCTCTAGATCAATGAGTCATGCCTCTCGATATCCTTCTTCTCCTAAGATCCTTGTAATGATATCAGTAGGTTGGGTATCTTAAATTCAATGAGAAAACCAACTTTTAAACTGAATACTAAGGAATATGGGGTTACCCCCGTTGGCATTCTTACCAATAAGCCCACAAGGCTAGAAATAGCTTTAAGTGAAAATCACACTTATTATCCTTAACAGTTTTCAAGAGAATGGACATTAATGTCTTATTGGTTGCCTCATCCTATCCATTGGCTTGAGGGTAGTAGAGATAGGTCGTGTAGTGATTTATCTTGAAATTTTCACACAACTCGCGCAACTCTTCATTTTTAAATGATGTGCCATTATCGTAGATAATGACCTATAAGGACCCCATACCTATATATTATCTAGTTCAAAATCAACTTTTTAATTACAGATTCTAGTATGGTGGTAAGAGGCATGACCTCAACCCACTTCGTGAAATTCTTTGTGGCCATAATTATGAAATTACGGTCATTCTTCGATGAGGGAGAGAATTTCCCTATCAAATCTAAGCCCCACGTGGAAAAGGGCCAATGTGTTACAATTGGTTACATAGATTAGGCGGGAATGGGAATTTTGTGAGAAAACTCCTGGAATTTATTACACTTATGTATATACTCTACTATGTTGTGTTCTAAGGTGGGCTATAAATAACCCATCTGGTGTATCTTTCTAGCAGTTTCATATCCTCCAAAGTGACCTCCACAAACCCCATTGTGGGCTCTATAGAGGATCTTTTCGGAGTCTTCCTCATTGACACGCCTTAGTAGCATTCCATCAAAAGCTCTGTGATATATCACTTGTTCTATAACTACGTATTTGATGGCTATGTCATGGATCCATATCTTTTGTTTCGAAGTTGATCTTTGAGGGTATGTGTGATCCATAATAAAATTGAAAATATCTGGATACTATGGACATGAAGCAATAGGAGGTATGACCTCTATGTAGTATATTCACTTATCAGGGAAATCCAAGTCAACTAGATCCCCACCATCTAATGGGTTGTCTGTCAACCAATATGTGATGATCTATCCTTTCACGTACTTTTGGTTGACAAACGTTAATTCGAACTCACCCATTATAGTCATAAAGCACCCAACTTTCTTAGATAAATAACCCTGTGTTAGAAACATCCATAAGTTATCCATCTTGAAAATGACCCTCATTTATTGGTTAAGCACGTAATGCCTTAACCACTTTGTTGAGAAAACTGTAGCAATACATTATTTCCCTACCTGTGTATAACGTGTCTCATATTTGAGCAACGTATGACTGATGAAGTAAACTACAGGCTCACGTTTGTCATCATCTTCTTGTGCTAGAATGTAGGCTAATGAGACATCTGTGGCCCGTGAGTATAAAATGAGTGGGAGATCTGACTTGGGAGGCATGAGCATGGTAGGAAATAGAAGGAATCATTTGACCAATTCAAATGCCTCATGACACTCATTTGTCAAGATGTTACAGAAATCCTTCTTTAGAAAATTGTTTATCGGATGAATAAAAAAGGTTAAATCAGAAATGAACCTTCAAATTACATCAAGATTTCTCAAAAAATACCTAATGGCTGACTCGTTTGGTGGTGGGATCATTTCTAAGACTTCTAATATTTTTTATGTATCTACATCAATCCCTCATGAAGAGATAATGTATCCCAGTAATTTCCCTCTCGTCACACCAAACACACATTTTTTAAGATTCAATATGATACTATATTTGATGAGGTGAGAAAGGATTATATGAATCACCTCAGGGTGATTACAGAACTTTCTGGCATTATCTAGATGGTCATCTACGTGTGATTCCACAATCTTGTAAATTAGATAATGGAATATGTAAGTCATTTCCTGTTGGTAAGTGGCACATGTGTTTTTGAGACCAAATGGCATGAATACGTAGCAATAGCTTCCCAAACGAGTAATAAAGGTCATATTTGTTTAATATTCCTTAGAGATCCTAATTTTATTACACCCAGAAAAACCATCCATAAGTGACATCAAATCATAACCAGTTGTTGCATCAATGATAACATTGATGGATGGTAATGGGAAATCATCTTTGGGACATGCTTTATTTATATCCTGAAATTCAATGCAGATCTAAATTTTTTCTTTCTTTTTAAGAATAGGGACAATTTTGGATACCCACATTGAGTAATTGATAGGTTTTATGAATCCCACCTATAGGATTTTCATAACATCTTCTTTAACCATTAACGCCACCTTGGGTTTCATAGGTCTGGATATTTGTTTGATGGGCTTGGCATTGAATTTGGTCACAAGGTTGTGGACTACAACATGAGGAGAAATTATTTTCATTTCTTTGTAACTAAATACAATGGCTTTCAAATTTTCTTTGAGAACCTTCGTATGTGTCTCCACTTATTCACAAGTTAGTGAAGAACCTAAATTCAAATTTTTTGGGTCCTCCTCCATCCTGATATTGATATCGATCGTCCCTTCAATCAAAGAGGCATTACCCTCCTCAAACTCAAGTGATTCTGGAGGTATTTCTAATTCCCATACCTCTTTTATTTCACAGATATCAAGGTCTTTCGAGGAATAATATCCCATCGTGCAATCTCCAAAATAGGAGAAAGATTGAGGAACAAGGGAAAAGCCTTTATTATGATGTTGGGGATGTAATTCCATATAAGCATTAAGCTACACTAAGATATCCTCATCATTTTCTACATAATCTATGGTAGCGGGTTCATTCTCAGCCTTAAGGTACACTAAGATTAGATTTGTGGGCATTCTGTGAACTAAAGGTTCAACACGAAACTAAAATTGTAAAGTTGGTAATTTCTAATTCTTTTCTCGGAAAAAAATGGGAAGCGGAAGTGGCCATGGAATCAGCAAGGAGGTTTTTTTCATGCAGGATGGACTCAATTGAAATGAATTCAAAAACTTTTATTAAGTTGAGCACAAAAATCTTATAGAGTTGTAAGTGTTCTGCCCTAGTTTCATATACATATAAAAATTAGGACATAAATAGTTGCGAATCACCCAACACTCTAATATTACAAACATCCATCATTTTGGTTACTATGAAACCAAGGAGGAGATCCTCATATTCTACACCATTTTTTTAACATTTGAAATCTAACTTGAAGGCTAAAGCCATGGCCTTCCCCTTAGGAGAAGTGAGGATCACACTTGCCCTAGTGCCAAAGCAAGATTTTTCTCTGTCATAACTATGAGTCCAACAGTCACTTGGGAAGATTGATGTCTAATCAGTCTTTTTATCTTCTTCCCTTTCCTCTATGACTTCAACCATGCAAATTACATTGACCGAAATAGATCTAAGTCCCAAAGCATGTCCTATGCCCATGAAATTGAATGGAAGGAGAATGGGTAGATCATTATCCAATAGATCAACAATATTCATCATGGTTTTTGTTGATTCCATCTTGACAACAGAAATTTTATCTTTGACCACAGGAATCCCTTCGATCAAACCACTAGTTTCTAATTCCATTATGGGAATTAGTTTCTTCTCTGATGTTGAACTTGTGGGTTTGTTCAATTGTTTTACGGGGAGCTCAAACTCAGAATATACCCTAGGTTTCTTCTTTAGGCTAGCTAGGTGAATGTCAAAGGGCTTCAGGTTACCCTACACAATGAATAATTTCCCTAAATGTAGGAATATAACTTCCCTAAACAATGTAGAGGGAATCAACTTCATGTGATGTACCCAAGGACATCTGAGAATCTTATTATAGTTGGTTTCCTAGTCTATAATATAAAACTCTGTAGGGACCGTCTTGGGCTCCAAGGTAACTAGTAGATATACGGTTCTAATTGATGTTTCCTTGAAGCTATCATACCCTCTCATCATTTTTCTTCTTGAAGATCAATTGGTTTCTCCATAGCCTAACTTCTGGAGAAAAGAAAAGGGGACAATGTTGACTTCTTCCCCGTCATCAATCATTACACGCTTTACGTAGTTGTTGTAAATCCAAACTTGTAGATACAAATCCATATCACCTCTACATTCCAACTCAACATTTGTGGGCATCTTACTGCTGTTAGATATGAATCTAACATCTCTTTCTAGCTTCCTATGAGGATGGACATCGAAACATATGTGATTTATTTGTGCCTCTGGATGAGGGGTGACATTGATCAGATGTCCAAGACCCAATGCTTCTAATAAAGAAACTCTATGAAAAGGGTAGTTCTTCAACAAATCTAAGAAGGAGATGTAAGAAAAGTTCATTATGATATCGTTGATCAATTTTTAAGCCCATACTAGCTTCGAAAGCATTAGAACATCATCTAACAGAGATGGGTAAATAGGAATGGGTTATGAAAAAATATCTCAAGTTCTCATTGTGGTGTTTATTTGGGGTTCAGTTTCTATTTCTACTAGACCTACAATCTTAGTTTTTTGGCAACCATCTAGTGGAGGTGCCACCAATGGGTTTGAAGAAGTCTAAGCTTCATGATCATTTTTTCCAACTAGGTTACCATTTTTTGGCGATGGGATCTAACTTATCGTTTTTAGGACATGTTGGAAGGGGATCATTAAAGATCTTGAGTGGTGTGTTTTGAGGGGATACATACCCCATGTAAGTGTTCTGAGTTGGCGGTGTAGGATTTTCCAAAAACATCTCAACAAATATATTTCGTTGGTCCTTTGGTAAGTGTTGTAATAACTTGTTATAGTCTCAGAAAGTTTTGGCATCATGCCCTTGGACCCTATGGAATCTGCAATATAGGTCAGGATCATAATACCGAGGTCTTTGGTTTGTGTTTTGTTTTTTTCCAAAGTTCTAGTTGTTATTCAATTATTAGTTATTGTAATTGAAGTTCGGAGGTTGTTGCCCTTTATTTTGATATTGGTTTGGGTACTGGTTGGAGCCTTGAGCCTGAACTTCTTGTTGTTGGGGTAGAGGATGACTGAATTCCCCTGCTTTGATCGTAGGATAAAATTTGTTACTCCTCTAATTGCTACTGTTTGTGTTAATGTTAATATTATTTGTGCTTGGTGTGTTAAAAACTTTTGGTTTCTTTTCTTGGTCTATAACACTGTCAGTTGTAACACCGCGGTTTATATTGAGGACCTTAGGTCTTGATTATTGTTTACATTTTTAGATGATTTGAATTTCCCTAATTGGGAGTGATCAATCTCCTATTTGAACCATAGGTCTTTCTACCACTATCTATTTCCTCTTGATCAATGTGGAGAGCACCCACCAACACCTCTTTGGAACTTCTTAGGGGGAACTTTGGGGCTTCTTCCTTCATTTCCCAGTTAAGAGAGTGAAGGAATAGGTCATAAAGATTTGTTTGATCCATGTTGGGAGAATTTTTTTAAGAGTAGAGTACATGTCGCCATCTCTGGATAAAATTCACAACAAACTCAATGTGCTCTTGCTTTATATGTAGGAATTCCTTGATTCCTATCCTTAGTAACTTGTTAATATTGAAATATTTGATGAATCAGATATTAGTTGTCAAAAGCAATGTATTGAAGCCTTAGGTATCCTATAATACCAATTGAGAGTGATTCCTTCAAGATTATTAGGGAATATATTTGCTACGACATCATCCCATGCAAGAAACTCTTGAATGGCGGCAGGAGATGCTTTGATATGTGCGTTTGGATCTCCCTCCCCTTTAAATTTAGGAAGATATGGTATATATCGTGGGAGGAAAACACTCTATAAGGTGAATTCAATGGGATATTAGAGATATTCAAAGTAGGTCCCCACTACGTAAGACTCGACCATTTCTTACCCCTGTTACAGAGGAAGAGGTGGAATTGGCTATTGATATGGTGTAGCATAAATGTTTATGGAGGGATAAGGCATCCCTTTTGGTAGACTATATAGACTAGGAAAATATTACATGTCTCAATACATGTGAAGATACAGGGAAGTTTTACAATGGTTTAGAGTTAGAGGCATAAAGCAAGGGAACATTGCATTTCCAATTGGGATAGTGTTTGAGAACACACTTCTGGTTGGTGCATGTTGAGGGTATTCGTGCATAGTGTGAGGGGCATGTTCAATGAGTCCGATCTAGTGAGAAAACCTCTAGGCTAGGAATCCTTGTGTAAACCAGAGGAGGATTTGGATCAGTAGGCACTTAGCCAATTTTTTTTTGATGATTGAGAATTATTCCTTTCCCAGCAAAAGGTGAAGCATGAGTAGCCTGGGAAAGTTCCAATTCTCTAACCCTATCCACCAATTTCGAGATGACCTTTCCTAATTATGGCATGGTTTTTTTTAGTGCACGTTGTTGAACTTTGTTAGGTTGCAAAAGAGTATGGTATCCTGCTATGAACTGTTCATTGTCTTTCCACCCCTCATTAGGAATGTTTTCTATTATGGGAGGGGTAGAAGTTGTATTCTAAAGTAAGACATCAACATGTCCTTGCACCCTATCCTTAGATTGATTCGTGTTTTAGAAGCATTTTCCTCTTCAGGAATAATGTGCTAAATACCCCTCGTCTAGTAATGGGAGTTAATCAAACTACATACTGATTTGTGGTCTAAACAAAACCATAGGAGATGAGCCTGACTCTCCGGTGAATGTCATATTGTTAGAATGTGAAAGTTCAGGTTCTTGTCCATGTGTAAGTTTATCAATATCCTCCATGTTGACTGAGGAGCCATGGTTGGTCCCTTGATGAGGAGGAGATTGATATGTAAGGAGATTAGTTGAGTAGTTGTCTTCCCACCTAGATAGTGAGGGCGAATTTTTCTACCTACCCATTTGATAGTAATATGCCTCGAGACCCAAAATGGGTCGGCCATATCCATCATGTCCTGACATATTCGATGGGTATATGAATACACACAAAATAATGGGAGAGAGGGAAGATGGATGAGATAATTGGAAACAAAATGATACTATCTCTTCACTTTGGGTTCACCAATTTGAACGAATGAAAATTGACACACGACCCTCAACCGCACTCGACCTCCCAAGGTCATATCGGGACAACTGAATCGGAATGTTTGGATGGCTATGGATAGAGGGATATGATATGTAAACAAAGATGTGGGTAAATGGGATGAACAAGTCATCAAGGAAATATTATGTCCTCAATGCGCAATATCAAGATCTACTCTTCAAGGGAAAAGAAGGCCCTTCTAACCTGATTAGGACTGATGGTTGGATCTAAAAGAATGGCTACATGGAGACTCTAATCAATATCGATCTCTGTGGAAATCCTTTCTACCAGTTGTGGTGATGCAACCTAGAATCTATTATGAAAAACCTAGGCGCGTTAGCATATCACTCAGCCTAAGTTGAGCGCTCACCCAAAGTGCGCAAAGGTATTAGACCCCTCTTTAGATTTGTTTATGTAGGATGTTAGTGTGATGAAGATAAAACATATTCAGAACAAAAACTAACCATGAACATTTCACAGTGTATAAACCAGATCTAGATCTTAGAGTGTGATGAACTAAATAATAACAATAATAAGTTTTACCATACAAGAACCAGATTCAGTTATGTATAACACCATTATCCAACCAATATTCTCTATTGCAGTAAACACTATAAAACATATAAGATTGTTACACTATATGTATCTCCATAAGTCATGCGTGCATTAGATCCAATAGCATAACTCTTCAATAATTTACTCTCTCTAAACTACATAGTTCAATGCATATTTATAGAGGGGGGGAATTTCCCTTCACCTCCCATGTACTTCTCAAAATAGGTTACATGTTGATAATAGCCATGCGCCTTTACAATGGCATACACAACATGCAAGTGTTCTAATAATAGATGTCTTATAGTTAACTCTAAGAAGAAATCCTATTATTAGCCTGAACAATGTAAGATGCTTATCAGGTGCTTATTCCCAAAATACCATTGTGTTTTACGCAAGCCTTCATCTCTATGTGTGCTCCACACACTATCTTCCAAAAATAGCCGTTATCCATAAAAATGGATAATTCCTCAACCAAAGTGTTATGGCACATGTTTCGTTTCCTATCTTCCCACACCTCCAAATGCGCCTTATTCCCACGTGCACATCCTTTGTGTGTCTTCTACTTAGAGAAACATTTCATCTGCTCAACATTACCCCACACTAAATTACATTTCCGTCCCGACAAGGGGAATTCACTCTTATGTTCCCAATGATAAATAATAAGGAATGAAACAATTAATGAAACATTTTACAAAAGAATGAATTTTCACTCTGTAGCACCCTCTTCTTCGAATGGGAGGATTGACTCTGGATATTCATTTTTTATGTCAGCCTCCAATGTCTGCCAATCATTTAGCATGGTCCTTGTCTTCTCTGGAATATCTGTAGCTATGGCATATAGTTCATCCTGAGTGATCTTCTCTTTTTCATTCTGCAATACCTGGACAACATTAGCCATATCTGACATCATTCGCTCTAGGAGGTCCATCTTCTATGCTATGAGCTTCCCTATCTCATAAATCCTCTCTTTGTGTGGATCCTAGGCTGTTGCGAGGGCCTTGCACATTTGTTTCACTAGTGCCAATATTTATGTGTGCCTTAGTGTCTCATCTTTCATCACCAACAGAACTTCATTGTCTTCAACTAGAGTTCTGGTCCTTATTACCACTTTTGGTTCCGCACAAAAATTGAGAGCTTGGTCAACTTTCTTTAGCTCATCCTTCAAAGTTTGGAGCAATGCCTCGTAAATTAATTTTTTTCTAATCATAGAGGCCCTTGCTCTCTCTGCCTCTTGTTCATAATATTTTGGTGCGGGCATCTGAATTGATACATCACCTAATGCCAAATCAACCAAATTATGCACATAATGCATTGCAGAAGGAAAATTTTCTGGAATCTTAGGTTCTAAATGAGGCCTTATTTTGAGGATGTGATCACCAATTTCCTCTACTATGCTAACAAATCCCTCATTCTTTGTCCGTTATCATTCCTTCTCTTCCTTTAAACACACTATATTTGGAGTTTTCGCCTTGTTATCTTCCATCAGTGCTTGAATGATGGTGGCCTTATCAATGTTTCTTTGCACCACCTCTGCAAATACCTTGACCAAGGCATTTCTGACCTGCTCATCAAACATTAGAGTAGGTTTTATTTTCATGTGTCTTCTTTGGGTTGCCTTCTTCACTCTTCAGGAGACACAAGATTCTTCACATACATCAAAGTCGGGTTCGTCTATATGGGTCTGCATGGACCAGGATAATTTCTTCCTTGTGCACATAGTGGCCATATCTAGATCCATAAGCTCCCACCCATATAACTCCATAAGGCCCACAATGCTCTGAAACTAGGCACAGAAAATTTTACTTGTGTCCTTAGTATAGCCCATACTAGGGACAACATACTCTTCATTCGTTATTTCTCTTTTTATTTTTGGCCCCTTAAGAACTTGGGCGCCAAGGTCTGGAGTTGGTTATTTTCCTACCTGAGTCCTAATGGGCACGTTTATTCTTGCACAGTTTCTTATGCTTCATTCACCCCCTCCTCTTCATCTCTCATTTCTTCATCCCAGGGTTCCTCCACATCTTTAGGTTGGACCAGGGTTCCTGGCTTGCTCTCTTCAAACTCCTCCTCCTCCTCCTTAGGCTTCATCTTTTTTTCTTCTCTTTCCCTTGGGTGCTTCATTTTTAAGGGAGATTCTAGATGACCTTCGTAAACTTTGAGATGTTCATGTGCCTTGGGTTCTGGTTATTCTGAACACCTTCTTAAACTGGCGTTCCTTGTGGACTATACCCATGTCCAAGTCTTTCTCTCCTCCTTGTGTCTGTGGGGGAGTATTTGTGCACTCACTCTCCACTTTATTTTTGGGATTCCTCTAGCCTCTATGATCTAAGCCTACACTATCCTCATTGAGATTTTCTTCCTCATCTCCTTCTACAATCGAGGAAGGATTTAGAGCTGCCAAATTCTCAACTGTGTGTTTGCTCTTAGGTGGCCCTGGGAGCATAAACTCATTCTCCACATACTTGTTATTTTCCAACCTAGGATTGAGTTGGAGATAGATAAGCACAGCTCCATTATCCCCAATAGCCATACTTATCGGCTTCATACTTATAACATGAGAAATAAGCCTTTCAATATAGGTAGACTGACCTAGATAATGATATGTTTTCCTTAAAGTATGATAGTCATAGTCTACCTTTTCTGTGTTATAGCTCAACTGGTACACATCAATAAACATGTGTAATTCTTCCTGGAAGTAACAAGTTGTGAAGGCATATGGTAGTTTGCATGAGGTACTCCATGTCCCATCCTTCATTACGAACCGCTCGATGTAAAAATTTTGGTACACCACAAACTACATGTAATAAAATCACTTGTATAATTTAGATTAAGAGCAACAATAGAACACCAAGTAACACAATATTTCAGAATAATGATATCAATATGCAATTAGAATAGCTTCACCACTTCGAGGTGGCAACCTCCAAACCATATAATAAGACTCAAATGCTCAAATGATAATGAAATACTACATATAATCCCCTGTATCTACTATTCATATGCTATGGCCATCACCAAGGCCGACCTATTAAGCATGAGAAAGTATAAATGATATAGTAAAATGATATGGTAAGACACAAGTCGGCTAATCATATCCTAATACAAGCAATAGGTTAAGGGCGTAGCATGCCTTTCCCCTTCAAACCAACGTTGTCCTCGACGTTGAATAATCTTGGATGTTACTACAGAAAACCTTCATCCTCCCAGGTTGTGTCTTCTAGCTCAGATTCTTCCACTTGATCAGATATTCCTTAATGTCTCTGGTTTCCAGCCTCTTAGTACATGTTTGCAGAATCTTCTCTGGCTCCAAAATGATTCTTCCTTCCTCAAAAATTTCTGGTAACTCTTTCTGGGCTTCAAATTTTTGTCCAATAACCTTCTTTAGGCATGAAACATGGAATATTGGGTGTATGTGTGAAGATGGAGGAAACTCTAGTTTATAAACAACACTACCAATTTTCTGTAGAACTTGATAAGGGCCATAATATTTAGGAGAAAGTTTGTTTTCCTTTTTCTGTTGCTTTAGGGACATCTGTTTGTAAGGCTAGAGATGTACAAAAACCTATTCATCAATTTCAAAATGTCTTTCACTACAGTGTTGATCTACTTATTGTTTCATCCTATTTTGTGCTAATGCTAAATTCTCCTTCAAACTAGCCAAAACCTATTGTTGATGTTGAATGTGTTCCTCAACATCTCTTATAGGACCATCATTGGATTTTGGTACAGTGGACCACCTAGACATTCTATATATTCCTTTAATCAAGTAGCCCAAGCTTTCCTAGATCATTTTTCAATCAATGTTACCAAGAAAGTCACCATGGTCGATCTCTATTCAACCTGGTAGTACGAAGAGGAATCTATCACGGATTTTGTTGCCCGTTGGCAGAGTCTCACTAACCAATTGACATTCTAACTAACTCAGAATAAACTTATTGAGTTGTTCACTAGAGCTTGTGTCAGACACATCTCACCAAATCTGTAAGTCCAAACCTTTTGAACCTTTGATGAAATGTTCACCATGGCCTAAAAACTAGAAATTCATGTCATTAAAGAGAAGAAAATATAATTATGAAAACAAGAACACCCCATTCAAATCAAACAATCCTTCTTCATCTTCAAAACCTTAAAATAACTATTCAAATCCCTAAGGATCTTCCAATTTGGTAGTCCTCAAGGCAGGTCCACCTCATCCTTCTAATCGGGCCCAACCTTCTTCTAATCTATCTCCTGTCCAGGCCTTTCAGCTCCGGTGAGAACAATGGAAATACACTTCGATTAGAGAGCCCTATTCATAGGTCTTGGAAAACTTTCTTAAAGCTGGAGCCATTACACTTCCTCCCATAAAACCTCATATAAGTTTTGATCCTGCTCATCCCATTCTAGCATGGTATAAAGAACACAACTATTGTAATTATCATCACATTAATTACATAGTGATGGTAACTGCATAACTTTCAAAAATATTTTTCAAGAGATGATAGACAATAAAGACCTTCTCATAGAAAACCCTAACGCGCCAGCAAATTAGAATTTTCACATATTTAAAAATCCATTCCCTAATCATAAACCATCATCTAATCATAATAGCAAACTTTCATCTAGCGACAGTAACGTCCGTGAGGTTCATGCAGTTTTTGATATCATGCCAACTATTCCTAAAAACCTACCTACTTCATCTATTGAAGAAATATTAGCACGAGCTCCTCCACCCACAAAGGAGCATACCTCTTCTACTCCTCCACCCATAGATGAGTCCCTCTCTTCTACCCTTTCTCTCACAAAGGAACTCACACTTTCTACCGATGTCATGTCATCATCTGCTTCCCAACCTTCTGAACCATCAACACTTGTTATTCTCCCATCCACTAGAGAATATCATCACCTTCTCCTCCACACAGAGAGAATTCTACCTCACCCAACCTATTATCTCTCCTACCCATGGGATATTATTCAGACATGTCACTACCTGTCGGGGACAATTCTCCCTTAGCATCCCAAAACCCTATTGACATGATCTCGACTCTTTTACCTACATAATTCAAGGCCATCCAATTCCCTATCTCAAAACATATTTTATAGGGATTGCTACCCAACCCATTCCATCATCTTCTTCAGTAATCTCATTTTCATGGTTGGTTGATCATTTGGATTACATTGATTATTTCATGCTCTGGGGACGTCTCCAGCTCCCCGTTTTGAACCAAACATAAATGTTGCATGAAGATACTTCCACGATCTACCCAAAAGTATTTTCAGAAACTAAAACTACACTGGACATGTTGATTTAAACAAATTCCCCTATAACATCCCTACCTCCATCCAAACTTCTACCCATCACTACAATTATTCCCAAACCTAAAAACCTACCCACACTTATCCCCCCACCTGTATCAAGACCCATCACTACTTTGAGTGTTATGCCGACATCAATCCTTACTCACCCACCTATCAGATTAGACCTAGCTACGTCTTTCAAAGTCTACAGTAGCATTATCCCCCTGCCTGATAGGAAAACCCAACCGTCTACGCCGTGTACACTAATCCCGCCTACCACACCTTTGTCACCTTCCCCTATTTCATTCATCCTAAGGCCTCATCCATCAACCTTAACCAAAAAATCTCACACCTAAATCCAGTCAAAAGCTAAACAACCTACTATTGCATCATGAGCCTTTGTTACACCTCATTCACCTAAAAACCAAGCTCCCTCACCTTCACATGTACACTTCTTTCCACCTATACCTCTGCTGGTTACTATAACCTCAACATTTCCTATACGACTTTAACCAATGTCGCCTACCCAACCTTTGCCAACCACCTCCACCACAACTCAGTTTCCCCCATGGGTAACCCATCCTCTGTCACCATCTAGTTTTCCTTCTACATCTCATACTCCCGTGTCACCTTTACCCAAGAAGGTGTAACTCAAAGCTAAGAATCCGCTACCCTCCACTAAGGTAATCAAACCAACTAAACCTTCCATTGCCAACTCTTCTACCCCACATTTACCCAAATAGATGCCAGCAAGACCTAAGACCACTTCACATACCAAATTAGTAGACCAACCCACTCCCCCTCCTGTAAAGCCTCTTCCTTCACACTTAGCCACACCTATAACCAAGCCCACACTCACCTCCCATTACGATCCGTTAGTGAGATCCTACACCAACATTTTAACCAATCTCTTGAAGACTTTTTTCATCACATTGCCACCACTCCAACCTTACAATCCTCTCAAACCCAAACCAAAAGGGTTTGATGAAACCAAGATTTGTGCCTATCACCATGTGCCAGGACATAGTGTGAAAAATTACAAATCTCTTATTACCAATCTTCTCCAAATTTTTCCTCTTGAACAAAATTTCGATGATGAGGACCATGTTCCATCTTCACCTATCACCATACATCATCATCCTTTACCCATTCACTGACCAGTATCTCCACCCCCACAACAATTGTTCACACCTCCAAAATTCGAGATCAACATGGTTTGTATAAGAAAGTTAGCCAAACCACCACCCTACTCATTTAACAAGGCTCTTATCCACCACTAGGATTTTTCCCCTCATGTTGTTATACCTTTCATGACACACCCTCTCCATCCACCTCCCCTCATATTGACATGGTTCACATTGTTACTTGTGCTCAGAAAGATGAAGGAAAAGAAAAATCAACTAGCCCATCAACCAACCCTGTACCTAATATACCATCTACACCCACTCCCAAAATCACCATCCATGGGCCTACATACCCTATCTCTGATGGGGTCACCCATCGCACAATGATAAAACAATAGAATCAGTCTCCTCTAAAGATGTCTTTGTATGATCTTGTCCAGACTTCCAAATTCCACAGACAAGCCTTTATCAAGGTTTTACAATCCATTGAAGTTATACCCAATGACCCCACACAAGTGGCCTCAATTATCACCCTTCACCATGTGACCTCGCTAACAAAATCAGCTCCTCCTTCTACCCCCATGACCACTCCTCACATTACCACCGTCAACTTCTCTGATGAGGATATTGTACCTCTCTAGAGAGATGGCCCTGATTCCACCCTATTCATTTTTGTTTATATCGATAACATACGCATATGGCATGTCATGATTGATGGTGGTGTTATCCAATTTTGCACACATGGCAAGATTGAACAAGGGGGTCCTATCACGTTCAAAATTAAATAGTAGTCTCAGGAAACCATCTCCGGTTATTATCGAGATGCAATAATTAAAAATAATTCCTAAATTGCATATGAAGAGATCACCTAGCATCGAAAGGCACCCAGTTTATCTCAACTCAGTGAAGAGTTTGGGGTCGAGTTGATAGAGAATCCGGTGTCAAATTGATAGTCATCTCAGAAATCATCTCAGTAGAGACTCTCAGTTCTAAGAGCTCGACGATGGTCTTGTTAATGCAAAATATAGCTCATTGAAAATTGACGAATGAAAGGAACTCTACAAGGATCTCGATAGAGATCGATGTAAAAAGATCTGAAGGCCAAGTCAGGGAGAGTCAAAGTTAACATGATGCCAGGTTTAATCCATTAAGACAGTGCTCGACTAACCACTTGGGAGAATTATCTTGTTTGAACGAGATGATATGAAATTATGCAGATATGGGAGGTTCAACATCATTGAATCTCGGGTTTGTAATTACATAATGGAAGGACTTCTATAAACCTAGGAAGATAGTATAAGCACCATCGAATACCAATGTAAAATTGAGTCAAACCGACATCTTAAAAAGAGCTATGAATTATAATGGTGTTCAGACCTTCCTTGGCCGAGTATTCGGTGCACAGGCAGCAGGCATGTTGCAGTATAGTAAGAGTTCTTTTGAGCACTTCCAACAAGCAGGTTGTCCAACTATGTTTTTATCTGTTCAGCATCGAATGCATCTTCAAATTTGGGATTTTCCTTCAAGATATTTTTTATGAAAATTGATTAAGTGACAGTGAGAGTGTTACCGAGAGACCTGAAGAAATTTATTACAAAGATTCTCTATCGAGACCTTACTGGTTTTACGATGTAACTCATAGAGGAGAATCTCATAGAGGTGGAACTGTTTCATATCAGAATATTCATGAGGCATAGTTTTCTTTGCAATTATATGAGCATCTTCAACGAGTCACTAAGTTGGCAGGCATAAAGGCTTCTGTTGGAATTATCACACCTTACAAGCTACAGCTGAAATGTTTACACCGAGAGTTTGATGTTATCCTCAAATCTGATGAAGGAAAACTTGGCAGGAGAAAAAATCATGGGGATCCCGCGCGCTGGTGGGAATTGTGGAGATAAGGAATGAACTTTCCAAGTTTGCGCGGCGAAGCTGAGGCCGGGGCCTGTGGATTAATGTGTCCAAGACGTTACGTGAGGATTTGAAGCTAGTATGTCGAGGTCAGAAATTTGAAGTATGAATAGGGGAACTTAGGGAGTACACCGCCAAGTGGAAATATTGGGTTTATAAACCATGATCAAACTTCTGTGAATGGGAGAAATCGGATCAAACTGCCAAGCGCGGAAATATTACGATGGCTATCCAACATGATACTTCTGCACACGGGCCGTGTAAACAAGATCAGAAGCACGTTGTGCGAGTCACCAGGAGGATTAATAAGACAATTGTGAATTGGAGTGAGTCATGGAGAAAACAACGTGACGTGATACCAATTTCAGTGGAGCCTACAGGCCGCTCGTCTCATTATGCAGATATTTGTTAAATGATACTGAGTAACATGGCGAATGGGGGTATGTGCTTGTAGTTTGAATGTGTGGGAAAAGGAGAACATTTCGGGTTTACCCTGAAGAATCACTCGGTTCACCACTATGAGGAAAGAAAGTGGTTTCATATCATACCCAACCAAGGTGATGCGTTAATGGCTCAGTCGTGGCTCATGTGCGAAGAGTTTGACGGGAAAGTAACGCTAAAAACTCGTCCAGATGGAAAGGATGCAAGAGAAACTCCCATGCACAGGCAGCAGGCATGTTGCAGTACAGTAGAAGCCTTTCTTTTGAACGCTTCCAGCAAGCAGGTTGTCCAACTGTGTTGTTATCTGTTCAGTATCGAATGCATCCTCAAATTCGTAGGATTATCCTTATTCTAAACTCAGATCGAATAGCAGCTGCAGGAAACAAATATTCACTGCCGTGTACGATGGATTGGAGTCACACTATTCGAGGCTTCATAAAATTTCCCTGAATCAGGAGATGAAGCTTTATTACGGTGCAAAATGAAACGATTCATATTGCTCAGCATGTTTTCTCCTAGAAATGAATTGAATGTGAAGGTCAGCTCTGAAAATACCTGGTTGGTTGTTTTGCATGCTACATCCTTGTTACTCGTAAATGGTCTCTTTGAGAAAATATGAGGGTAATAGGCAATATTTATACGTCCAATTAGACAAAAAAAATTATTCCTTTACCGAGTTGAGAGAAACTTGTTATTTAATACGTCCAATTAGACAAAAAAAATTATTCCTTTACCAGGTTCAAAGAAACTTGTTTTTAACAAATGGACGATTATATTGTAGTTTCTAGCTAATTTTAGCTAGCTTATTTCTATTAGCTTTGATCCACGACTAAGGAAGAATTCATATGGTTGTTACCTGTACATTTTTCCAAGGTCCTCTTGGCTGCCCCAGTTGTTCAATATATTTTTTGAAGGGCTTATTTTATGTGTTGAAAATTGTAACATAAAGGATCTTTCTAGTTTCTGGAAAAATGAGTATATTGTGTAGCTCACAGCTACCTATGCCATACTAAGATCTTTTCTAGTTTCTGGAAAAATGAGTATATTGTGTAGCTCACAGCTACCTATGCCATACTAAGATCCCAATAGTGGCATAATTGTTGATTGGAGCTGAGATTGCAGAGTGCACTGCCAAAATACCAAAGGACTCAATGCAAAAGAATCTGATTTCCAAAGCGAGGAAAGAGTTAGTGTGGGGTTCAAAATTGATTGCAACACCGAGTTAGAGGATTCGAAACTCACCGAGTTGAGATTTGTGCAGACTCTATCCACATGGACCCCCCTCCTCTTCAAGTCAAACGGGTCAATGGGGGGGCCCCGACATTATGTTAATTAAATTAATATTTTTATTTAAATATTTTAATAATAATATTTATTATTATTATTTAAATATTTTATTTAAATATTCTTTTAATTAATTAAGAAGACTAGGTCATCAGGCAATTAATAACCCATGATGGAACCTTCTCAAGTGGTTCAAATAACTGTAATAAACACATCATAGGCCTTCATTTTAGGAATGTAATTATGACCATTTCCTCTTCTTTCTCACATATTGTTCTATAAATGTAAGTTGGAAGCTCATTTCAAAGGGTTCCAATAGTTCAGACAAGTTGGGTAGTTAGATATCTCAGGCGAGTGTATAATTTTCAAGAGTCCTCTCTCTTCTGCAAGTTGTTCTTGTGTGTTGAGAGAACTTTCAAGCATCCTCCTCAAGATTGTAATGGCAACTATTGCCTCTTCTAAATGTATGATGCATTGTGTATGTTATTGAAGCAATAAAAGTGTGTGTTTGTGACTAATCTCGGTCCTTCCATCCTTATGTGCTTCTTTGTGCCTTTCTCGTACTTGCAGGTACACTGTGCAATTTTAAGTTTCTATTGCATGTTCTTGGAGTTCTATGCTTATCGAGTGGTGGAGTATTGCATGGAGGTTAGTTTTGGTGTTTGTTCACCCTTCTTGAGTTCATCCTTATTCACTGGGAAACTGGTATACTTCTTGGTCTGATAGAGTTTAACAAGGGGAACACATATCTCTTAGTTTGTGGTATCATGTACCCTCTCTAAGTTGCAGTAGGTGAAGTTGACCTGTGGTGCACACACCCTCTTCAAATTAACCCTTCTTGAGTCTGGAAACACACTTTATTTGGTGCATCACCATCTCTAGTATAGTTTCATTTCTGTAAATCTCTTTCCCTAAAACCCCATGAAAATGTTAGCATAGGACTAGATAATCATTTTTTTTACACTAGGAGTAGTATAGCACTTACTTTAGGAAGAGGAAGCCGGCCTTCTCCGAGAGGTTCACCTCGAGCCCAAGTCCCACAGCTTGAGAGGTGATCCCATGTGTCCCAATCACACCGAACGTCCTATTCACATCTTGGCCATTAGGAGGGTGCACTTATTTGGCGACAACACGTGGTTCTAGCATTAACATCATCTCCTCCCACGCATATAATCATATGCATATTCCATCTAACTATATGCATAATAACCCTATTATGTTATGCTCCTTCAACGATGCCATCACCTCCACCCTTGGCACTATTATCCTTCATGTTCGCGTATGCCCTCACACTATCCCGGAACTATTCTATGTCTTAGAGGGTGAATTCTAGTATAACCTATTGCTCGGAAAACCCTGGATTCACATCATGGGTTGTGTCCCTTCAACTTTACACCGTTGTGTAAAATTCGAGCATGACGGACATAGCTACACCTTCCCCACTAACTCATCACCATTCAAGAATAGTAACAAGTTGTACTGGCCCAACAATGTGCTTGTACCAGTCAAGGCATTTTCCACTACCCCCACTTTACCTTCACCCACAAGCCCATCCACCAATTTTGCCTCCACCTCTCCCACATCTAACCCTGTTATTCCTACTACCGCCACAGCCTCTACAGCTGACTCATTTGTTTCCCAATCATCTAGCGAGTCACCTATCCCCGCTACCCACATATTGACTACTGATCCCTTAGAAGGTGTTTTTCAATGCATCACTCTGCGGGGAGTACCGCTTATATAATATCAATACATTTCTCGCTCCCCAAGATTATGAGAACCTGCACCAGTACCTGTCATCACCAATCCGGCACTATGATAATTCTTCACCGGGAACTCCTCGTGCTATGATTATTTACTAATGCATAGCCTTTAGTTTGGTGGACGTAATCTGGAAACAAAACAACAACATAACACAAGAATACCATCGACTATGATAAGACGGAATGATGAAAATCTAAAATATCAAAGTAAATTATAATATTAACATGAAATTGTTACAATCTCACCCATGAGGTACTTCAAGTGTACAAGACTATGGGAGAAACAATACTATGGGAGAAACTTTACAATTACACCTCTCGATGGCTTCTTCAACACACCTTTAAACTGATGGCTTCCTTCGCACACTTCCTACAATATTTCTCACTACTTCTTTCTATGCTAAATGAGGGGGGTGGCCTCTCTATTTATAGAACTTCCAGGCTTATCCATCCTATCTCTAAGATAGGATAAGAAATCCACTCTGACGAATCATATTCCATACCTTCTTATCTGTACATGTAAGCTTATATCTCTTAAGATAAGATAAACCTTATCATTTTACATGGGTTCCACATTTTTAAACTTTTTACAAATAAAATACACAAAATATTTATGACCTCACTCCTCCTTGTCCTTATTACCAATATAATATTTCTAATTCCTAATCATGTAGACCCTACTTCTCTAATTACCCAAACTTTGACATTTTAACATTACCGGACCACTTACGACAAATATTTACTTTTTACAACATTCCTATTGTACTTTGACTGTTACCGTACTCCACATTATTGGCGGCACCGTACTGACGGTGCGTTATCTTCTATCAGACGCTACTACTAATTATACTTAACAACATCCTATTCCTAATACATACATTAATGAAATAGACAAATTATGGAGGAAAATTTTAGTGTCGACATCTTCCCCCTTCCTAGCTCTACTCCCGTCCTCGGAGTAGACTATTCTAGACTATTCTGGTGCTTGGAAAATCTTCAACTTGTCGTGGTTGACCCATTTCGTAATGGGAGTGCCATCCAATTCCTCCAGTCGGTACGTACCATTTTCATGCACAGCTGCTATTTTGTAGGGCCCCATCCATTTTGGAAGAAATTTTCTCTGTCTTCTTTTTTTTGTATCTGGAATCATATACTAGAACCAAGTCATTCACATGAAATGGAGACCCACGGATCTTTTGATCAAAGTATTCCTTCTGCTTCATTTTCTTCTTATGGCTTGTATCCTTTGCTATTTCCCTCATTTCCTCTAGCAAATGAAGAGATGTACCAACCTTTCTTTTACTGAATCACTTTCATCCATCCTTTCATTTTTCATAACTCTCACAGTGGGAATATCAAACTCAATAGGAAGAACTGGATCAATGCCATAGGCCAACTAAATGGGGAGTATCCTGTTTGCTGACTTTGATGTTGCCCTATATGCCCACAATGCTGCATGAATCCTTTTATCCCATTTATGTACCTGCAAAGGCTGCATCTTTTGCTAGAATTTGACACACAACAAAATTTGTTCGTTCCACCTGTCCATTTGTGCTTGGCTTGTATGTTGTTGCCTTCCTGTGCTTAATAGAAAACTTATTGACTAGGGCTTCTTCACCTCATTAATGAAGTGGCTTCCTTGATCTGTTACAATTTCTAATGGACAACCAAATCTGGTGACAATGCGTTCATATATGAACCTTGCCACTTCATCCATGGAAGTTTGTTTTCAATGGCCTAGCTTCAACCCACTTGGTTAAATAATCTGTGGCAACTACAATATACTTATTTTGGCGTGATGTAGTTGGAAGTGGACCTACAATGTCTATTCCCCTTTTTTCAAAGGGACCAAGGGGAAGAAATAGACATAATGGAGCTGATGAAGTCTTACGGTTACCATGTGTTTGACAAATATCACATGTCTTACAATAATTATAACAATCTTTAAAAAGAGTGGGCCAGTGATAACCTGCATCAAGATCCTTTTGCTGTAAGTTGTCCAGAGAAGTGCCCTCCACATGTACCATTGTGGAATTTCTTCTAGCAGTTCCTTCCCTTGATCACGTCCAACTGCCCTCTTGTACTGTCCATCAGGTCCTATTCGAAATAATACTCCATGCAGAATAGAATATGGACGACTGGCTTGAGTAATCTTTCTCTTAGTCTTTGCATTGGCACCATCAGGAAACTTGAATTCATTCATAATAATTCCAAATATCTATGTATTCACTAGGGATTGTGTCAAGGGATAACAATGCTGCATCGGGAAAATCATCATCATCACAAGATGATCCTAAACCATCATAGGCTCGAGAGAGTGCATCTGCATTGACATGCTTCTTTGGCCTATCTATAATATCAAATTCAAATTCTTGTAGCAAAATTATCCATCTTGCTATCCTCCCTGATGGGTTAGGCTTATTGACAAATATATTTAGAGCCTGATGATCTGTTACAACTACTAAATAAATTTTTACCCTAGCAAGTAATTTCTAAACTTCTTTACAGCAAAAATGATAGCCAGAGCCTCTTTTTCAGTTACAGTATAGTTTACCTCAGCACTGCTCATTTGTCTGCTCCCAAAGTAAATTGGATGTTCATTCCCATTTTCATCCTTTTGGCTCAAAGTACTTCCTAGTGCTGCATCTGAGGCATCAGTGTACACACAATGAATGGCTTGCTTCAATCTGGATTCTTAAAATAGGTGAAGACGTCAGGGCTTCCTTCAGTTGTCCAAAAGCTTCATGCACCTTATTTCCTGGTTCATAAGTAACATCCTTCTTCAAGAACTGGGTTAGTGGCTGTGCAATCTTTGAGAAATTCTTGATGAACCTTCTATAGTAACCCACATGGCCTAAAAATGATCTCAACTTACTTCTATTCATAGGAAATGGTAAATCTTTGATTTTTGAAACTTTATCAGGATCAGTACCAATACCATCTCTGGATACAACATGCCCTAACAAAAACACCTTTAGAACATCCAAAGACACACACTTTGTAGGGTTTAGTGAGGCTTGTGCTTCATCTAACCTTTGAAATGTTGTCTCCATCTGGTGCAGGTGGTCCAACTTGCTCCCATAGATGTAAAAAATCATCCAGAAATACTCTGATGAAGGTCCCAATGTAGGGTTCGAACACCCTATTCATCAAACGCTGGAATGTTGCTGGAGCATTACAACCCAAAAGGCATAACTCTATAAGCAAACGTTCCCCAAGGAGTGGTGAACGTGGTCTTCAGCTGATCTTTTCTCTGCTATACGAACTTGGTTGTAGCCGCTATATCCATCAGCAAACAAAATATAGCACTCCTGGCCAGCTACTTCGTCCAAGATCTGATCTGAAAATGGAAGAGGGTAATGATCCTTCTTTGTTGCCTTATTGAGCTTCCTGTAATCAACACAAATGCGTAGCTTCCCATTCTTTTTTATTGAGATCACAATGGGAGAAACCCATTCTGAATTCTCCACAGCAAATATGAATCCTGCATCAAGCAACTTATCTATTTCTTTTTACAGTCTTGGAAAAATTAGGATTCATTCTATATGGCATTTGCTTTATGGGCTTAGCACCATCTACCAGCTCAATAGAATGTTCTACCCAACTTACTTGACTTGAGTTCCTTGTAATCAAAAGTGAATAGGTGTATGTACCTTCGAAAGAGCTGGAGGTAGGATTCCTTCTCACTCTCCTCACACAGCATCACCAATCTTTATTTGTTGGAGACGATCATCAACTTCTTCTTCAGATAATTTTATGGGGTCATGAGTTGGTGTGACTGGAAGGATATCCATGACTGAAACATCCACCTCACTTTCTTCATCTTCAGTGTCTTCACTTCAGTGTCCACTTCACTGGTACTAGAGTAATCAGAGGATGTCCAATCATCAGTTTCATCACTTGAATCCACAGGTTCTGCCTTATGATGTCGAGGGATCACGTTTATCTTCACCCTCTCTCTACCACGTCCAAGTGTCATGAAACCTTCATTCCAGTAGTTTTTTGCATGAACTCTCCTTAGCCATGGTCTTCCCAGCAGCATTGGGTACGCAACAGTACCATTTTTCATCACCTGAAAGTCTACCACACATACAACACCCATAACAGATATTGCCACATTTGAAACTACACCTTCTGGTTTAGTTTTTCCCTTATTTAATGACCTTAACATAAGTGTTGAAGGGCGATCAATTTTTAAACCCAACATATTTCATACAGACTCGGTCATTACATTAACTGCAGCACCTCCATCAACTAGACATCATGAATTGAAATACCATTACATAATACCTCAGCTTGTGGAGCATAGGGATCTGCCTCTGCCTCCAAAAACAGGGACCTCAACCTCCTTCCTTCCTTCGAGCATTGAGTCCACCTCGCAACTCCCGCCTCTTCTCAGAAGACATAGCCAAGAGTTGACCATATGTAATATTTGCAGGCCTTTTGGACAGATCTTCCAAGATGGAGTATGGTCCTTGCCCCTGTGAAATCAGAAAATCCTGCACACCCAACTTTCTTCTCCTATGTTTCTTACTAGTTTTTCTCCTTTCATCTTCTTAGGATCATTTCCATCTTGATTATCTTTTTTTCTTTCTTTCTTTTTGTTACAAAACACATCTACTTCATTATTTCTGCTCTTATCTACTACATCAAAAGAATTCACAGGTGCTTTTTCCTTTATCATTATCTCTTGTACCAGATGTAGAAGCTCTATCTGGACAATTATACTTATAATGACCCTTTTTATAACAACCATAACAAACAACTTCAGAAATATTTCTTTTTGGACCTCTATCTCCTCCCTGAGAACTAAATTCCTTTCCTTGAAGAAGATTAATAGTTAACTGACCCATCTTTTTGAGCAGATCTTCATACTCAGTAGATGTACTACTAGGAGAAATATTTGTGCTCACCGGAGTGGTTGTGGATTCTGGACCAAAGGTGCTGGTGTAGGCTCTACTTTAGCAACAATTTCTTTGGGCTCCTCTTCCATGCTTTCTTCTTGCCTTCTTGCAATCTCCTTTGCTTGTTCAATGGTAGCTGGGCGGTCATACTTCACTCGTTGTCTGATCTCTGGCTTCATCCCAAGAATGAAGTGCTTACAGAGGAGATTATCCACGCCATTCATCAACCCATCCGCTAATCCTTCCTTCCTTCCGGATCTGGGCATCGAGCTTCCTCCTTAGCTCTAGAACACGAGCATGATAATCCCTTATCTTCTCTCCTTCTCTCTTGGGATAGCTTTGTGATCTCGATCATGAGATCTGCATATTTCTGTTGTTCACCAAATTCTTCAAGAAAACTTTCAGTTAATAAATCCCATGAATTTTTCACATTATCACCTAGTGTTTCAAACCACCTAAGTGCTGAACCATCCAAAAAGGTAGGAAAAAATTCAGTCCATTGTTCCCTTCTTATAAGGCCATTACAAATACAAGATCGTTTAAACTCTTGAATGAAAGAAGAAGCATCTTCATTAGATTGAGCTGAAAAAAAAAATAGGAATCTTTCCCATTTTCAAAAGTAACCACCGTGAAATACCAACCCACAAGTACAATCAACAAGACTTATGTGCACAAATAATTGGAATCACTATATAGAAAGTGACTTTACCACGGTAAACTAAAATAGAAATGACCACGGTAAACTATGGTAAAACTGACTTACTGCGGTAAAAACTGACTTTACTGTGGTAAACACTATTCACGGTAAAAAGTGAAGTTTACTGCGGTAAATACTATTCACGGTAAAAAGTGACTTTACTGCGGTAAATACTATTCACACAAAAAGGACTTTACCTGGGTAACTACTATTCATGGCAAAAATGACTTTAACATGGTAACTACTATTCACGGTAAAAATGACTTTACCATGGTAAACTACTATGCACAGTAAAAACAAGGTTACCCTCCAATTGATTTTTGACTAAGTGGGAATATCTCTCCAGAAAATCCACCAACGAGGAATGGTCCCGGCAACGGAACCAAAATGTCATCACCAATCCGGCACTATGATAATTCTTCACGGGAACTCCTCGTGCTATGATTATTTACTAATGCACAGCCTTAAGTTTGGTGGATGTAATCTGGAAACAAAACAACAACGAACAACAAGAATACCATCGACTATGATAAGACGAATGATGACAAATCTGAAATATCAAAGTGTAAATTATAATATTAACATGAAATTGTTACAATCTCACCCATGAGGTACTTCAAGTGTTATTGACTTCACTTGCCTTTCACAAGACTATGGGAGAAACTTTACAATTACACCTCGATGGCTTCTTCAACACACCTTTAACTGATGGCTTCCTTTGCACACACTTCCTACAATATTTCTCACTACTTCTTTCTATGCTAAATGAGGGGGGTGGCCTCTCTATTTATAGAACTTCCAGGCTTATCCATCCTATCTCTAAGATAGGATAAGAAATCCACTCTGACGAATCATATTCCATACCTTAACTCTTATCTGTACATGTAAGCTTATCTTTAAGATAAGATAAACCTTATCATTTTACATGGGTTCCACATTTTTAGACTTTTTACAAAAAATACACAAAATATTTATGACCTCACTCCTTGTCCTTATTACCAATATAATATTTCTAATTTCTAAATCATGTAGACCCTACTTCTCTAATTACCCAAACTTTGACATTTTAACATTACCGGACCACTTACGACAAATATTTACTTTTTACCACAACATTCCTATTGTACTTTGACTGTTACCGTACTCCACATTATTGGCGGCACCGTACTGACGGCGCCGTTATCTTCTATCAGACGCTACTACTAATATACACTTAACAACATCCTATTCCTAATACATACATTAAGGAAATAGAAATTATGGAGGAAAATTTTAGTGTCGACACCTCCTAACTTTTTTTTTCATAAACAGAACTTTCCTGGGACCTCTGACCTATCAATGCAATGGCAGGGTTCCCTCTTCTCTCCCATTCATATATCCTAACATGATCGATGACGATACACCTTCTATTAATTTCGTTCAATGTCAGGATGATGAGTCCATCCTCACCTACGTTGGTGCGGAAGATTGTTATATTCACCGATCGTTACTCTCTGAGATGCAGACCATGTTGAACAAATCAACTATCTAAATCAACATTAATACTCATAATGACCCAAACATTCTAAAGATAGGCCAATCTTTAGATGCTACTAAACAGGAAGCTTTTTCCTCTTTCCTTTGGGACCATAGCAACGCTTTTTCTTGGTCCTATGTTAATATGCCTGGTATTAACCCTAAAATTGTGTTCCACAATATCATAACCATTCCTGATGCCAAACCCATAAAATAGAAGCTGCAAAAAATGCATCATCAAATTTCTCTTCTGGTCAAAGAATAACTTCAGTGCCTTCTCTCAGTTTCCTTCATCCTACCTATTGACTACCCCCAATGTATTTCTAACATCGTTCCAGTCACAAAGCTGACAGGGGGACACTGCATTTGTACAAACTTTCGTGACCTCAACCTAGCTTGTCCCAAAGACAACTTTCCTCTACCATGTATTGACCAACTAGTTGATATCACCATTGGCCATGAGATGTTATCACTTATGGATGGCTTCTCGGGTTACAATCAAATATTACTTGCTCTAGAAGATCAACACAAGACTGCCTTCATCACCCCTTAGGGGACCTTCTACTATCGAGTCATGCCTTTTGGCCTTAAAAATTTTGGTGCAACATATCAGCGAACCATGACTTACATCTTCCATGACATCATGCACTGCATATTGGAAGATTACGTAGATGATATTCTTTCCAAATCCAAACATCAAGCTAAACACCTGACTTTCCTTAAGGTCATCTTTGACCGTCTCATCAAGTATTGTGTTTGTCTTCAACCAAAGAAGTGCATCTTTGCGATACTTTTAGGAAAACTCCTTAGTTTCATTATTTCTTTGTGTGGCATAGAATTCAATCCTACTAAAGTAAAGGTTATTCTAGAAATGCCTTCGCCTACTAATCATTTTCAAATTTGAAGCCTGCAAGGTAAGTTACAATCCATTCGTCATTTTATCTTGCAGCTTTCTGACCACTGTCAACCATTTCATCATCTTCTCAAGAAGGATGTTTCATTCAAATGGGATGATGAATGCCATAAAGCATTTGAAGCCTTAAAACAATACCTTCTTCAACCACCAGTGCTCATTCCTCCTAAGGAGGACCAACCCTTTTACCTATATATTTCCGCCACTAACTATTCTTTAGGTTCCATGTTTTCTCATCGTGACAAGAAACACAGAGAGCAAACAATTTATTACATAAGCCATACCCTTCTGGACTACAAAACTATATACACCCATGCTAAAAAACTATTCTTATCCTTAGTTTTCATCACCACCAAACTCTGCCATTACCTCCTTAACCAAAAAACCTTCATTGTTACCAATACTAACCCCTTACACTATATGTACACCAAACCCTATCAACATCAATGTGCCGCACATTGGCTTATGCTTATTTCTGACCTCGACCTTAAATTCATTCATCAAAATTCCATCAAGGGCCAAGCTATTGCTGACCAACTAGCAAACGCACCTCTTTCCAGGAATCAACCCTCTAACTTCGATTTCCCAAAAGAATCCATAGCTACCCTCTCCTTAGATGAATCCACATACCAAATAACACTCTTCTTCGATGGCTCCAAGTGTCAACATGGAGGTGGGGCTAGTGTTATCCGCATTCCTCTTGATGGTGAACCTATGCCTTTGTCTTTCAAAATAGATTTTGATTGTACAAAAAATATTTCCAAATACAAAGCACTTGTATTGGGTCTCTAGGCTGCTTATGCCCTAGATGTTAAGTCAAGAAATATCTTCGATGATTCCTAGCTAGTAGAAAACCAAGTCAATTATATCTGCCATTGTCATAGTGAGATACTTCAAAAGTATAAACATCACATGGACATAATTTTTACCACCTTTGACCATTACGAATTTCAAACCACCCCACGTTCAACCAATAAATTTGTGGATACCATGGCTTTCTTGGCTTCTAAGATACCCACTTCGCCTGCCGACTCTAAAATCTTTGTCACAATACAAAGGTTGCAATCCCCCTCTTACTTACCTCATGAGGTATACTCCATCAGAACCATTGCACCTGGCCCACATGATATTTGGTATAATTAGTTTGTAGACTATCTTTCCCTTTCCATTCTACCTTGTGATCTCACTCGTAATGGAAAATGTGCCTTTCTTAGAAGTGTCTCTCACTACGTCATTATGGGTGGTCTCCTTTATAAGCGTGGATTCGACAGTATTCTCTTACGATGCTTTACAAGTTTTGAAATTCCCTACACAATCAAGGAAGTTCACGATGGAATTTTTGGAGGTCACTTTAGTGGTTTAGTTGTCGCAAAATGCATTCTTCACCTTGGCTATTATTGGCCAACCCTAAACTACAATTTTTGTGACTATTTCAAACGTTGTATAAAATTCCAGAAACATGTCAATCTTCATCACACACCTATTCATGCCTTACAAGTCACACGAGACCTTTAGCATTTCTCTCAATGGGGCTTGGATCTTGTTGGCAAGATCAATCCCCATTCTTCTCAACACCATCAATGGATTGTAACCGCTACTGAATATTACACTAAATGGGTAGAAGCCATCCCCCTCATTTATACAAAAGCTGAGAAAATATGTGAATTCATCAACCGTCACATCATTTTTTTCTTTGGTGTTCCTCACCGTCTCATCACTAATAAAGGAAAGAAATTCAAAAACAAAACCATATGTAAAGTGTGTGACACTTTTGGCATCCAACTCAGTTTCTCATAGCCTTATTACCCGCAAACCAATGGCTAAGCAGAATCGACCAATAAAACCTTGAACAAAATTCTTATTAAAATAGTTGACGATACTAGAAAGGATTGGCATTCACACATTCCTTTCTCCTTGTGGGCTTATCACACTAGTATTCGCACTTCAATTGCTGCCACACTTTTTTCTCTAGTCTATGGTATCGAGGTTGTCTTTCCTCTCAAATTCCATATTCCATCTCTCTACATCTCAATACAAATCATACTCAATGACGATGACTTTCACCAAGATTGTTTGGCACAACTTGAGTTATTAGATGAATGTCATCTCAATGCTCTTGACCATCTCCAAATCTACCAAAATCGTATCAAACATGCTTATTACAAACGTGTTCACGAATGAACATTTCAGGTAAGCGCCCTTGTCTTGAAGGAAAATCAACATGTATCCAAAGAAGAGGAAAGCAAACGAGGAAAAATTGATCCTAATTGGCTTGGACCCAATATCGTTACCCATGCCTATGGATTAGGTGTTTATCATTTGTCTTCATTTGAAGGTAAACCCAAACCTAAGCCCCTCAATGCCTTGCATATTTGACTATTTTATTGTTGAAATCAAGTCTTATATCATCTTCTGTCTATTTCCTGCTTGTCCCTTGAGCATCGTTCACCTTCCATATTACCTGTTTTTTAGGATCCACGACTAAACAAGACTCATGTGATTACTCGTCACCTTTCAGTCATATCTTCAATATGAGTACCATGGCTCTACTCATGGAAGTATTCTCATGGATACTTTTTATCTTTTAAAAAGATGGAATCCCATGGTCGTTCATCACTCGAAACTACCTCTTTCATAGTTAACCTCTTTGTGCTATGGTTTTTTCTTTTAAACAAGAACCTAATCCTCCTCTATAGTTTTGTCCATGACTTAAAACATCCAAAAAAAACATAATGGGATTCAACTCCTTGAGTCAAACTTCCCACAAAATATGACTCCCTCAAAAAGGGACATCTCTTCTCTCTGTCTAGCTGCTATAAATAGACTGCTTTGTTGAAGGAAAAATATATAAATTCATTTCCAAAATATAATAAATGTTCCGAAACTTCTAGTATTGATCAGCTTCACAAAGACCTCAAGGAGAAAATCTACTCATCCCACATGAACTTCCTACATCAATTATTTTATCAAAACAAACACAAAAGTCAAAGCAAAAAGAAAAAAAGATTAAATTTTTATCATGGATTTACCTATTTTGATCTTGGGTCTCTTACCAAATAGACATGTTGCCTCACACTAGGTTATGTTCACCAATCCACTTTTGCTTCATTACCTTTTGTGCCCTAGTTTTCTCTATGTTCAAGGGACTTGCTGTAAATGCGACATTTCGTGATCATGTGACTTTCTTCACCTTTAGAATAGTCCATTATGCAATGCCTTTAGAGTCTTAGGTTAATAATCCCATCTTGTGTATGGTAGACTCATTAGGGTTCTTATCAATTAAGTGTCTCTTTTACCACCTCTTACCATTCACCTTCCTCATTACTTATTGATTATCCTATACAGGACCAGATCATTGACACCTAAATTTTAAATGACTCAACCATGCCTATGACCTAAATTCCACCATGCCTATGACCTAAAATCAGTCATGCCTAAAATTCACCAACCCATCCCCCTAATTCATCATATTCTTCCCTAGCTTATGGGAGAACTACATTAGCCTGAGGCGCCTTATCATCGAGGTTATGTAGGAAGCACTTTGAGGGCAGTGGGCCCTTGAAGGTTAGCTTAGCCACTCTTTACCCTAATCTATTTTCCCCCATTTTCCTATTTCATATTCTATCTTAGTTTCCATTTTCTACAACACTTGGAAATTAATACAAACATACATATCTACCATGTTATCGCATCATAAAAACATTCAATCAATCATTTCACATTTCCATAATATCAAAGATTTTGGAAATCTACACCATAACATACATATAACTTGGACATTTAACATACATATAGTTTATTTCCCATGTTACTAATAACTTGGACATTAAATCCAAATTAAAAAAAAAGAATCAACCATGCCTATGACCTGACACCGTCATGCCTATAAGTTGACTCCAACACGCCTAAGTGACCTAACTCAACCATGCCTACAAGACCTCGACTTAATCATGCCTAATTCACCTAGTTTCCATCACATACACAAATAATAATGGATATTAAAATAAGTACACCATCTATACTATAAATATCATCATCTATATAAATGAAAAAATCTATGTATACATACATATGTACACAGATAAAATAAATACAAATATCTCAAATCACTCAGATAAATCCCCACCATCTTTGGCACGTACGTCAGTATATGATCAAAAAATCTCAAAACTTTCATATAAAACCTCACTCTCCTTAGCACAGAGGGCGGTATATACCAAAAATACACAAAAATGGAAGTATCCATAACTATCAAGCATCCCCCCGTTGGATATCCTCCATGCCTGTCTCACCTGTATCCTCCTCCTCCTCTTCTCCCGTGCGGTGTCCCGCTAACATCTCACCACCCTCCATGGGCCTCGGCTTGCCCTCTGCTGGTACCTCACCTGGAGCTGGCCTCCTTGAATTAGTGGCATTTCCTTGACCCTGTCCTAAGGCTCGCCAGCCCCCTATACTCTCCACACTGTGAGTACGAGACCTAGTCCTCTCGCTCGAGGCGCATTGTGCTCTATACTCTACATAGGTAGGGACATCTATCCTTGTGGCCATCTGGTGATCCTGATAATATCTCACCTCACCTTGGGCATCCATGATCCTAGTCATGGGTATTGTCTACATTGGTGCCATCGGCCTCTGACCCTATATATGTATTGTGGGACCCTGCCCTGCTCCTGCCTGTAAAATGGGACCCTATCCCTGAGCCTATGTAGGTGCATGTGCCTGTGCATGGATCTGAAAGGCCATAATTTGTGCTTATGTAGTGGTCAACTAGCCCTACAAACCTACTACCTGCACCTGTAGGGAAGCCATATGTACCCCATCTCCATCCCCACCCTGTGCAGGCACTTATTCCTGTGCTACCTAGGCCTGTAGGGCTACTACCTATTCCTGTAGTGTGGCCATTGTACCTCTGGCCCTTTCAGCTGCCCCTGCACTATCCCTAACTGTGTCACCAGAGTAGTCACCTACAAAACAATAGACTACCTCCATCATCAGCATCACTAACCTTATCTCCTCTGTATGGGCCTGGTACATATCTCCATAACTCAGGCTGACACTATGAAATCGTAACTTTGCCAACCCCTCACCAAACACTGTCAACATCAACCCCTCAGATGCCTCTAAGGAAATAGAATACACCTATGTCCCTACTATCGGCAACCACATGATCTTATAAACATCCTCCAAGGTAATGGTCATCTCACCTTTCAACAAACGAAATGTGTTGGTCATCGAATCCCATCTGTCGATGAGGGTGACCATCAAACTCAGCTCCTGCACTACATGTTGGTAGCATCTAACCCCGATCAAGCTGACCTCTACCACATGCTACCACTCCTCAGTTGTCGCGCTCCCTCTTACTGCTAATAACAAGGGCGGTACCCTATCTCGCATCCGCAACTGATCCCTCACCTACATCCAACAAATCATAACATTATTAGACCTTGAGCATACCTCAACTTCACCCTTACCCACCCAACCTATTCCTAAGACCTTTCCTACTAATGACCTATCTCCCCACCCCAACCCTAAAAAAAGAAAAGAAAAAAACTACCCTTCTCTCTCTCCTTTATTTCCCATCCCTCGAACCATACCTGTTCACACCTCTTACCCATGCTATTATTTGTCAACACTATCTTCCTATCTCATGGCTTATCTCCCCCACCCACCCTATCTCATCTCTTGGCCTATTTTTCCCTAATGTCATCCTACATCGGTTCTTATTAACCGGCACCGGTCTCCCAAAACTGGCATCGGTCACCTCATTTGTGACCGATGCCGGCTAACTCCCACCAACGTCGGCCAACCCTTGACCGATGTCGATCACTATCGCGGCGACAACATCCGTGAAACCCTACCTATTTTCTCTAAAAAATTACATATTGTACCCTCCCTACCTACCCTTCCCTCCTCAAATCTCCCCTCATGACAACCGCACTCCTTATCCTACATCAACCTTCCCACACTCCTATTTTAGCCATTTTCTTCCCCAATTTAAATTTAATTCCCCCCTAAAAAAAACCCATTTTACCTTAACCTGATTTCTACAAACAAATTTACCTACCACACGTAGCAGGGGATTGAATCCTACCTCATTACAATGCCATCTGTGTGGTGGCACATCAAGCTGTTGCACTAGTGGTCCACCTGATCCCTCTCATGCCTCTATCTTCACCAAATTCCCTCATCACCTCCATCCAATCAAATCGATCCCCCTGAGATCATGGACCCGTCTCCCTAGCTCCTCTCACCAACTTGTACTCTCCACCTCAGCCAGGTACAATGCCCTGGCCTTCTCTCTTGGAAAAAGTACCAAAATTCAAACGGCTCTGTCATTTTCTCCAAAGTCACAACACAACAATGATTCTGTAAAATAGGGAATTTTTTTATAAACCCAACCCGATTTGACCGATGTCAGTCATATTTATGCCCTAGACAATCGACGTCGATCACCCTATAACCGACATTAGTCAACCCTTATAACTATTTGGCCTTGTTCATCTTCCTTTTGCATGTAACCATTAGTGCCAATGCACCTTTTATCATTCCATACACCCATTGAACCATACCTACAAGCTCAACCTACCCCTACATTTCATTTGTTACGTCTTAGGAGTTGTTATTTTAACTATACCTTGGCCTTACCTATGCCATGACCTATTTTCCTGAACTTGACCTACTTGGTGTGATCATTGACCTTATGTACTCGTTATCCCTTGTGATGTTGATACCTATGTTGTTTTAGCCTAAAAACCATACCTTGCCTATTGTCGTGTCGTTTATACCGACCAAAATTTTGGCATACCAGAGCATATCTAAATGTTCCTGCACCTAACCTACGTTGTGTTTCTTGACCATATCCTATACCTTGGATACCTGAATCACTTCACCCTTGTTTGGATAAACCTATCGACCTTGGATGATGTAGATTTTTTAAGATCTTCAACCCAGTACCGTGTTGTAATCTATACATGTGCGTTCGTTTGATTGTCATTACCAATGACCCGATTTTGACCACGACCTACTACCCATTACCTGATTTGACCATTTCCTTTTCCCTCAATACTCAAACATTTCCCCACCTATCTTCACCACCTACACATATATCAAACCAATCACCGATTGCATCTTACACCTCATCAATTCCCGGTTTGAGGGGGATCACCTTTACCCACACTTGGGGCAATCACTTCCTATTTTTGTTAGTGTCGCTTATAAATACAAGCTACACAACAAAAAGGGGGAAAATGTAGACACCAAAATTGGGTCACACTCCCCTTGGTCCCCTTTCGAAAAACCAACTTAAACACATTCACCTAACCATGATCCTTATACCCCACATTAATATTAATTTAATTATTTACAATTAAATTAATACTTATCCTCACCTCATTCATTATTTAATTTATCTTAATTAAACCAATTTCCACCTCACCTAGACACCTCATTATAAACCTATTTTTAGTATCTATCCACTCACCATAACTAACTAGGACTTAGTTCAACCCTAAAAATCAATGCCGATTATTCCTCTAACCACATTCCCACTCATTAAAAGATAACATCCGTTTTAATCCATGATAAATGGATAGACCTGGCCCAAAATGATTGCCAAGATCTGTCACTTTTATTAAACCTAGATAATATCGCCTTAACCAACGCCAGTCATCTCGAAACTGATGCCGGTCAACCCAAAACCATCGTCGGTTACCATTTATTTACTTTGGTAACCTTGTTTGATATGTTAGACACATTCTCAATTTTTGGGATTAAAAGGATATCTACATGAAAGAAAGAACCAGAGCTATTTCGCATATCCAAGAAACAATAACCAACATCAAGACAAATCCAGAGGTATCGCTCTCACGGTAGCATTCCGGGAAGCACCGCCATGGCACCAAGATCCATCCCACCAATCAATCATCACCACCGCCTATACATTGGCACTGCAACATCAGTAAGTGCTTTTATCACCTATTTCATTCCATCCTTGTTCTATTTTAAAGGTTTTTGTCATCTCTGTCATCATTTTCTATTAGCATATCCATTCCCCCACCATTCACCTTCCTATAAACTCAACTCTTTACCACCATACCATTAAATCATCTATACATGACCTTTATACATCTCTGAGTGTTCCTAAGATCCCCACAAACCTCACGATTCCCCTTTTCATCTCTGTCTAACCTCAAACCAATTTCCACAATCAAATCTTATTGAGTTATTATCATTCTGACAGTACCGACGCCGGTTACTCATGATTTTCATAGGCTCCCTCTAAACCATCATCGGTTATATCTGACGTATACCAGTCTTTGTATTTGGCAATCCTATCGATAACAGAACCTAAGAATATTCACCCAAACAACCTAAGTGACCCAAAATCTGACCCTAACCAATACCAAAATACTAACCAACTACCCCACCTCCATATCCAATTATAACCTAGCCAATGATATTAGATTTTCTTATTGTATTTAAATGCGATACCTACATCATATCAACTACAGTATGACTTTGTTTACATACATTATTTCTCACACTAAGTTATATTAAATAGTGGATTGATAGCCATCTAGGAAGTATCGTACTTCCCAGATCTAGCACATTTTAGGTTGTCCACTATCATATATTGTTTAACTCTCTTTGGTGGTCTTGTTTTCTATTCCAGGTAGTTTCTCGTAGCCAAAAGGAAGCTCTCACGGTCAGCATTGGATCAAGAAGTTAGAACGCGCACAACAACCTCCAACTGACCATCACTATAGGTATTCCTCCTTAGCCCACACCCTTATTTGTTTCATCAAAAACTTAAAGAAAATGGTGAAACAGATGCACCCCATACTCAATTCAAATCTATCTTCGATCGTCTTTTTGATGACTCTCTTGGTCCTGATTCCAATCAAATCTATTTGCAAATCCATTCAAGATTTACATTCTTTATTTCCAGAAAAATTTGAGGCTATGGAATCCATGATTACATTTATTAAATCTGAAATCTGCCATCTTAAGGATGCTTCTTAGGCTCATGTTAGTTCTTCTTCTCATTCTCATTCTCATTCTATGTTTTCTACATGTTCTCATATCAGTGAGCCTCAAGTCTTTCCATTAATGAAGCCTCTCACGTTTTATCGCAATACTAAGAAATATGATATTCTTACTTATCTATTTAGCAATCAATTGATCACCTTACCATCTACTCATGGCTATCCTCCTTATTGTATTGCACAATATCAATGTCATCCTTATTGCAATTATCATCAAAGCAATGGAAATAATGGCAATGATTGATATGATTTACAATAAATAATCAAACATATTGAGCATCAAGGTTTTATCTCATTTACTATACAATATCTTGTTGCATGCCAATCTAAAAATGCTACATCCAAATGGGATCCTAAATATGCTCTGTATATATCTAATGAGCATCATGCCACCAGTTCTAATGTGCCTTCTCTAGTCATTCAAGGGCCGCCTATTCAACTCATTCCAATTAAGAAATTACCTCTCGAGGTTCATCTTTCATTACCGAGACAAGCTAAGAAACCTTCTCTAAAGATAGGTACAACTCCTTCACCTCTCAAGTCTTATACAATGTTCCCAATACCAAGTATGCAACCTCCCACTATGCAAGACCAACAAAATATAGATGGCCTCTTTTGACTGAACTACTGCTCAAGCCTCATAAGCCATCACCACTTCAGTGTCCAATCACTTTTATCAAGGAAACTAATCCTTAAATTGATCCACTTAGTGTCATTAACTATATCTCCATCACTTACATACTTGGGGGGGGGGGGGGGATCATAGATTCATTCCCTTTTCATTTCTATCAAATGTCTCTATCATCCCATGCACTTGATGCTTTGCACTTAATGTATAATATCTCCTAAGCATTAATACAAACCACTTGATACACTTGTATCGTCATTACCTGATGACACACTCTTATGCTACAGTTCACAATTGACTGTTGATGGCTCACTACATTCATGAACCTCTCATCATATTACATCCTACACACTTCACACTCAGTGCATTCACGACACATATTTCTAGCGTGCATTCATCAAAACACACTTTCCTATGATGCACTCTAGTTCTAAGGTTCATATTTGAATGGTGAGAGTATACATCTAAAATGAACCTCGCCACACTTACTCGATCACTCATGCACTCTCTATACGTTATGCTTTGATGATCATATCTTTCTAGTGCAAACATTCAAACCATTTCCTGACAACGCACTCTTGTTCTACAGTTCATTCTCGATTGTTGAGGGGGCATGTATAAATGAACCTCATCACATGCATACTCATTCACATTCACTCGATGGGAATGTTGCTCCTATAATTCACTATGCATTCCATATACACTCCAAAACATACTACATATCTTGGTTGCACATTATTCTTACTCCCTTATACTCGCATGGTACACTTTTCTTACTATGCTAAATGGATACATTGTATGTCATTATATTTTCTATATACACATGCACGTTCACTTGCCTTCTAATTGTGATTGCAAACTTTAAATAGATTGTTACACGTAACATGGATGTTTGGAATTGTACCTCATACTAGTCCTACAGTAGGCTCTTGAGGGCATCCACATTCGGACACACAACGGGTGTTATCATTTAATCTTAAGCTACTTCCTATTTATACAAGCACACTACTCTATCAGATCATACACACTTTTAGCATACTTTATATCTTTCTAACATGTTAACGGGTGCTTCATGTGTAGCATTTTCCTTATAGGAACTATTTACCATCATGGTTGTATGATCATTTTCTTATTATTGTTTGTCCCTTTTTTCTATTGTATGCCATTATTTGTTGTATTTTCCCTATCTTGTCTTGATCACTGATTGTATGCTTTTGGCCACTTCAGCTTTGATTATCATGAGACATTATGAGAGATGTCCCATGTTTACAACCCAATTTTTGTGGTCTACATTGTATTCTTATTTGCTAGCTTACATTGTTTTCTATATGCATGCTTCTTTGCACTAACACTTGTTTCTTATTCATTTTCTACATGTGTCTTGGTTTATACTAAGCACATTCCCTCCTACATAGTGGTATCTATTCAACATGGGGTACTATTTTGGGCCGCATCCTCCTAGTGATGTGGCATGCACCCCAAATGAGGGGGACATCTATTGGGTGAATCAAACACCCCATTCAACATTCTACAGTCTCAATTCAACATAGTTCAACATATAGTTAGCACAATCTATAGTCTTAGACTGGGCTCAAAACTAGACTTGGATCCTTATTCCATCACAAAAACTAGCACCCAGTACAAACTTTGGCACCTAGGAATTTTTTTCCCCTCCTGGGCACCTATGACCAGGAGAAAATACGCAGTTAATCTTAGATCAGCATGGTTGTCAGGAATTCATAGAGCAGTTGGCACTGTACATGCACAGTCCTCCAACAATCAGTACACAGTTCATCTTCCTTTTTCTTTGGATCAAGTTGGATTGAAATGGATCAAAATTGAGCAAGACATGATCACACCATCTGCAGTGGTGTATAAATTTTGGGAAGCAGTCAAAGGATGGAGAATGACACTACACCTTTCTACCTACACTACTTCTGTCATGGCGTGAGATCACCCTGAAAAATACATTGTTCTGCAACATCTTTAGGACCCTTTCTATCTCTTTCACTCATGATGGATCAAGTGCACATGTTCCTTTTTCTATTTTTCAACATTTTACACAATTTTTACATGCATTTCATGCATTTGAATCTAAACTTTTCTATATACACATATGTGACTACTTGTTCGTTCTTCTCTTTTGCAGGTCCATTCTTATGGGAAGTAGTAGTTACATAAATCCCACTTCAAATGACATCAACAATAGGTACAACGTGAAATCTACATATACACTTTCACCCCTAGGGTCATCATCAATTTTTCACTTCCTCTTCTCTACAATCCATGCTTCATATTTTTATCACTCCATGTTTTTTATTGTCTCTCAGAACACTTTTGTCATCGATCTACATGGTTATCAGGTACGCATATCAATTCACTTTATGTTACCAATATTTTTCTTAGCAACATAAAGTGGGGGAAAATGTAGACAATAAATCACGCACTTGGGTACATTTTTAGGTCCTAATCACATGCATTGCATTCATATGTTTCATAGGGGATAAAAGTATTAATTGATCACTATATTTGGATTCTTAAGTTCCCTTCTAATTTCCTTCTTAACCTAACACGCCCTAATGCCTAGTCTAACCTTCAATACTTCACCTTTTTAGGCTCTGGACACTAGCGCTCAGCCAGGACGCTAGATATTAGGCGCACTCGTCCCCTCTGGGCACCCTAGACCTATTTGTATCTTGCTCACCCCCTTTTGGATACTTTCTAGCTATTAGGAATCCTTATCTCTTATGGGTCAAAATTTTAGTGATCAATTACGAAATTCAAGCAAGGTAATCATATAAATATAATGTTATGAGATAATATTAAAGGAACAAGCTCTACGCATCTATTATCACCACGTAAGGTTGCATACACAAAGCATCTAAGAGCATCATTGCATCCATATGGCATCATCCAAAGGGCAAGGGATGGTTATTCTGCATACATGCGTAGGAGGGGAAGTTCATTTTTCCACACACACATATATTTACATCTATTACATATAGCTATTGATCACTAACATGTGCATCACACACAAGAGCTACCTAGGGCACGATTCTACACACACACAAATAACTACATGGAGTGAAATGTAGTGGAGCACCTAGATCATAAGTTCACTCGGTTGGGTGACCACCAGAGTCAGTCTGAATCCCCATTTGCATCTTTTTCTATTTAGGATTTGATGTCTTTTGGGGTTTTACAGGTCATATCTTTATTGTAGGTTATCAGTGACATCAGAAATCATTGTGTGACATTCTAATGATAGACAACAAGGGGTTGTGATAACTCAACGATCCTACAAAATTCATTTTCTGAGCTCCTACATAGACCTTGATGCTCAGAGAGGAATTCTAGCGCTTAGGTGCCACAGTACTGCTTCAGGCACCTTGGTCCAGTCTTCTCATGCATTCCTGCATTTTTCGGGGTTTGGGTATGACCTTATGTGTTTTAGTTTTACCATTCTTCTAGCTTCACACACTGTCGATAAAATTATGAAATCAACTAATTATCATACATCTATTATTGTCCTCGTGGTTTCATTTACTTTTTCTTATCACTTGTGTCACTTCATGTACTTTATTGCTTTATTTATCTTTGTGAATCTTAAATAGTCTATCTAGGGTTTTACCAAAAATATTATTTTTGTTAAATCACATACTATTTATCTTTCTAACATGGCAACAGGTGCTTCATATGTAGCATTTTCCTTACAGGATTATTTTCTACCATGGTTTTCTAACATATTTTGCTTGTCATTGTTTGATATTATATGCCAATATTTGTGGGCTATGCCGTATGTACTGCTTGATCATTGTTTGCTTGCTTTTGGCCACTTCGGCCCTAATTGTCTTCTGACATTGTGAGTGATGTCCCATGTTTCAAACTTGTTTTTCATGGTCTATCTTGTATGCACACTTGCTTGTTATTCTCATCCATTTTTTGCACCCCCTGCAAAATGGACAACTTAGCAGGTCAGAGCATTGGTAGTCAATTAAAAAAAGGAAATGTTTTGCAATCTTCAGCGTAGCTCGGGTTTTGGCTCAGCCAAGTTGGTCTTAACTCGCAGCGCACTGGCGAGCCGCAACGAATGGTGGAGTTGACGACCAAGCTTATTGTAAAATTGGTTGAGTTAGAGGAAACATTCACAAGGTTGGATGCCTGGGTTAGACTCCAGGGTTGGAAGCTAGAGTTGGATGCTAGGGTTGAACTCCTAGGTTGGACCTCTAAGATGGATGGATGGGTTGGTCACCCAAGTTGGTCGGCCAACTGTTAAGGCAGTGCAATGACAAGCTCATGGTTGGATGGGTCAATGACGTATGGACAAGATGGATGGTGTCTAGCCCCCTTGGGTTGGACATCACAGGGTTAGATGTCGTTCAACCCCCAAGTTGGATGGCACAAAGTTAGACGGCCCATTGGGATGGTCAGGTGACACATTGTACGATGAAGGGTTGGATGACCATTCAACCACATCGGTTGTACGGTTCAGAGATAGACGGTCATCCAACTTCCATGGTTGGACGACCCATGGTGTGAAGATGGAAAATTCCAAGTTTTTCGAAGACCAAAAGCATGTACGGCCACAAAATTAGACGTCATCCAACCCCAATGGTTTCACGACATCAAGGTTAGATGACCTACTCACAAATTGTATGGATCATGCTTATACATGTCGTCCAACCCAGACACAGAGGAGAGCTCACGGGATGACCAGTTGTTTTCTCAATGAGGTTTGTACAAACCATAAGGTTGGATGAAATCCAACCCAACATGGTTAGATGACCAATAGGATGGATGAGTCACTGGACAGGGGAGGGTAGGTGGGTGAATGACAACTCAACAACCATTTTTAATGTGGTATGGCGATCATGACCGCCCGTGTAAACAAAGTACTAAATCGTATGGCTCCTCATACCTCTTTAATGCACCCTACTAGATTATGGCCCAATTTTTCCTATATATTGTAAAATCCACAACATTTTGAGGGGATTCATTCTATTTTGCAAAGGAACTCAGTCAAAATTGTTCCAGAGTTATTATGAGCTAAAGGCCTTGAATTTCGGTTTATTGTAAGGGATTTTGCCTTGTTCCTATATTGTAATGGATTTTACATGTTTTTGAGCAATAAAATTGGTATTTCGTGGTTTTTCTTGCCCTAATTCAAGATGTATTGCATATTTTTCCTTCCATTATGTTTACATGTATATTTTTCATATTTATATCTCTTTGTAGGACCTTTAATTTGTTGTACTTTATGAATATAGGGAATTAAATATTGTCATAGACTATGGGGCCTCAACCTTCCCTCTCGTACCTTGTTTTCTCCCTATTTTTCACTCACTTATATTGTCTCACCCTTTCTTGGTGCATCACCTTCCTTAAGAGTAGATTAACCTTTTATGCATATTTATATCCTTGTCTCCTTGGTAAGCATTAGGGTAGGAGTAGATTAGTTTTCCATTCTCTACACTTTAGAGAAGTTGGCACTAGGTTAGGAGAAGAATCCAACTTTCTCTAGAAGATTATCTTACTTGAAACGTCCCACACTGCAGGATAATCCTGTGTTATGTAAATTACATTGATTTCCTCACACAAAAATCACAAGCTAGCAATCAAGGTTGATGTAATTTTGCATTAACAATTTTGGCATGCTCGATGGGAAGAGAAGTCAATTTTTCTAGGTTTATCAAGATTGGATGTGCATCTTGGTGAATCCCCATCCTTTGGAGGCTTTGTAGCAGCACATATGGCGACTCCCACGGTCAAACTTCAATTGGTTTCAGTCAATACCGGTGGTCCCAAGTTCATGAGAAGGATTCAAACTCCGATCTTGAGCAAGACAAGAAGGTGTCTTTGAATACTTGATAGTTATCACCAGGCAGAGGAAGGAGAGGAAGAAGAGTACAAAGGTATCCATCTCCACCAAACAAAACATTATCCACACCTCCACCTGGTCGACCATTCCTTTAATCAACTAAGGTTCTCAAGCTGATCATGATGGCACATCAGCCACCACCACCAAAAGGAACACCGAATCCCTATGTTCAATTTCACAGGATGGCAGTCCACTCGCCCTCAATGCACATAATACCCTATTCCGGTGGCAACGTATGAAGAGATATTCCTTACTTCACTGAGGGAGAATCATACGACTCCCGCATTGATCATATTCAAGAACATTGCGAATGTATGTGCCATTCACGAGATCAATGAAGATGGATGTTGTAGTTAGGCTCCTTGGCTTCTTCTCTCAAAGGTAAGGTGTTGCAATGGTTTAAGAGCTTAACAGTAGGGTTGATTACAAACTGGGATGCATTGTGTTCAACCCTGTGTAACCATTTTGGAGAACGGGTGGACAACCTACCTCTTTTGGAGCGATTGAAAACAATCAAGAGGGATCCTGATGAACAAATGACAGACTTTAATTTTTTATTTCAGTAGACATGGAACCATATCCCAATTCTCATAAGGCCAGTTGTTGAAGGTGCATTTCTGTATTTCCCTAAAGCTTTAAATTTTGATATATATTTTATGATACAATCTATGGGATGGATAAACTTACCATAGGATTATGCCACAATTATTAGAGATAAGAATTGTCTAATCCAAGCTAGTAAACTAGCACCTAGGCCATATATGCCCCTATATCCAGAATTGGGAAACACCTCTACTAGTCAAGCACCCAAGTTAGCCCGTATTCCTGGCCCTAGAAATCAGATTAATAGTGATGCCTCCACTTCTTCTAGTACTTCCAAGGAACTCCAGGAATTCATGAAGCAACTACATAATTTGGGGAATGAGTTGGTGATGATCAAGTGGCAGCAAGCTCAGAGCTCTAGACCATACCATCCCCAATCCTAAGTGAATATAACTCCATATCATCCTAACAAAACCTCTTGCTCAGGAAATAAAGAAAAATTAGAGTGAAGGGCAGTCTCAAACTATTAGGTCGTTTCAACCTTATAATCCGAATGTAGTTTCAACATCAAGGGCCTTAGACCCAACTCAAAACAATATTGCTCAGGAGTATGAATGGTGTTACCCCTATAATCTACCTCATAATCAATCAACGTATTTCAATGGTGCGTCGAATCAGGATTTAATGGTGAATATCATTGGTGTGTCCTAAGCTCCAAGTGAGGTAGAAAATCAGTAAACATCCCAACAAGAGACTCCCCCAGTTGAAACCACGATGGTCAATTGGAAAACGAAGGATTTTTAAGGAATTAATCAATCCCCTTTTCAAGGTGTAACTACCAATACATGGTAAAAGAATAGGATCATAGAAGAGGGGTAACCATATAATCCAGTTGGTTTTCATCACACCACAAGGAGTCAACAGGCCAAATTTAGCTCCTAATGCACAAAGCTAGCCCAAGACATTTGATGTAGCAACCCCTAATGTGCAGAATCAGCCCAGGATACCCATTGCGGAAACTCATGGACCAACCCAGGTACCAGAAAAGATCATGCCAAGAAAGGGGCAACAAAAGGAAAAACCTACCTCCATTCAATATCATCGATCAAATGAAGAAGAATAATGTCAGCATTTCCATGTGGGGAGTCTTTGGCAATTCCAGAGCAGTGAGATTTGTTGCAAGTTGCTATGGAAAATTGGTCCCCCTTCTAATGAGCCGTCCAAAAATCAGGAGAGGGTTCTTACTAACACTGCAGCATACAAGGAGGAAGGTCATTCATGTAAGAATGTGAAGCCTCCACCGTCCTATGTCATCATTGATCGTTGGAGATATAGTCTAGTGGACAATTGCATGATTGATTTCAGGGCGAGCAGCTCAGTAATGTTGAAACAGATATCTAAACAATGTGTGGATTTCAACTAATGAGCTCGATGTTTTGAGTGTAACGGTTCGAATTACATTTGGACATTAGTGGCAACCACCCGTGTGATCAAATAACCGCTACGTTATGGTCCATGCCGTGTAGCCAAATGGCAAAGTGGGGCAAGACCTATCAACGATCGACTTGCCACTGCTATTTGCTTCGTTACTTGTATGGGAGTGCATAGCACAAGACCCAGCCCGTACTTGTCAGAAAATTGGCTCTACGGAAGCATGTTGTTTAGGAAAATGTTATGATCCTCATGTGTGGACTTTCAGATCAGATGCCAATCACAGGTTTTCATATGTAACCCCATGTTCCAATTCTAACAAATGTTAATTGTGTAGTGTTTGAAACAAGATCATAGATAAATTAGACACTTATGAAATATGACACCAAGTATTTACGGGAGTATTCTATATATGACACTCGATGAGTGGGACAACAGTACACACAGTTGGATATGTGATCAAAGAACTAAGCCTTACCCTAAGATGGAAAGTGCTTGAGAATGATCAACAGTATCATTATATTTTTGTATCGGAGGAGGTTGATTTTCTCACCACTATTTTCCTTGTGCCTTTCGAGTAGGATTTTACAGACCAATATTGGTGGGTACCTATGTAGTTGAAAAAAGTGCCCACAGGGTTTAATGACTCTAGAGACAAATATTGAAGCTAAGGCTAATCAATTTCAAAAAGAGTCGGATCCAATTTCCAATTTTCACATTGAAGCCTTATGTGCCTAGCCCATTTTAGTTGGAGATGATAAAATTGTGCCATATTCGATCAAGAAGAATGTTTGGAGGCTCAAGAGGAAAACACAAAGCTTGCATACACATTTTCCTAGATTTCCTAGATGTCTTGATGATTGGAGCTCATGATGATTTGACATGCTTTTGATCCTAAGTTGGCACAAGGACACGATGGAACTGGAAGCTAGAGTTAAGACCCGTTTATTGTTTACATGAGGAGAACCTGCCCACCCCCCAGCCTCATATAGAGCCAGAAAATGAAGGATGATTATGAAGCTGTTTTAGGTGTTCTTTGATGGTTCGAGGAGTCAGGCACTCAAGTGCTGGAGTAGGTGCATATGCTTTTGTTCACCACAAGGTATGAAGTACTACTCAGACTTGTCCATTTTTAGTTTTCTTGGATTCAAACAATGCAACTGAGTCAATGACCAGCTACCCACTTCCTTCCATGGATCAGATATTGGGCAAGAAAGTAGTCAGTATACAAACAGATTGCAAGTGTCTCCTAGATGGATAGTGAGGTTGATTGTCAGACCATGGTGAAAGAGGACAGACCAATGCTGCTAATAATGATCTACTTAAAGCCTACAAGCATGGGGCAGGTATGGGACCTCATAAGAAGATGTCATTTGATGTTTTTCAACATTCATAGCCATACGTTTCAGAGGGAAAAGGAACAAGGCCGTTCGGATAGGGATTCTACAACAATTGGAGTTCTTGTCTATCTTGATGTGGTGGACTGTTAGAATTTCCAGGATTCTAGATAAGCCACGGATCTTAATCAACTTAGGCAGGTATTACATAATGTTACAAGAGGTTTGGAGTATATTTGAACCCGATAGAAGGTTACATTCATGGCACATGAATGTAAACTCCTAGAAATACTTTCATGAAACAAATAGACATAAGTGACACAATAATTTATAGAAGGTAAAACTCCAATCCGTGGTAAAAACCACTGTTGATCCATAATAAGGCTCTCCAAAGCTTCTTGGGGAGAATTAACTTTGTACAAAGTTCCAGTGCCAGATCACCTGCCATCCTCTTGAAACCCTATTTACCAATGATGGTAAAGACAAAATCACTTGGCATTCAAGTGCACAACAGAAGGAATAGGGATTTTCTGAATAGCTATTAAATGAGGACCATATCTCAAGCCCCAACCCTTATATAAGGTGATCGGGTACTGTCTCCCGACCCACTTCTTTCTTCATGCCTTAAAATGGTTTGGACACCATACACTGCTAGGTTTATGCAATATTTAATATTAGAAGGACTATAATCATTTCATGATATTAAATATCTTCAACCTAAAGCCTGGTGGACTACCTGAGGTTAGCATATTTAATAATAGAAATAAAGAATGTCCTTCATATGTGATTATAATATTGAACCTATATATTAAGCATGATAGTGACCCATAATATGATTAAGGGTCTGGCCAGTCACACATGTTGAAATAAAAGAGTTATCTTTCCAACAATGGACAATATCAATGAGAGATAAGAGTTGGTTGGGCAACCAAGGTCATGGATTCATGTACATTGATATTAAGGTGACCAATCTGGTCAGGGGCAAGGGATTATGTTAACAACTAGCTTTGGGACAGCATGCTGAGTCAAATAACAGAGAAGAGGTTGTTTTATTATTACAAGAGGAGGCTAAGTTCTCAGCTAAAAATCAAGGGATTGTCTCATTTGAGCAACAGTATGGGGACCTCAAGATATGGTACAGGTGCGGACAAACAGGTTAATTGCCTCAAGGGGTTGAGCAAGACTCAAAAGAAGGTCTATCGGGTTTCAACCCAAACAACCAATTCTGCAAAGGAGAATGGCCAACATTCGAGTCATAGAAGGGGGATGTCTAAGCCCATGTCCTCGGTAAGGAGAAGGTAAGATAGCTCCAAATAGAGCAAGATGTTACAACAATTTCTTGATGGAGAAACATTACGTCATTTGTACCCCAAGGCTTTGAACTCTTAGAATTCTGAAGGCACGTTATTCATGTGGATCTATAAGGATTTCAAGGGTTTTAATTGCAAAATTGGCATTACCACACCATTGTAATTGAATTCAAGAGCCTAAACTTCACCAGAACAGAGAGGTTAGAAGTCCTTCCAGTCAACCCTCATATAGAGCCTCTAAATGTAATGGAGTTGAATAAGGATTTCATTGAGGCGAGTAATCCAAATTCTATCTTGGGCGATCAAGTGCATCCTCACAACCACATATTGGGTAGCTAAATGGATGGATGTCGGTTAGGACTCAAGGAATAGGGAAATCGGGTTGTGCATGGGTTTTCGGGATTTCTAAACAGGGCCTCCCTCGTAAGGATTCGGAGCTATCCATTGCCACAATCCATGGAACAGATAATTATGCTAGGTAATGACCGAGGTCAGCCAAGATTCTCCTTCTTGGACGGATATTCGGGCTATAATCAGAATATATTGTGAAAGAGGAGGATCAATTCAAAACAAACTTCACCCATAAAATGGGGCACTTATGCCTACAGGAAGATGTCCATTCAAACTATCAAATATTTTGAAGCAACATTTAAATGAGAAATGGATATGGCATTAGAACCAGAGGGCTGTGGCACTAAAATAGTGTGAATGTCTATCCTTGACGACATCACTAGTATTTTCTACCAAAAATGTCAGAAAGTCACCTCTTTCATCTACATGACAGGTCTTCTAGAAGGTGTAGGCAAGGCTGCCTATATCCCTGGAGTGTACCCGCATTGAATCCCATGAAGCAGATGCAGCTATCTCAGTTCGAACACATGGAGGGTAAACTTGCTAGGCCATCGTGGATGTTGAAGGAAGCTGAGTGAACCAATTGGTCTTGCAGAGCATAGTAGAAGGATCAAATCCGTTGCTCTACCAGGTGCGAAGTCATAAGAAGGCCAAAGGCTAGAAACCTTCAAAGAGGGGGCCTTGGTCCTAAAATGGGATGCAGACATGGTAAAAACTAGGAAGACACTCCAAGTTTGATGCAATATGGAGTGGCCCTTAAATGATTTCATGAATGCAAGAGTAACAACAATGTTTTCCAACCATCGAAGGTTGGATGGAGAAGAATTGCAGATTCTGGTCAATGGAATCTACCTAAAGCATTGTTACTAAAGTAAAATATCCTTCCTTGTACATGTATTAGTTTAGAGTTTGTAATTCCTCCAAGTGCGTACAACACATTGCCTTGTTTTAGTTTAGGTTTTCTTTGTAATAAGTGATTACGTACTCTCTGCATGTTCCATTTGGGATGTGTATGGTTTTGTATCTTTGTACATAGTTTTTCCTTTGTTGCTCTTGCACTTTCTAGTTTCAAGAAAATTTTGGTGAAGAAACAACTAGTTCTCAGCCCAGGATTTATTAAGTAGTGACATGTCCCCAACAATGTTTCAAAAGATTAAAAGATAAGGTCTCAAATGTTAGACAAACTAGTTTCAGCAATTAAAGTTGACTCCATGTTCAATGGATACTCTAAGAGTCACTGGTCTTTTAGATCTAGCAGGTAGATCATCCTCGCAAGTCGCCAATTGTTATCCATTTTTTGCACCTCTTGCAAAAATGGACTAACCTAGTAGGTCTAGAGACATTGGCAGTTGATGGAAAAAAGGAAATGTTTTGCAATCTTCAGGGTAGCTCATGTTTTGGTTCGACCGAGTTGGTCTTAACTCCTAGCAATTTGGTGAGTTGCGGTGAATGGTGGAGTTGGCAACCAGGCTTATTCTAAAATTAGCTGAGTTGGAGGAAATTTTCATAAGGTTGTACGTCAAGGTGTGACATCAGGGTGTGATGCCTAGGTTGGATGCCTGAGATGGACGGTTGGGTTGATCACCTAGTTTGGTCTGTCTACTATTAAGGAAACACATGGACAAGCTGATGGTTGGACGATTCAACGGTGTATAGAAAATTTGGATGGCATCCAACCCCTTGGATTGGACATCACAGGGTTAGATGTTGTCCAATCCCTAGGTTGGATGGCACAGAGTTAAATGGCCCATAGTGAAGGTTCCGGAAGTGGTCACATTGAATGTAACAAGGTTAGGTAGCCATTTTTACCCGCTCAGTTGTACTGATTCAGACATAGACGGTCATCTAACCTCCATGGTTAGCATGGTCGATGGTGATGAAGCATGGTGACTCGTCGGTAGTATTGGTGACCAGAAGCATGCTACTGGTCGACAAAGTTAGATGTCGTTCAACCCCCATGGTTAGACGACATCAAGGTTGGATGGCCTACTCACAAATTTTAAGGATCATGGTCAGACGATTTATGCTAACCCAGACATAGAGGAGAACTCACGGGCCAACCATTTATTTTCTCAAAGGGTTTTGTACAACCCATTTGGTTAGACAACGTCCAACCCAACATGGTTGGATGACCCGCATGATGGACGAGTCACATGTCAATTAATGGTAAGCGGTACAAGGTTGTCTCAACTACTAACTTAATGAGGTACGACGCCCATGAGTGCTCGTGCAATACAAAGTACCAAATTCGTATGGACTCCCCATACATGTTTAATGAAATATGTCAATTGGCAAGGAAATTTCGAGGCTCAAATTCTTCCTATATATTGTAAAATTCACCTCATTTTAAGGAGATTCATTCTATTTTGTAAAGGAACTCTGTCCATATTTGTTATAGAGCTAATGTGAGCTAAAGGCCTCAAATTTGGTTTTATTGTAAGGGATTTTGCCTTGTGCCTACATTGTAATGGATTGTGCAAGCTTTCTAAGCAATAAAATTAGTATTTTGTGGCTTTTCTTTCTGTAATTCGGGTTATATTGCATCTTTTTCCTTCTATTATGTGCCTACAAGTATATTGTGCATGTTTATATCTCTTTGCAAGAGCTTTTAATTTGTTGTGTCTTTATGAATCTATGGTAGTTGGATATTGTTCTTAGATTGTGGCGCTCTTGTCCTGCCCTCTCTCACCTTGTTCCCTTCCCTATTTTTACTCACCCCTAGAATTTCTCTCCACCCTTTCTTGGTGCATCACCTTCAGTTAGAGTATGTTTACCTTTTATGCATCTTTGTATCCCTGTCTCCTTGGAGAGCATTAGGGTAGGATTAGATTAGTTTTCCACTCTCTGCATTTTGGAGAAGTTTGGCACTAAGTTAGGAGAAGAAGTCGTCTATCTTCAGAAGGATTATCTTACTTGCAACATCCCACACTACAGGATAATCCCATGTTATGCAAGTTACACTGATTTCCTCACACACAAATCACAGGGTAGCAATCAGGGGTGCTATAATTTTACTTTAACAGTTACGTTATTTTTCTATGACATGCTTTCTCCTTTTCCACTAACACATATATCTAGCCAATTTTTTTGCATGTGCCTTGGTTTCTACCATGCACATACCCTAGCCCCTATAGGGATACCGTTTAGATCAGCATTAGGGCCTCTCTTTTGGGCATTAAAATCATATTAACATCGCATGCACCCCAAACAAGGGGGCATGCATTGGGTAAACAAATCACCCTATATAACAGCTCAAAGCTACAACACAGTACAATACAGAATCAACACTAGTTACAATTACAACACGGGCTGGAATTAAACTTGGATTAGAATCACAACATAAACACCAGCACTCAAAATCAGATAGAAACTCTGGGTGCTTGTGTCCTCCCCTGAGTGCTAATGTCTTAGGGGCACACACAATCAGATTATCAAATCGTCACAGTCTACAAGAGTCTTCAGAACAGTTTTACAGTATCAGTGATGGCCTCAAGATATATAATGTGTGCAATTTCCTACAATCCCCATTTCAATCAGGATAATGAGTACATTTAGAACAAATCAGGGACAACAGGAACAAAATAAGGACACACCATCTGCATTTTTTTATCAAGCAAAGTTATGGAAGGAGAGTAACATTAGACCTCTCCCCCTAACACTTGCTCTTTAACATGAGATCGCCCAAAAAATTGCATTTGGCATGAGATCACCCAAAAAACTCACACTTGGCATGAAATCACCCAAAAAACTTGCCATTAGCGTGAGATTAGCCAAAAAAATCATTCTAAACATCATTTTCAATACACATTTTTATCCTTTTACACTCTTATACATCAGGTGCACACTTTCCTCTTACACACTTTTACATACTTATGCACATTTTCTATGATTTATCATATACATAAATTTGACTATATTCTTGCTCTTATTTTTGTAGGTTCATCCTTATAAGAGGCATCAAAAACATATACAACATGTACAACACATACACTTCACCCCTAGGATCAATTTCTCTTCCTAGTCTCCAAGCTTCACTTGTCTACTCAGAACACATTTCACCACACACTATACATGTTTATCAGGTATACATATTCTATCTACTTTATGTTATCAAGTATTCACTCAACAACATTAAGTGGGGAAAAATGTAGACACAAAATCATGCACTTGGTTACATTTCTATGTCCTAAACACATACTAGCATTCATATGATTCCTAAGCAAGAAAACTAGTAATTGACGACTGTCCTTGGCCTCTTTTATGGGTTTATTGTTTTCTATTTAGTCCTGCACACCCTACAACCCAGTCATTATATTACTTATTTATCATTTATGACTCCATACACCATCATCTATCCAAGACAGAAGTACCCAGGTGCCCCTATTCCCTCTGGGCGCCCTTGACCCTTTTTCACCTTACTCGCCCATTTTGGGTCTCTTTTATCTTTTGGGCATATTTTTCACTTATGGGGCAACCTTCCAGTTTTCGATTACAAAATTAAAACAAGGGAATCATATAAATGCATAGTTATGTGCTCAAAATTAAGGACCAACCACTAAGAATTACTAGCATCACTTAAGCTATTATCCAAAAGGTGCCTTAAGAACTCTAAAACATCCATCTAGCACTCATTCAAGGGACAAGGGACTATAATAACTCTACATACATAACATAGGAAGGGGAATTTTGTTATTCCATCCAAACATTTTATTGCATTGCTACATTTAGCTATAGCCCATTATCAGATGCACTTACACAAGGGCATCCTAGGGCACAATTTCTACACACACTCACCAGAACTATATGGATTATGAGATGTAGTGCAACGCTCAGTCATAAGTTAACTCTTGAGGTGACTACTAGGGTCAGTCTGACTCCCCATATTACATATTTATTTTTAGGTTTGATGCGGTTTTACGGGTTTTTACAGGTGAACTTTTATTTTTCAGGTTACATGTACCCTCGGTGATCATCGTGCGACTATCAATTTATCAACACAGAGTAATTACGAAATACTTATGACACATCAGATATTAGATCTTGACCTCATGTGCAGTCACTAGTGCCCAAAAGCAGTCTCCAATTCCTATGTGCCCATGCCCTACTATGGGCGAGCATGTCTGGCCTCATTCCTGCATCCCAGAATTTATTACAAGTAGTAACGACACTCTTCCCAGCCTATTTAGAATTTTACCCAGTTCATATCAGTCCCAGATAGCACAGAAATTAGCTAAGTTCCTTTCTCCTTATTCTTTGCTTAGGGTTTCAAATATTACATCTTAGCATTTCTTCATTTCTGCATTTATACATTATTAGTTTAGTAGTGAATCTAAAATCTTTGGATTTAATTCAAATTGAATTAAATCACCTTGGTGGGCATATTATATTATGAGTCTCTATCATCTTCTTTATATCATTTTCTCCATCTCTTTTCAAACATGTTTGAATTGAGAAAAATATTAGGGGTAAAGGACATTCCATTATTCCATCTTACTTAAGTATCCTCCACATCAATTGGTTTTTACGACGTGTTCTCTTGATCATTACCATCTTCTCTTTCGTATTTCTCTTAGTTACCTTAGGAAGTATGAGTGTTTCTTATTATATCTATATGAATTTTAGTATGATTGATACATTTTCCCAACTAACACCTTACATCCTTTATATTTACAGGATGGTTAGTTTGATGTTATTATCTACCCCTTTACATTCTACTTATGAATTGATTACCCCTTTACACCCTCCTTATGAGTTAATCACTATACCATCATGACTTATACATTCTCTCAACTTCCCATGAGATCCCATTTAGGCTACAATTTATTGCTTATTTATCTAATTTCTCTTCTAGTATTTAGTTTCAATTGTTCTTCGGTTATCATAGCAGCTCTTTGTACACTGGTGATTCAATATGTCAACACACTCATGAGAAGGTAAGGCTACATGTAGGTATAATTTATTTGAGTTCATGTTTTCTATCTTTCAGTTATACACATATTTTTTCAGTGTTGCATGTTCTTTTCTAGAAGACCATATCATGTACATTTTTTGTTACATGTGATGATCTTTAGTATATACACATGATTTCTCACTTTACTAAAAAAAATCTCTGTAGGAATCATTAATGCATTAGCTTCCTCATAGTGGCATCGTTAGGGATACTAGCTAGAGGGTGTAACTAGAAATGGTTATGCACATCCTTTGAGTTGCATGAGGTTTCTCAACAATGGTACTTATGAGAGAAATTTGATGTGTATTATGATTATATCGTATATTTCACACGTTGTTACACCCCCTACAATCATATTTTTTCATCCCTTATAGTATCCTTGTGTTATCACCTTGTCATCTCCTTATGTTCCCTCTCACATGTACTTTTAACGCACTCACACCTTTATCACTATCTACCTTAGCAGCTCATAGTTTTCTCCATCCCTCTTGAACAACTTTCTTTATCTTCAAATGTCTACATATCCCTCATAAATGGCATAGACCATGGTTGATGCTCATATGTTGAGCATATTTCCCTTGTCAACGACAATGACCATGGTAAATGTTGTTGGGTTAGGAATTTATCACAATTGATGGTATTAACCACAATTGATGCCATCATCTGACATAAACTATTAATGCTATCATTAGGCTATATATACTCGGTAGTTGAGTTTTCATTCCACATCTTATCCATCACTCATTTGGAATGCTAATGCTTTCCAATCTACCATAAATCTTAGAACGTCTTGACATTTTTCATATTTCTCTTCTTTGGAGTTTACACTTGGAGAATTGGTTACTTAGGATTTACAAGCAAAATAATTTCACTTTTCATGCTTTACCAAGCCTTTGAATTTATTGGATTCTTCAATAAAGGGTGTTCCTAGGTCTTTTTTATTATTTTTTTGTGGTTCCCCACATCAACTATCTATCATAAGGTGTTTCTGAACCTGGGGGAAGTTAATGCGCTAATGATGCCTTCATACAAGTAAGTATCTCTAGCCTCTCTTGTTCCTTTAGTTTCATTTCAGATTTAGATGTTGTGCATGTGGTCATGTATAGATTATGATAGGTTAAAAACTATATTCTTCTCTATTGTATTATTTATTTATCAGTCCTCACATTTACAACCTTACACAACTTTTAATCTTGTATTACAATCTCTTGAACCTCTCTTGTAATCGTTGTGACTATTTCCTAACAACCTCGTGGATATTATACTACCTTGATTACAATCATATTTACAACCTTATTATTATCACTTTACTAGTGGGAACTAGTTATATGCCACTACCCTACTCTAGGTTTAGGATTTGGAACCCTATACCTCCTATAGATTGTGGAGTAACATTGCCTTCATAGTTCCACATCTACATCAATGTACAATCTAAGGTGTGAATCTTTAGTGTGGCCCCCTTTGTTATCCTAGTCTAGAAGACATCCATCATATAGAGAAGAAAGGAATTGTTATTGTGCCACTCTTTATTTGCATACACCAAGTATTACCTAAAATGAGTAAAACCCTTAATTCAACCCTATTATTTAACATAGTTCATAACTTGGTAAATCAAGACCATCAAAGAGAGATTTATATTAAATTTAAATACTCATAGACATGATTATATAAATAACAATATACAAATTTGACTTGTAAAGATGAAGCTTGACCTAAACAATATAGTACTAAAAAACAATATACTTTAAAACCAACATAAAACAAAGTAAATTCTTTGTAAATTTTAGTAGGACATATAAATTGTCTTGCTTCAAATTAAGATATTAATGATTAATATTTTTATCACTAATATTTCTCTCATTATCTTAAGCTTAGAGCGTATATTTCATTCAAGTTTTCAACTTTGATAAAATTTTAAATATATTTTATAATTTTTAAAGTATACTTTAAAAATAGAAGAATATAGAAATTTATAATTAAATACATTTTTTGAAAAGCACTTACAAATGTGGATGAGGTATAAAAGGCTCTTTCACACTCCAACTAATTATTTTAATACAATTTTTTTTCAAGCATCATATGTGTCCCAAATTCCAACTAATTATTTTAATACAATTTTTGTTCAAGTAGCTTATGTGTCCCAAATAATCATGTTCTCTTTCATTTATGATATTATTTACAATTTAGACTCCATTTCCATTTATTTCAACCTTTACTAAACTAATATTGATTTTTTTATTGGAAACACATCATCGTATCTATTAAAGAAAAAATAAAGAAATGAAACACACAAATGGTCTACAATAAAAAGGTGGTTGGTTGAAATTCATGCCTCATAAATAATTAGTGGAAAAAAATCAACTTCCTACAAAATAAAATAGTACCGTTTGGGAATACTAGCATGCAAAGCCCATAAAGAACAAAATTACACAATCAATGTTTCTTTAAGGAACACAAGGTGAGACTGAGTTTACTTCTACCCAAATTCTCCATTGCTTGTTTGTCAAAACCACCCTCCTCTTTTAGCTTAGCACTAAGATCTTACAAGTATTTTGTAAAAGCACTCTTAAACATGCCTATGGAGGATCATAACATTTTAACCTAGATTATCTTCTACTAGATCACCAAAAGAGGCTTCATTTGGACCATTTACTTGATCAATTTGAGTCTTGGCAACACGATCCTCCATGTGCTATATGATGTTTCCCTATTTTTATTTTGAATCATCCACTCTTGCACCTACAATGAAAAAAGGGTTAGAACTTGAACTAACATGAAAACTGGTGTCCTTTGTCTTCTCTTAAACTTTCTTATTCCTTCTAAATTCAAGTTTAGGATTTATCTTTCCTTTTTTCCGACTACCTAAAATTTCTCCTTTTCCCTCTTGTTTTAGCAGAAACATCCACAATTCCCGAGCCAAATGACCATGGTTATGACATATCAAACACCATGAAGGCAGGTCCTCATAGTCTAAGGGTGGTTCAAACATCTCTCCATGTGGAGATTTAACCATGCTCTTTTAGGAGAGATTTTCTCACATCCATATGAATACATAATTCGCATAAGCAATACGCTTCTTTGTATGGATTTTAGAAGAAATACAAATAATCTCCATCAGCGAACTTTCAATCCTTGATTTTTTCCCCACTAGTGAATAATATTACAAAAATTGGGGTTACTTTTGAGTCCTTTCTATAAAAGTCTAAACAAGGTTTCTACAATGACATGAATAAATCTAGCTTGCCAAAAAACTAAGGTCTTTGTTCAAACACTTTATATTGACCCTCTTTTTCTCTAAAAACAACAATAAAGAATTCTCTTGAGCTAATGAGGAAATCCACACGCCCATTTACCTTCATGTGATCCATTACGTTTCACAAGGCTCTTGACCCATGAAATTGTGAATAAAATCCCATTTCGTTAGGGTTGTTCAATCACCGTCTCTTCCTAAGGCACTTTGATACACCCTAATTTAATCTAGAGGATCTCATTCTTTGCACTGTTGGCATGTGCCCTTAAGTCTTCCATAACCTCAATTCTTTGAAAAGGGCATGAAATATACAAATTATTGGGGAAATGGTGAAGAAGGGAGGAATGGGGAAGCGCAAACCAAAAAGGTTCACCCATTAAAACCCTAAACTATGTTGTAAGAAGGATGTAAGAAGGGAACCGATCAAGAGTAAGTACGCTGAGGCAAGGATACTTGTTTATTAGCAGGGGACTACTACAAATGTAAGTGCCACCATCACACCCCCATGTTGTAACGATGTAATTCCTCAATATTGCTATTTTATATTGTATTATAAAAGAGACGAACAAGTCTATCGTATTGAGGTGGATTTATATAGCTTCTTTCTCCCTTAATAATGTATTTTAACAAATCAAATAATATATTGTTAATATTCTATCATGATAAGAATAACAATCTTTAAAGTCGTTTGCATTGAATTGGTTTGTATGACATGTTTACAAAATATAAATTCTTATTTTTTTTAAAGAAAGCCAATTACATTTATAGTTGGTTATTTTTAGAATCTTCTCAAAATATATTCTCTAACTTTTCATTTTTATTTTTATTTTTTTTATTTTTTTGAACCTTTTCAACTACAAACCTTTTCGCAATCATAAACTCTTTCCAAACAGAATCTTAAAGACACTTTCTGCACAAAATGCCTACAAATATCGAGCTAATAATAATCTCATTTTCACATTTATTTGAGATTTTTCTTTGTATTTAGATATGAAAAATCCAATCTTTGCTATGTATTGTGATTGCTGACGGATGAAGAGATTTGGAATAAAGACGCTTCCGAATTATTCGCACAATAATAGAAGAGAGAAACATTGCTCACAATGCACGCGTATTTTGACTAATAAAGGAGGGGTAATTATTATCACAAGAACATCGAGCTTTCGATCATCTCTATTAGTGGTGAGTGCCCTTTGCTCAACTTCCTCAGCCAATCAAAGATCGCCAAGTCCACATCTTCATTACTATGTTGTAATATGTCAACAATGTAGAAATCAATTATTAGACTTTTGGTTGCTATAGACTTGGGGTTGTTTTGTCCCAATGAACAAACAAGTAATGGAGATGGGGTTGTTTGGTTGCAATGATAAAAAAACAATTGTCAAGTCAACATCTTCATTACTATTTTGATTTTTTTTGTCAAAGACAGAGAAATTTGTCGAAATTAATCGCTAGATTTTTGGTTGCAATGGACTTGGATTTATTTAGTTACAACGGACAAAAACACTTGTACTTCTAGAAGATAATGCTTTAATTGAGGGGTTTGGAGTAGGTTTGTATTTACTATACTAAACATGTGCAAAACGAAATTAAATTTTAAAAATACTTCTATATAGTATAATTTGATATTAATTAGTGTATAGAACTTGAAAATCACAATCTAAAGTAAATAATCATACAATGTATTGTAAGGAATATGGAGTGTAGGACCCAATACAACAAATCCAAGAAAGAACAAAATTTTAAAAGGATAAACACCCAAGTAGAAATATTCATATGTAAATAATTATCACATTATTTGATGTCTCGAATTAAGAAAATTTTGAGACTCATGTAAATATGGAGAAACCATTGTAACCCGCCCCCCCAAAAAAAAAGAAAAAAAGAAAAAGAAAAAACAATAAACAAATTTGTAGATTATGAACTATTTCAAAATGACATTGTGTTTATATTGTCTGTGTAAGTTTTCATTGTTGGTTCAAATTATAGTTTTATTAGTGCAATTTCTTGACTTATTGTGTTCTTCATTGATCTCCACACACAGTCCAACTTCTAATTCACCCATTCATCTTAATTCCAAAGGTGTTTGACCTCCCATGTCTTTTCACCATTGTTATGATATTAAGTCAATTAATTATGTCTAGTTTACAATTTACATCTGTTTTAGACCTCATTGCACGTGTTGTGGGCATTTAATTGTAATTTTAACACAAAAATACACATTCACATGATACATTTTGGAGAAATATTGCTCTCTAACACCCCTCTAGAATGACGTCTTGCTCCTTAACTATTTTTTTCTTCGGATTTCTAGGGTTCATTTTATTGATTTCACCTAGATCTAATTGGTGTAGTTGCTTTGTGTGCAAAGAGGACATCTTAGTAAGGTGGTCCATAATACGTGTGATCCTACATGGGGTAAATTTTTATTTACATATTTTTCACTTGTACATTGGTACAAATAGGGGTATTAGTGTACAAGCCACCCTCCCCCCCGCTCCCCCCAATATGTAATGGCAAATCCTAAAAATATGGAGTAATATTATTAATCTCATGATTGCACATGTTTTGGATTTTTTTTACCAAGTGACCCCCCATCATTGTGTGTTATTCCAAACCCTAGGGAATTTGCATGGTGTGTGTGTTTAATGTTTGATATTATCTTGCATCAATATGCTTGATTAGACATAAAGAGCCAAGTGGAAAGAGTACTAGAATTAATTGTGAATCTATCTAGTTTAAGTTCCTTTGATTAATCGTAGGTCTTGTTTCAAAAATAAATTTGGAATGTGAAAAGCTAGCGTTGCTTTAAAAGTTGTGCTTGGAATTAAACACTAAAACATGGTTTCTTTCAATGATATTGTGATGTATATTTCAAAAATTGATAAGACATGTGGGGTAGATCATGGTAAAAAAAAAAATCTTGGATGAACAAGATATGGTCAAAAGCCTTGGACATTTTAGAAAAAATCTCATGGAAACCCTAATGAGATAATGGGATTATGGATTGTATCAAAAGAAGTGTAAGAAAAAACTAGATAAAGAGAGTGAATATAGGGTTATAGTTCAATAGATACCCTAGAAGTTAGATAATGGATACATATGTGCTCATAATGTGGATCAAGTACCTATCTCATGTAATGGATTGTAAGATTTTATGTCTTGTCATCTAGCCATTTCTCAAACTATTTCTTAACAAATCTTCATGTTCACGATTATCTTGTCGATAATATTGTTTATCCTTATTCTCTTATTATTCATATTTATCAATATACTTATACTTCTTCTCAACATGTTTATATTGCTACAAAAATTACTTGAAATTTGACCATGATTCTTCATAATATTTCCAATGAACATGTTTCTCATATGCTTCAAATATTTATTTTTCATAATTTTTATCATGTATACATTTTATTTTTCAATTAGTAATTATTAATTTTTACATCCTATCAATCATTAATCCTCTTTGAGTGTAATTCCTTAAGTGGTGCACCAAGATTAGGGTGTCTTGACTAAAAAAATGTCATGGAAGAGAGTTTTGGAACTTACCCAAGGTCCTACTACCATTGTTATACCACTTTATAACTCCATGTTACCTCCTCATATGATCTCTAGGCCATCACCTTCGCATATCTTCCCTTCCTATTCATTCATCCTTTGTTGGAATATTTTTAGCCAACTTTCGCGGTCTACATAAGGAAGTCTTACAATTTTTTTGTTTAGCCAACTTCCTCGACTAAGTGAGACCCCCAAATTTAAGTTATATTCCCATATGTACATAGGTTCCATTACTATAATTTTTCAATATCATCATCAACCACTCTAATTTCCCTTAACTCACAAACATGCTCTTAAGGGTTATTTTAGGGTATAGTGGATCTTACACTTGGATATCATCATTAAAGCATTGATTTACTATGAGCATCAAGAATAGGAGCCGAGCTAAAAAGTTCTACCTTAGTATTTTGAGTACCCAAATTTGTTTTATGTAGGTTACAGAGTCATGGCTAGGGGTCTTATATTATTACAAAATTATACTTTAGATTCATTTTATTACTCTGAAAATTGCATGGCCGCAACTATGTCATTATATCGGAATATAACTTATTTTTTACTTACTAATGTTTTTTATTTGTAGAATGTTAGTATGTTTATCCCCTAGAGTGTTCCTTAAGGATCACACCAAAAGTGGGGGTTGGGATGTTCATAAAACCTCATGAGAGATTGTCGTGGAACTTAGCCTAGTTTTCGCTACTATCGCTTAGCCTTCTTAATATCACTTCATGACTATTTGATATATACTCAATTTTACCACCTACATATCATCTTCCTATAACACCTTTGAGTCACCTTAAGATCCTCTCTAGATCGTTTTCATACCTTCTCCAAGTTTCTTTCTCTACCTTCTTTCTCTCTTCTTCACCTCAAATTTTATTGATTATTTGTATGTAATTTAATGTATATTGAATTAATTAAATCTTATTTTCAGAGTAACTACTGTACCTAATGATGAACAAATGTTAATATAAAATGAGATGCAAGAAATAAATAATATGCAATATGAAACCCTAATCAAGAAGGAGAGATAGGAGGACCTAGCTAATATCCGAGTGAACATGAAGCAATCTAAGATGAAGAAATGTTGGACTAGACTAAGAACAATTTCATCACTGTAAATTGGAGGTTCTGGGATCTAAAATTGTGTTAGATAGGAGCACCCATGGGAGGGTAGGAGTGCTTAGGTGCTAGCTTTTGGATATGGGAGTTGGTGTCTATGTAGGTGCTTTGGATCTGATATTTTTGTGCAGGATAAGCTTCAATATTAGTCACTATTTGTAGCTTTAGATTCGTTGTTTGATCTACAACTGTACCTATAACCTACAACAAAGAAATTCACCTACACATACCCACAAACCACATCAAACCTAAAAAGGAAAATACATAATGGGGATTCGAACTAATCCAGACGATCACCCAAAGACTCCATCTCAAACTCCATGTACTTCTTGTGTGTATGTAGAAATAATACCCTAGGATGCCCTTGTGCAAGTTGCACAGTGATAACGTGCTAGATCTAGAATGTAACAAATGTATAGAATGTGCAGGATGAAATAGAATAAACTTCCCCTTCCTATGTTGTGTATGCAAAAGTATGCATCCCTTGCCCTTAAATGGATGCTAGATGGATACATTTGATGCTCTTGTGCCTTTTGAATGTAAGCTTAGGTGGTAATATATAATGGTTAGTGTTTGGTCCTTTATTTTGAAAACATAATTATGTATTTATATGATTCCCTTGTTTGAATTTAGTAATTGACAACTGAAATGCCAACCAAAAGAGATAAAAAGTAATTAAGAAGTGAAAGGGGTCTAAAAGGTTAAGAAATATGTAAAGAGGGACATGAGCACCCAGGAGGACAAGGGTGCATGCCGCTAGTGTCCAGAATGGGAGTTAGTGTTCAAGGCCATAGAAAGATAAAACAATTAAATGTTGGTGCGAGTGTAAGATGTATAAATCTAATAAACGTGTAGAAAACAAAGAAACAAGCTAGATGGAGTTGTCAATTACTAGTTTTCTTGCTTAGGAATCATGCAAATGCTAGCATGCTTTTAGAACCTAGAAATTTACCCAAGCACATAGATTTTGTGTCTACAATATGTATCATAGACACATTTTTTCATGCATCTGCATTGACCATGGTTAATTTCATTAGATAATTGATATAGTGAATTTAGGATATTTCCCTTATTTATAGGTGTCATTTTTTAATATCATTTCATAGGTATATGATTGCAATCTTCTCTTTTTTCTCACAAATATACCCTTAAATTATTTGGCTAGACAATATAATCACAAAGTATAAGAGGTCTTAGGGTGTAGTTGAGCTAATTGTTCGAAGTCGTCATTGGGTTACTAAGAGAAAAATAAATTATAACTGCACTATTGAGGTCTACCTTAGTTTTTAGAGTCCCTAAATTCATTCCACATATCCCTTTTGTGGTCCACCCATAACAATATCTTGCAAGGTACTACTAACCTAGGAGGCAGATTAATATGCCAATATTTTTGTAAAATTTAAATATCCCAAACTTGAAACTCCTTAAGCCCTACTTCCTTCCACGCTTTGAGCTAATAGTGGCACAACATCCTTATGATATGGATAAAAATATTCAGCCCGTAATAAGGATCATATAATTGAAGTGATGAAAACATGCTCCCCATGAGGCACACATAAAAAAAAAATTAAGGAAAGGAAATATGATTATCAACTAAGTGGCACAACCTTCAACAAAAACAAGTATAGTTTCCATAACTACACATAGATGCAATGGGGATGATTTCTCTTCAAGAAAGAGATAATTATCTATGCATAGGTGCACACACTTATCCTTTTTACACCTACCCAACTTGCACACCTCTTTGGATTTCATTATTATATAAAACCCATCATACTATACACACAAGAGTCTTACACATGTCTTGTGATTTCTTGTAATCCCTCGGAAAAATCGCGCACACATTTTTGTATCCTTTCATTTTATTGTATTAGTATGCATACTTCATACTCTCCACGAGTCCTTTAATGCCTCATAAAACCCATCAAAATATTTCACCCTTATACAAATATTTTCTTATCTTATTCATGTGTCACCTTTGTGGTACCCTCTTGCACAATACCCACATTATCCACAATGACATATATCAACATCTACATGAAGAATCCTAGTTTTTATGTAGATTTCCAAGTGGAATTTTCTATTTTGTAGTATTTTTGGGAATCTTTATGTGTAATAAGAAGTAATAACATAAAGATTCTTGCGTTTATGAAGACACCATCGACAAATTAATGTGACATTACCTCCCCATGTTTACTAGTACTTTATGAGAGAGCTGATATAGGGGACCACAAGATGGATAGAAAAAATACCTTAGTAGAAAATAGTTGGGGACTCTAAATACTTGATGTACCTTGCTAGCACAACTCCCAATATTGAGTGTCCAATACCTAATGCTTTAAAGGTAGTCCTCTAAGTGTAAGAAAAAATAATTCCTAAAACTTTAAGACCTTAAGAGTAGCTTGGAAAACATGATAATGGTGAGGAAAATATGACTAATAGATGATGTGATGATTCAAAAATTATCTCAAAGAATGCCTATAAACATGGTCATGATTAGTCATTACGATATCCTATAACCGACGAGATTAGCCATGAGGAAATATAACCAGATGATATTAATGATGATAGATGTTGTTGGATCTAGGCAATAAAAAATAGTGGGATACTAGGGAAAGAATTAAGAGGTGGATGAAAGACTCGGTAAATGATAAAAAGGTGATATAACAAAGGTATGAAGGTTTGTAAGAATATATGCATGTGATAGTGAGATGATGGTAAGATGATGTCTCTAGAGGACATAAAAGGATGACTAAGTGATGTAAATGATAAGTTATCTAAGGTATCATAGAATACAAATCAAAGCTATATTATAGGTACTACTAACTAAAAAAACAATTTCATTCTTCCTCACTCTTAGTAATGAGTCATAATACATCACTTTTGGGGTTTAATATGCCAATGGTTCCCACAACAAAAAAAAAAATAGAGTGAAAAATAACGTGTATAAATATAACCCAATTGAAGATCACAATGTGTCACAATAGTGTAACGTGAGATGGTCTTCAAGAAAATAACATATAACACTGAAACCAAAATTATTGAAATGAAGTAGCAACATAAGTGGTTAAAATATTAAATTTGAGAAAATACACTTTCCTCATACTTATCTTCCCATAAATCATAAAAAAAAAACACTTTCCTCATACTTATCTTCACGCAAGTGTGGCCAAATAGTGAGTCACCATAATGTATAAGTAGTTGAGTGAACCAAGATAACACAAGACTATAAAGAAAAAATATAAGATAATTTAGTAAAATAAGCAAGTAAACCCTATGTTAAGGGGATATTATAGAATTATGATAGGAATGGGAAAGATTATAAGGCTAGGAAATGTTTGGTTATTCTGAGGGAGATAGAATATTTGTCATAAAGTAGGAAAAATATGTATAGATAGGATACAAGGTGTGTCAAGAAGAGAGAAACAATCTAGTAGGCCGAGAGGGAGGAAAAATAAGGGAAAATGTTGATTAAAGGTGTGAAGAAAAATGAGGGACATTAGTGTCATGGCCAGTAAAAATTATTGATTTTATTTTGTTTTTTTTTTAACAAATGAAATATACATTTAAAATTTTTATGACACTATAGTCATAATGCTTTTTCCAAAGTGATAATAGATTTAATGGTTACAAATATATGATGATTTTATGAAATATAGGTGTAAATAATTGAAAGCTAATTTTTTTGTTTAAAAATTATAAATAGGAGGTAAAACCTTTCATTTGTCACATTATGAATAGAGATTTGAAGATTTATAAACTATGGGAAATCGCTTTTTATGAAACCATAGTCCATGGTCAGATTGTGAGAAGGTGATCAAGGTGGATGAGGAGAGTACATAGGTGGATCCACTAATATGTTTTGTTTTTAAATTGGGAAGGGATAGAAAAAATACAAATATAAAACTTGTCTTGGATAAAATTTAGGTAGCAGAATTTTCCCCAATATGTGTCAAAACACAAGTTTCAAAAACCTCTAGGTGGGTTCGGGAGCCTTTTTTCATTAGGAGATTGCTAATTTTTTTAATGTTAAATGTTAAAAAAGGAAGGCAACCTTCTACTAAACTCCATCAGCCATGTTGGGCTAAGAGAAATAACAAGAGAGATGATGCAATTATTTTACCCTAATATGGCCAATGCCACTTTACACAAATGGTTGATGAAGTTAGGGAAATTTAATGTCTTACATGGACGATGGTATTCAAGATTAATGTACAATCCAGTAGAAAATGGAAGGTTCTATTTGATGGCCAATGCAATTGGGATACATGGATGATGGTGTTGAAATTGGTGTTTTTAACTAATTTTGTATCCTCTTGATTATTTTACCATTTTTTCTTATTAAGACCAATGGGATACTACTGATTATCTATTTTATAGGTCTAGACATGAATTTAATGGTGGTAGAATGTGGATGCATTATGATTTCTATATTTATTAAGGTATTTATCAAATTAGGACAGAGGTCCATGGCCCTTGGTTTTGGGGTTAACATGTAGATGTGCCACATTCCCTAGGATGAAAACTTTATTTTGATCTTCATTGAATTTCAAGAGATCGTGTCTAATACTTTTGAGGTGGAGGGATGAAGTGGATGTAATTGAGACAATTTTTACACTAGAGTATGTACACACTATATTGGGTGTACCTTTCAGTGGGGAACTCAAGTTGTATGATGTACCTGAGATAGATCTAAAACATAGAGAGTTGGCTCAATGGACCACTAGGGAAGGTTGACATCATACATTATCCTTGATAGTTGGATTGAGTGTAATTTTTAGATCACCCATTTTGGATATCCAAAATGCCATCATGGAGTATATTTAATGACCATAGTCATATGATGAGTTTTATTGGAGTAGGGAACCATATATAGCTTAGGTACCAGGAATTAGGTATAATTGGCATATGATCTATATTAGATATAGGTTCAGTCATTCTCCTTTCTACATGGATTGATGAAAGGTTTCCCTTGTATCACCCTCTAGGGACACACTATAGATTATTGCATATGCACCTAGGGTGCCAAATTAGGATAGGGTTCCTTCCATTAGAGCTTAGGTTAGATACTTGATATATCATACACAAAGAGGAAGATAGATATAGTCTAGATAACCTATATTAGTATATTGGATAAGATTCCATATCGTCCAAAACATTTGCTCACATAGGGTATTATGAAGATCAATGGACATTATCTATAGTAATTTATTAGATAATATACCATAACATTTTCGGCTTCCTATTTTGATAATAGAATTACAACGGCTGCCCCCTAATGACCAACGCATGTGAAGGAACCGTAGAGGTAGGGGAGGATTGGGGCCAAATCTTTTGGTACCTCCTTTAAGATGATGTAGGATACATCATGATCCACAATGATATGGATAACAACAATAGAGGAGAGTGGAGAGGGATGTTGAGGCATATCCATATTAGTTTCTTATCATTAATAATAGCCTAAAACATGATGCCCCAACATGCAAAAATTCCCTAATAGTAGTACATACAAAGGTATAAATATCTAGAAATTAGAGCTAAGACTACATGTCAAGGGGGTGAGGTGGATGTTATATATCGGATACATGTTTCTAGATCAAATATATTTTGGATAGGGACCCAACGAGACCAACATGATATGCATATAAGAGGCCATCAATGGTGATGATGTAGATGGATAAGTAATAGCAGCTAGTTGCTACCAATGAACCTATTAATGAGGTCATCATTGTATTAGTGAACAAGAAGATGGAACTATCCTCGAGGAATCACTAGACCATATAAGTATGGTGTTATGTAGATTTTATTTATTTATTTTCCTATATTAGCTATACATACTAGGAAGTACATGATATTATGTTATATTGTGTACTGATTCTAATGCACAATAAAATGTATGGATTTTATAAAGGATAAATATTGATTGGAACATACTCATTCAGGGTACACGTCATGGTATATTAGATGGTTTCCTCATTTAAAGATACATGACATTAATAGCAAATATAATAGTGCCCTTGATGAGGGATCACGTAGGTGATTTTAATATTTTCAAGCAGATGACATACAAGATAAAATGTTATAGAAAAAATACTACAACATTTGAGTGAGAAATGTTAGGAATTTAATATTGTTAGTGTGAACATTAAGAACGAGTGTGGAATTATATTATCTACATGGTAATATAATATTGTGATAGATTATTTTGTGAGAGTTATTTGGGAGAACAACTCATGTAGATAGAGTTGTATGAGAGAATAGAGGGATAAGACATTCAGTAGAGAGATTGTAGGGAGATCTTGGAGATGAGTGTTGACTCCATGTTAGTAGGAGTTCAACCCATTATATATGTAATATCTCTCTTATGTAAAATTACACCATATGAATAAGGAGTTCCCTAATTTATTGAATATATCCTCGTATGATTTATTGATCTAAGTCTTATTCTGTGTATATTATTGTTATTTATTTTGCAAATAGTGACCAGTTTTAATAAGAAAATATGGAGGTCTTACTATAGATTTTGGGTCAGAAACAAATATGTTTATTAGTGGAGAAGGTTGTTAGATTCACTAACACTTGAGTAGCTACTGAGAGGAAACAAATAAAAATTGTTTTTTTTTCAAACTATGGGTGTGGATTTTTGATGCACATGGAGAGACTTTGGGAGTGTAGGAGAGAGAATGATCCTTATCTCAATCCTATAGAATAATAATCATACATCATTAAATCAAATAATTACACCATATCCTCTTTTGAAGGGTAAAGGGGATGCTTGAGTGATGGGTTATGTATATATGATGTATTATGTACCATTTTTGAGAAACACTACACACACATATGTATATGACCATATTTAGACTTAGTTGTATATGGATTATGGTGATTTTATTATATGATTGTGTTAATTGTATATAATGATATTATTTTTTAATTTCTATGAATGCACAAATACGATGACATCTATGCCTAAATTAAAAAGGTAAATGATAGAATAATAGGAGTTGGTGCTTCCCTAAATTTGGGGTCGGTGCTCCTTGTGGGAATGGTGTTCTACGAAACTAGGGGTTAGTGCTCATTGTATGTTCCCTTGTTGTCATGTTTCCCTTTGTTCCTTTTTTTTTGTTCTTGTCAGGTTTTTGTAGCTCATGTGATTTAACATTGCAAAAAACCAAGTGTTTTCCCATTTGACTCTGTTGACCAATGGATAGGCACCTAGTCTACTTCATCCATGAGTTATTTTGTGGTTCTTTGGACACCCGTTGGGGGTGTCCATCCCCAAGCTGTAGCCAATGTTGGTGCCCATTTTGATCTTGTTGATCCTCGGCACCATCTCTGCATAATTTTCCTAAAGCATGTTGGTCTAAGCCTTACCATTGCCCTTATTTTCTCCTTGGCTCTCCAAAGTTACATGTTGTATTGATTATATAAGGTTGAAAGAGTTTTCGAAGGGTGAATTGCAAGTTAAGAAGGCTTGAAGCGATCTTAAGGTTTATTTGCAAGTTAAAGGACTTCCAAGAATGATTATACAGTTCCATGGTGCTCCTTGTTTGTTTATTGCCTAGTGTATGCTTGAAGAACTTTTAGAAGGTTGATTTGCAGAGTTGGGGATGTTTCAAATGTGTTTTGCACTATTCAAGAAGTAAAGGTTTTCAAGGGTAAAACTTGCAAGTTTAGTGATGATTCTAAGTGTTTTGTGCATGTTGAAGTCAATTTGGAGGAGTTGCAGGGTCAAATTGCAAGTTCCATGGTGTTTTACTACTCATTAGATATTTGCAAAGTTTCTAGAGTGTCAATCACCTCCCCCCTCAACAAACATTTCCTTCCAGACCAAACACTAAGCCATTTTGTAATAAATTGGGAAAATTTGGGCCAATCAAACATTTGAGGAACAAGTGTAACAATTACTTTGTTCCACTTGTTCCCCGCTTTGCCGCTAAGGCCCATTCCTTCATGCAACTAGATAAGGAAGAGTTTCATTTCACTTTTGGAACAGTTCATTTGTTCCATGGATCCTTGCATCCCCAAAATCCTTTGCAAATCGAACATGTCGGCACTTCAAAACACTTGAGGAACGTTCCATCCCAACCCCGGTTCTCCGCTTCCTCCGCTTCATCATTTTGCTGCAAAGAACTTCAAATAAATGGTTAACTCCCCAAGTCAGACAACTCGAACTCCACCAGAACAAATGGAACATTCCATCCTTCCCTCCATTCTCCACTTCCCCATGTTCGTGCCTTCATCGGTTAAGTCAGGGTTTCTCCAAACTCGTGGAACAATTTTTTTATTCCTTCTCATCCTCGCTTTCCCGCTTTTACCGCATTGTTGAGCCCCGCTCCTCACTATCGGCTAAGTCGGTCCCAAACAACACTTATGGAACTGTTCTCATGTTCCTTGAGCTCCCTGCAAACCCAATTTACCAGACTCCTAAGCCAATCAGTAAAGTCAAGCCCAGATAACACTTGGGGAACAGTTCTTATGTTCCTTGAATTCTTTCAACCCCCATCATACCCGAATCCTGCAACAAATCGATCAAATCAGATCCCGATGACACTCAAAGAACTATTATGTAGTTCCTCCATTTCCGCAGTTGACTAATTTACCCGACCCTCCAATCAAATCCTACCACATGTCCAAGGAGACTATTGCATTCAGTAATTATGCACTTTGACAGTTTTGATCATAATTTTATTTTTCGGGCATCCATTTTCGACGAAATTTGTTACATTAGGAGCGTCTTAGAAAGGGCTTTCCACAATGGTCATATTTGAGGCAAATGGTGCAATATTTTTGGATATTTTAGCTGCAGAAGTTTGGGTAGAAAAAGCATCATTTTCCAGGATGCAATGGCTATTATAATAGCTGGAGATGCTTTTTGAGCCCCAATTCGACATTGAATGCTTTTGGAGGCATAATATGCTCTTGTTGGCCCCACCAAATGGTGGTAAAATGATCTGGGCATTGTAAAATGAACATGTGGCATTCTTTCCTCCTTTCATTTCCCAAATTACTTGGTTCTTCATTGAATTGGCTCTAGAGCACATGGATCATAATCTTAACCCTTGATTTAGCACCCTCAAAGCATAGTCTATTAGGTTTGAGACATTATTGTATATAAGTGAGGGCCTTTCCTCACTTACATTCTTCTAGCTAGGGGTTGGTTAGTTATTGGGGTGTTTTTCTACTCCAGGAGTTAGGTTTTCTCTTTTGGGCTAAGTTGTGCAAAGTATTGGTTCGTTGTGGTTCCATTTGGGGTTCATGTTAAGGTGGTTGCAGTTGTATAGCCATTAGTAGGCTTTGAGAGCATCGTTATATGTCTCTCGTCTCCTTTTAAAATGAACACACATGATCAAACTGTCATGTACATGTTTGTTATTCCTTGTTGTCAACAAGTTTGAAATGAATAAATCTTCATTCTCCTTTATAATCTTGTGTTTATCATGTTGAAAAACTACATGGAAGAATGTTGTAGTGATTGTTTGATTTAGGTATATTGAAGGAATGTTGTTTTGTAGTGCATACTTTGCAGCATTTGCTTCAATTATAATTCATTTTTGCAATTTTCTAGGAATGAACATTTGTTATCTTAGGGTGTCCTTTGATTTTGGGGATTTGACATTATCAACACATGAAACTCTATTCTCAAGTGTCTGTGTTAAAGTTTCAGGAGTTAGTTTGCATTGTTTTACTTGCTTGGGTGTCCATGAAGGCATGTAACCTTCAGAGGGTGAGTTTCTCTTGATTTCAAGTTTGGATGCAACAAAGACATCAGGAAGAGATGGTTAATTCAATTACCTTCTCCCTTTAGTTTCTCATTCCCCCGTTTCCTTCCATCTCCATCTCCCCTTTCATTTTCACTATCCTTTTGCCCTACCCCTCTCTGCAGATTTCATCACCATTGCATATCCAACATGTTATCCACTGGCAAATCACACAACCCTTGCATATTTTGAGTGTATTTGCCCTGATTCACAAAGCTTAGCATCCCAAGCATCATTACACACCAAGTTGTCAACAGTCTTTGGAATTGGTGCTTGGGATCACATTTTATCTGTCTTTAGTAGAGTGTGTCTGAGTTCCCAAGTGTTTGTAGTGATTTTGTGACCACTCTCTTGAGTGAGCACTGCATTTAGTGGTTGCGCTTGGTCTCAGATTGACTTACAAACAAGTTTGAGGGCTTGAAATAGCATATATATCTCTCTCTCTTTTAGGCTACACCTTGGGTTCTTTACCCTAGTTCAGGGAGAGCCAGAAGTAGCAGGTGGACATCCACACCCTCAGTCAAGTGTCTCCCTATCATTCCCAAAAAGCTTGGTCAAGTGAGAGAGATAGATCCATCCCCGTCTGCAAACAACAAATCAATCAGGTTTATCCTTCCTCCTTGCCCCTTCATTCATTCAAAGCCTTGTTTGGGGTGTTAGATTGGGAACCAACGAAGTAGAAAGTTAAGCTCGCTTCATTGTGGGGGAAGCTCCATGGTTATGTGAGCTTGATTATGGGAGAAAATCCATGGTTAAGCAAGCTACGTGGGCTTAATTGTGGGAGAAACCCCATGGTTAAGCATGTTTGAGCTGGAGTAGTATTGGGATGGGTGACCTCTCTAGAAGTCCCGCCCTTGTGAGCATCACCTAGATGCAATGAGTGCCAAGTGAACCATTCATGTTCATGAGAGATGGGTTCTTGTTAACCATTACGAAAGAAATATGGGTCAATGTAGATTTATCTGAAACTACATAGTTGAATCCCGAAATCATATTACATTAATTTGACGCATTCTAAAAACAATTGTATAAATTAGAAGAGATGGTGAGCTCCATAATTAATAGCTCATTAGGCACAACACTTGCTGAACATTTTGCAAATGGGTTGGCGAGCTAAGCAGGCTTGATTGTGAGGGAAACTCCATGGTTAAGTGTGCTTGCGCCGGAGCAATACTAGCATGGGTGACTTCTCAAGAAGTCCCAGTGCATCACCCTTGTGAGTATTATCTAGATACAATGAGTTCGAAGTGGACAATTCCTGCTCATGAGAGGTGAATGTATGTGAACCACTGCTCATGAAATATGGATCAATGTAGAATTGACTTGAAACTACACAACTGAATCCCAATATCCCAAAATCATATTGCAAAATTTGATAAACCACAAAAAACACCACTTCTACATAGAGGTCTAGAAGCTAAACCTAAAACGTTATTGGAAAAAAAATGATATACACAGTTGCATCCCGACATATTACTCAAAATGTTTACATGTGAAAATATCAAAGCACTAAGTAAAGGTATGTCTAATGTTCACCTCCCATGCTCTAGTAAATTTTGCTTGGACTACAGCAGCACCCAATATTGTAGGATATACATATACCCAAAAAGTGTGTCAAAAAAGGAATACTTAGAGATTCCGTAATTTCTTTTTAGAGGATAAATATGCAATATTTTGAATTATCTATTGGAGATTACGCCAAGATCTTTAAATCAATGAATGCACCAGTTCAACAAGCAAAGCTAACTAATGAACAAATTGTTGAGAGAGAAAAATCAAGATGAGAATACCGTAATAGCTTGTATTCAACTCAATAAAAATAGATTTACAATAGGTGTTATATATAGGAGGAAGAAATGTAACTCCACCTAGAATCATGGAGATCAATGTTTTAAAAATTGGAACCAGTCGAGGGTTGGACTGGACCAGTTCCAACTTTATGAATTGATTTACTAAAAAACACATTAAAAACTACATTTTTAATGAAAACAATATATTTGAAAGATTAAAAACCATGATTCCAACAATTACACATAAAATATGCAAATTTTTCTCATGTATATATGTAAGAAAGGTGTTTATAGCAAAATGGCAGGAACTCCAAGTCCAATACACAATACATATATCATATATGAAATTCCGAAAGAAATTACATAAATAATGAGGCTCTAAATGGTCTCTATAGTCCAAAACTCCAAAAAAACATGTTATAACCATTGATACTACAAGTTACAAAACTCTAGAAGAAACTAGATGACATCAATGATCAATCATCAAACTCCGCACCACTGCTAAGAATGGGATCCTCAAGCTCATCCTCAACAATATCATCACGTTCCTCTGACTCGGGCCCATCCAAATCCTGCGAGACATCTCCAAAAACTGTATTGCCAATAGCACGAGTGCGACTAGTGCCTGCCATGTCTCGTGACAGTGCTACTAGTGGCTCATCATCCTGATCCAATTCCTTCCACCCTAAGTTATCGGGATCAAACTCTATTGGCTAACTCTCCTCTACCCAATCTGAGGTTGGATCTATATCACCCAAGACAATGGAATCTGTATCAAGTCTTCAATTCAGTAACTAGTTGCGCCTTAGCCGAAGGTTGTACTGCACAAAGACAAGATCATTTAATTGTCATTGTTCCAAACGGTTTCTCTTCTTCATGCGAATCCACTCAAAGATGGACTAGTGCGCTCGCACCCAAAAGCACTGCAATTTTGGCTCAAGATCCGAATTGCAAACTTTTGCAATTAAGGACACTGAATACCAAATGAATCCCAACAATGTTAAAAAATAAAAGTTAAAAAAAAAAAGTAAGACTTATAACTTAAAGCGTAATTCAACAAATTAGATTGTCTTATGTTAAAAAATCATGATTATTCATTATAAAGTTTAATCAAATGAACTTCAAAAACTTATAATTGCTTATTGAGTTAGTCCACATCTCTTGCAATCTTTGCAAAGTTTTTCCCAAAGGTACATGTGGCTCTGCTGAAGAAATTGATCTATCGATGAACTTCAAGTTGTTGTCTCTCATCAAGGACCATGCACTCTTGGCACTCATAAAAAACATCTTTGACTTCTCTTATTTGATCTTCTCCAAGCTGAGCTCTATAATGATATATTGGGTTCAAGAAATATCCAGTTGCATGTATAGGGCGATGGAGTTGATTGTTCCATCTATTATCTATAATCTCCCATATAGGCCCATGCTTAGTTACCATGTTTTTGTATGTTGTCTTGCGTGATTCACAACCTCACAAGTGTAGCCCATGGCTAATTTTTTCCCACCTACCAATAGCAACACTTTAACAAGAGGCTCGACAATTTTCACAACCCCTACTTTTTTTACCAAAAGAAATTATCAAAAACTTTCTTTTTTGTGACCTTCCCATCTTGTTTACGGCTCCACTTTAATGCATTCTATTCATCACTTTAAAACATATTTTTCAAGTTTTGTGCTTGGAAAGAAGAGATTGCAACATGAGGAAGTTTGTTGTGAATCTCCTAATGGCTAGCCTAACAAGTTCTCTGCATTCAGTGTTTTTTCTTTTTAGGTTCAATACCCATGAGTGATTGTAGATGTATTTTGTGATGTTTTTGGCATGCTCTACAGTGTTCTTAATCCAATCTTGTTTTCTTATATCCTCAAGCATGAGATCTATGCAATGTGCAGTACATAGAGTCCAAAATATTGTTTTATGTTTAGTCTCTAACATCTAACCAACAAGAACATAGTTAGAGGCATTATCTGTGATGATTTGTACAACATTTTTCACACCCACCTTTACAACAACCTCATCCAAAAGCTCAAACAAAAAATTTGCATCTTTCACCTTATCAAATGCATCAACTTATTTCAAAAATATAGTTCATTGTGGACAAGAGGCAAGAAAATTTATTATGGTGTGGTTCTTGCCATCACTCCACCCATCTGATATAATAGTACATCTTGTTTTGGCCCATGATAATTTATAACTCTTTAAATATTCATCTATGGACATAATGTCTTTCTGCAAAAGAGATTCTCTCAAGTCATGCATATTAGGGCCTTTGAAACCCTTACCAGCAACAACAATGGAATCAAACATAGGCTGGTAATAAGGTGAGCATGTAGCATTGAAAGGGATATCTACATCATACAACCATCTAGCAATGTTTTTGAAAGTAGCTTCTTTATATTGCTTCTTCCAATGGTTATCTAAGGTGGACTGATTTTCTGTTGGCATGGAGGCACTAGCAAGTGTGGAAGAAGATGGAAAAAAGATTTGGATGTTCTTTCTTTTTTTAGGTTGGTTTTCATGACTATGAGTGGAAGTGGGAGGCATATACCGAAAGGGGTCTCTAAGATGGACAGAGGGGTCAGAGCAAAAGCATTCAACACTTGTTTGGGCCATGGCATGTTGCCTCCTTATTTCAACATCCATCTCTTTTTGCCAAGCCTTCTCTTTTTTAGGTTTCTCGAGCAAGTTTATCATTTTCAATCTAATGGCATCAATATCTGGTGCATCACATGCGGAAACTTGACCTCTTTGACCATAAAAATGTTGTTTCAACCTATGAATGCTCCCCTCCCCCTTGACGTGTTTCTTACAATATTTACAAAATACTTGATTATTAATTATGTCAACATGGTTCCATGTAGGGTCTTTAACTCAGGGGCCCATTGCAAATGCAAAGAAATCTGAAAATACAAATAAAGAAAAGATATTTCAGATTTCCTATTTAATAAGATTTACAAATAGGGGTAAGTTTAAAACTTAACATACCAAGCTCACTCCAAAACTAAACTCTTCAATGTTATACTCCGAATATTTTTGCTCACAAATGCTCAATGAGAGAGGTGTGAGGTGAATAGAGGGGGGGCTCTATATAGTAAAGAATTAGGGTTTAGGTTTTATTAAAAGAAAAAAAAATTAATTAAAATTTTGAATTTAAAAAATAACTCCACATGCATGTGTATTAGCACCACTTGGCCGGTTCAGGTCAAAATCGGACTGGTTTAACCAGTTTGGTACCGAACCAGTCAACCGATCCGTTTTTTCAAGCAGTTCGTGAACAAAATGGTTGAACCGGTCGAACCAGCCAATTCCGGTTCCAATTAAACGGGTTCTTAAAACATTGATGGAGATTGCCATTAGACTAGAGGAGAATAATTCTAAAATAGAATGTAATTGTGGCTTAGCTAATAAAGGTGGTAGTTAACTCCCAAAGACTAAAGAACACCTAAGCAAGCAAAATCTACATGTGTAAGAATAATCCAAATAATTAAATAAATGGAATAATTAATATCCTACACTAACACCCCCCTTAAGCACACCTTAAGTGGGAAAAAGAAATGGGCCCCGACAACGAGGCTTAATCAGGTACCCAAATACAATACAACTTCCGTAAAGTGGAGAAAATGAGAAAAGCCGGTGGGTAAACGCACTCCCCCCCCCCATGAAGATGGTGTTGTTGATGTAGACCGCACACCAAGAAGAGCTTGCAGATGAAGGAACTTGCTCTCTGTAAAAGGTTTGGTGGAGATATCAGCAACCTACTCTATAGATTGACAAAATGTTAAGTCGATGATCTACTCATGAATAAGCTCCTGAATAAAAAGCATGTGAATCTTTTTGTTTGGTCCGTTGATGCCAAACCGGATTCCTCCATATTTATATAGTGCTCTACTTGTCACAGTAGATGATTGTAGGTCGTCTAATCGGAATACCAAACTCAATGGGGATTCCCTAAAGCCAAATAGCCTCATTGGTTGCATTAACAACTCCCTTGTACTCTGCCTCTATGGATGAAATAGCAATAGCATTTTACTTCTTACTAGACCAAATGATAGGACCAGAACCCAATGAGAAATTAGAACCTAAACTGGACTTGTGAAACTCATTATCACCAGCCCAATCTAAATCTGTGAATCTGACCAAGTCAATATCTATGTTTGATCTGTAAAGAATTTTAAATCTATGAGTGCCCTGAATGTAGTGGAGTATCCTCTTAGTTGCTTTTCAGTGTAGCTCATGAGGCTCCTATATGAATTGTGAAACCGTGCCTACAGCATATGAGATATCAGGCCTAGTATGAGTCCATTTGATGAGGTTGTCAATAAGTTGTCAATACAAAGTAGCATCAACCAATGGTGTGGTGCAGTCATCCTCAAGCTTGACTCCAGATAGAAAGGGAGTTGGAGATGGCTTACAATCTACCATGTGAAACCAAGCAAGTAGATCAAGAGCATCCTTGGGTTGTGCAAGTGTAATCCCTGAGTCAGACTGTGAAATCTCGATGTCAAAGAAGTAATGCAGTAAACCCAAGTTTGTCTTGGCAAATCTATCATGTAGGTTTGTCTTCACTGCTGCAATAACTGGTGAAGAGCTCCCAAGGATCAAAAGATTGTCAACATAAAGAACCAGTATCAAAAGAGAATCATCTTACTGCAAGAAATATACATTAGGATCCGAATGACACCAGGTGAAACCTGAAGCTATAAGGAAGGAATCCATCGTGGCGTACCAAGCCCGAGGGGCTTGTTTGAAGCCATAGATGGATTTCCTAAGTCTACATATTAAGGATGAATCCTAAACAAACCCTAGAGGCTACTCCATGTAGTTCTCCTCCTCAATGTCTTAGTGAAGAAAAACACTCTTCACATTCATTTGGTGGACATCCCAACCATGTGTTGCGGCAATAGCAAGTGTGAGTCAAATTAAATTCATTTTCGCCATGGGAGCAAAGGTCTCTGTGTAGTCAATGCCTACAACCTGTGAAAAACCCTTATCAGCGAATCAATCCTTGTACTTATTAACCGACATTTCAGCTGCAAACTTGGTGCGATATATCCACCTACATTGAACCATCTTCCTTCCCTTAAAAGTGAAGTCAAGCCCCAAGACTGATTTCTAATTAAGGAATCATATTTCTCATGCATAACACTATCTCACTTAGGTATGCCTAATGCCTCTCAAAATGCCTATGGATCAAAGGTTGAAGCATTGAAGGCATGTGGCCCACTCTTATAATCTAACCGAGTACATTTGTCATTTATTTGATCCCCTATCCAAGTGCCTACACTCTGCGGTGTCTACCTAGTCCAAAGAGCGTCGGGTGTGGGTGAGTCACGTGTTGAATCATCATCCTTCAAAACATGGATAGAAGCAGAAGGAGATGACTCCCCATCACTATGCTTGTTGGCAGAACTAGAAGAAGAAGAAGAGTCTACCTCAGGAATCTATTGTGGATGATCTGAGTCATCAAAAGGATCATCAAATCTAAGTGAGTCCAATGAAGGAGAACTATCAAGTAAAGAGTTGGCAAGACTCTTGTGAAACTTAACACTCCCCTCAATGAACAACTAATGAGCGGTCGGGCAAAGTAAGCAATAACCCTTTATACCATTTGGATAACCTACAAAGATGCAAGATTTGGACTGAGGATCCATTGCCTTGCATTTCTTCTTCAGTATATGTGTCAAGGTTGGAGATCCGAAGACCCTAAAGTGCCCAACTAATGGTTTTTTATTTTTCCAAGCTTCAAAGGGAGTAATTCCCTTCAAGGCTTTGTAAGGAACGAGGTCTCCCCATCACTATGCTTGTTGGCAGAACTAGAAGAAGAAGAAGACTCTACCTCAGGAATCTATTGTGGATGATCTGAGTCATCAAATCTAAGTGAGTCCAATGAAGGAGAACTATCAAGTAAAGAGTTGGCAAGACTCTTGTGAAACTTAACACTCCCCTCAATGAACAACTAATGAGCGGTCGGGCAAAGTAAGCAATAACCCTTTATACCATTTGGATAACCTACAAAGATGCAAGATTTGGACTGAGGATCCATTGCCTTGCATTTCTTCTTCAATATATGTGTCAAGGTTGGAGATCCGAAGACCCTAAAGTGCCCAACTGATGGTTTTTTATTTTTCCAAGCTTCAAAGGGAGTAATTCCCTTCAAGGCTTTGTAAGGAACGAGGTTATGAATGTAACGAGCACAATTGATTACTACTGCCCATTATTGCAGTGTAAGGCCTTGGAGTGTATCATATAGTTAGCCATCTCTTTTAAGGATCGGTTCTTACATTTTGCAACCCCATTTTGTTGAGGCGTGTATAGAACTATGCATTACAACTCTATCCCCTCTACTATGCAAAACTGCTCAAATCTGTTGTTGACATACTCCCCCCATTGACAGTCTGAAGACCGAAGAACGTTGATGACTTTCCCTGACTTTTTTTCAACAAGAGACTTAAGTACCAAAAGTTATCAAAGACTTCAGTTTTTTGCCCAAGGAAGTAGACCCATGTGTATTTGGAGAAGTCATATATGAAAGTGAGAGCATACTTTGCCTTAGTGAAAGATGGATGGGGAAAGGCCCTTGATACATCACTGTGAACAAGCTCCAAAGCCTGTGTAGCCCTCCAAGCTTTGCCTTTGTCAAATTTTTCTTCGAGATGCTTCCCAAGGGCACAACCCTCACAAAGACCTTTAAAAAATAGATTCTAGGCAACCATGTGACCATATCTTGATGAGTTAGTTGCTCAAGGTAGTGGTAGTTAAGGTGGTTGAACCGCTCATGCCATAATTCGCTAACTCCATCTGAATGAGTAAGGAATGTTGTAAGAGAAACATCAAGTGCAAAGTGAGAGAAAGTGTACAACCTGGCTTGGCGATCCACTCTTCCCAATGCTACTGTATTGTTGTGCAACTCTCTGATCTCAATTGAGTCTGGAGAAAAATAAACTCTCGTACCCTGCCTTATGTGGGTAATTTGAGACACTGATAGAAGATTGGTTGAAAGAGAAGGTACACTTAGAACATTTGTGAAAGCTCCACCTTCAACTTCAACAGATCATCTCCTTGCAACTATTGTTGGAGTGTTATCACCCAAAGTGATAGAGACATGCTATAAGGCTCTAAGGAAGAAAGCTCAACCTGTGAAAAACCCATGTAGTGTGAGGCACCTGAGTCAATGATCCAAGACCGGTTTGATGAAGATGCAACTGCAACTAGAGCCTTGCCCTTAGATTTCTCTTTGCCTTTTTCCTTTGCCTTCATAGATTCTTGGGTTGATGAAGACTATTTGATAGATTCAGGCACCCCTATGTTGTTCTTCTCAAGAAGATGTGAGAGGTGGTCAATCTACTTCTTCATGCATTTGTGCTCATCATGCCCAAGTTTCTGGCAATAGGCACACTTAATTCTTTGTTTCGTAGGCTTACTTTGGTTTGAAGAGTTTTGAGTGTTGTTTTCATAGGACTTTGTTTTCTAATCTTTCTTGTTCTCCTTATCCTTCTAAATATTTTGCTTCTTCCCTTTATTGTTTGAAGCTTGTTGTTTCCCATTCCCGGCAATGAGGGCTTGAGGTTTTGAAGACTTCAAGGTGCCCGCATGTATTAACTTGTCTTGTTCCTTAGACAAGTTGGCAATAAAGTCATCTAGAGAAAGCATTTTCCACATAGCTCTAAGAGCACTTTTGGGGGAGTAGAAGGTAGAAACAAAGACAGAGTAATCTGGACCTAACTTGGAGAGTAGAGAAAGAACAAGTTGATAGTCCTTTTTGTCTACTCCACAATCTTGTAACGACAACCTTATTGATTTGAGTTTGGTGAAAAAGTCCTCTAAGGTGTCAAAGGTACTAGGGCTCAAACTAATGAGTTCATTCTCTAACTCGAGACAACTCATTTCATAAAGCTTACCGAAGAGTTTTTCTAATGCAAACCAGACTTCATTGGGTGTATCCAAATTTTCTACAAGAAAGAGAATTTATGGAGACAAAGTAAGACACAAAAAACCAAAAGCTTGATCACATTTGTTAAACCACTTTACTTTAGCATCATCATCAATTGGTGCAGTCTCAATGCCCATTGTTACCCAATACAAACCTTAGTTCTTTAGCACAAGTTGTACTTTAAGTTTCCCACCATGATAGTTAAAGGGGGTTAAATTGGAAATGAAAAAATATGAACTTTTGAAGAAAACTACACTCTATTTTGAGTTAACAATCAAAAGTTATTACAATATTACTTTTCCCTCAGTAATGGCCTATTTAAATTAATTCCGTACAACAATGAAATACACTTACCAAAAAAGAAGGTTTACTAAGAACATACCTCTCTCACACATTTACAAAGCCTTAACCAAAGTGCCTAGGGGAGAGGACCCGGTTGTGGTGCAGGGTCCATTAGTGGAGATAGTAGGTGAATAGTCATTCACCTTTTTTTTAACATATTTTGAATGACATGTAAAATTAATACAACCCAACTGTTTTCTCCCCTATCATTATTAATTAAACATGGAAGTCATGAACTGTTGAATCAGACAGTTTCTAAATTGGTCAATATTCTCTTATTCATTGATAGAACTAAAAATGTATATTGATTTATGTACAAGTGTACAACAGCCAAGTCTACACAGGCAACTATTCATTAAGTAATGATTTTCATTGTATGCACATGGAGATCTATTACAGTCACTTCAAGAGGTCATTTCTGGAGACTTTCCAGACCCAGATCTCAAATCCCATGCACAAGTTTTGATGTAATGAGTCTTCAATCCAAGTATACAGGACCTGCATCACAATAAATGCATTTTATGGTCAGTCTCACCTTTCACAGTGTTGAGAGAGTCAGTACCATATCAACAATAAATTGTGTAACCAGTATGCCATAAAATAATTCGAATGACCAACTAAAGTATTATCCATTGCATTAAATCGCCAATAAATCTCAGGGATTTGATTGGGCTTTCACGTTGAATCCAGGTCAACTAACATCAACCAATCCGAATTTAGGATGATAGAATAAAAGCTTGAGGATGGATTAACAGATTCCATTTGTTCATCGCCAGTTTTCATCTCAAAAAGCTTGAAGCAACGTGATGGAGCAGTGCAGTTCAGGTATGCCACTCAGGAATTACAAACTATTTCATAATTCAAGCCCTCTATTTATTTTTTCAGTGTTTGCATATTGCAGCAGAGTCTGTATATGCCAATTGCATTTGCTTTAAAGTTTATGAAGTCTTTTCAACGAATCTAATTGTGCGGTATGTTACCATCATGGCATTCTATGAGACCAAAAACTACAGACTGAATTTTTGTGAACCTAGGATAAAACACATATTTCAAGGTGGCAGTGAGGTGGCGGTGCAATGTTGGAAGTCAAGAATTTGGTCCTGCATCCATTAGTGGTGTTTTTACTCTATAATATTTTCCCTTCCATATTTTCTAACGATTGGTAACAGCTTAGCTCTAAACTCTAGAAATTTTGCCTTCCATATTGCTAACGACAATTCAGCAAAGCATTGGTTCCAGTCGAGTCACATTAGATTTTTTTGATAAAGGATTGGACAATAATACTGCTAAAACCATTATTAGCTAGAAAATACTTTTATACATTTCTTCAAATCCTCTCTGCAATAACTTTTATTCAACTGGACAGTGATACATTTAACTGGCAAGTAACAAGTGCAGTATATTTCGTCTAAAGCTAATAATAATGAACCTTTGCTTTTTGAGAACTCTTAATAAATGCAGAAAATTAAGACTGCTACATGGAACGTGTCTGTCCTCCAATGATGTAATGTGATATTAGCATAAGTTTTATTGTATACATAAAAAGATGACATAACTGCAAATACCAACACTACTGGAATATACAACTCTGTCGGAATATGACCATATTGGAGATCTATAGTCCACCAGTGTTGTATATTGCATTTCTGGATTCAATGTAATGTTCATTTTTTTCCAGATATCTCATTCTCCAGTTGCAAAGTATTTTTTCCAATCATCACTGTGATATGAGCATAAGGTTTTATTGTATACATAGAGATACAGTACTTTGTCCAGTTCTCGTTAGAAATATGGAAGGAAAATTTTAAATTCTATCAATGAATAAGATAATATTGACCAATTTAAAAACTGTCTCCATTATTGGACCCTGCACCACAACCGGTGGCTATCCCCTAGCAATGCTCACCCACCAGCCGTTAATGTTTTCATTGTAAATATATGCCTTCCATATTTCTAACGACAACTGTAGCTTTAACCACTAGGGGAGAGGACCCGGTCATGGTGCACCATATCTTTGCACAGTCACCGCATTACGTCACTGCCGCCTAGGCGAGTAAAAACACTATAATTGCTAGGTTTCAACAGAACTGGTATTTGGCTAGGTTGTTACCAATCCTCTAGACTAATCCTTTTCAAAAAAATCTATTGTGACTAGATGGAACCAATCCTTTGCTGAAATGTCGTTTAGAAAATATGGAAGGGAAAATTTATAGAGTTTAGAGCTAAGCTGTAACCAATCGCTAGAAATATGGAAGGGAAAATCTTATAGAGTAATACACCACCAATGGATGCAAGACCAAATTATTGGACCTCCACCATTGCACTGCCACCCTCACTGCCACCTCAGCGCCACGTGGATGATCCGCATCAGTGAAGATATCGAAAAAGTCGGATTAATTGCATGGGACCAAGTGTTGTCCACTCGCCATGGCAGTTGTTGTCCGGGCTACCGCCATGCATTGAATGCTCACCCAGCAGCCGTTAATGTTTTCATTATAAATTTTCTCTTCCATATTTCTAACGAACAATATAGTGAATTCTGAAATGCAATATACAACATTGCATGAACTAGACAGCATTGTCATTTTGAAATCTACAAGTCAATTAATTGCTAAAAATTAAACACAGTCATTCATATTCTAGCATGGTCAAATTCAAATTCAAATGTCCAGGTTACGCTCAAATTGGAACACATCCATCACTTATGAATAACTCTTGTACAGTTCCATGTTGGTATGTATCACCTAAATGACTTGCTACAACGTATCCAGCAATCCTAGTAGTTCATTTGTCAGATGCCACCATGGATTGCAAGCTTCAGCAGGGCAACCAACTCCTCAGTCAACAACAGGTGCAAATTCCTTTTCAAGCGACAAACCAGATCCTTTTTCAGCATAGGGGACCAGATCCTTTATCAATTGGGCAACCAAATGCTCATGTCAAAAGGGATTCTAAATCCCTTTTCAGTTGGCCAACTCAAACACTGTATCGGCAGGAAATTAGAAAATCCAAGAGCAGTATAGAAAGAGGGCAATATTACTTACACTAACTAGGATATTGAACATGTGCCAGCAAACAATGCTTATTACCCCATATGATGATGGTAGTAATTCTCTCGGTGATACAATTCTCCCAGATGTATTCACCGAAGCCTTCCTATGTTGTCATCTAAAGTTATATAGTGCAATATAAATTTTGCGTATGTAATCAGAATAGTTTCCCAGCCATCCATGTATACAATTAAACTAATGTTAATATATCAGTATGATGATGCTCTTCCATATTTGCCACCCAATTTGGCAGTGTAATCAGATTGCTCATGTTAATTTTGCATATGTAATCCAGAATACTTTCCAGGCGTCCATGTATACAAGTGAACTTATGTATAATATCTCAATATGATGACGCTCTGCATTTTACACCCTAATTTGGCGGTGTCAATCAGAATACTCATATTAATTTTGCGTATCCTCAATCAGAATACTTTGTATACAATGTAAACTGATGTTAATCTATCAGTATGATTATGCCAACTATTTTAAAAGTGCAGTGTTTTAAAACATTAAAGATCATTGCCTGGGTGAGAACCCTCTCAGCTGTGGATGAACTTCTCATCTTCTTAGCAGGCCGAGCCAATGCTGAGGACGAAGTCGGTCAGGAGTGGAGAAAACGCACGCACCAACCGCTATGCAAGATACCACGAAATGGTCGCTTGAGCTCTGCAACAGAACAGACGAAAAACCAGACTGAACGAGCTCCCTCTCCATTTCCCACAAGATGCGATGAAGGATTTGGCGGTGAAAATCTCCATAAACCTACCCACCCACATTAACGGCTTGGTGCCGTGAGCATTCAATGCAATGGCAGTAGCCTAGACAACAACTGGCGCGGCGAATTGCGTAGTGTTTGTACTGGACCAGGTGGCAGTGACGTGGTGCAATGACTGTGCAAAGACCAGGCCTCCCACTTTAACCGGTGCAATGCATGCAAGCACTTCCATAAAATTCCATAGAAAGAAAGACATTTAAACATGGAAGCATGAAGCACGAAAGTACTTTAAAGTTGATATGCTGAAGTGAATGACAACCCAACCGTTTTCTCCCCTATTCCAATTAATTTAACATGGAAGCATGAAATGTTGAATAAGACAGTTTCTGAATTGATCAATATTCTCTTATTCATTGATAGAAACTAAATTAGGGGAATCTTACCATCACCAGCCTAAGTACGATTCTTCAAACAATAGAAATATTGGTCAAGAATTGAAAACAAGGGATGTTATAATTAGACAAAAATTACAAACTGATATTGAGAAGATCCAAGAAGCAAATACCTTGAAACGCAAAGAACCAGAGTTCATTACTGAATTAATAACATATTATTGTTGAATATAAAAGGATACCATTGCTTAATATAAAAAACATACTAATAACAAAATACTAAAAAATAGAGACATTTCCTGAATCATTGGAAACGAAAAGAGACTATTGGAATTGGTGTAGGAAACAATCTGATCAGAATTTTTGAGCTCCCAGAACCTTCCTAATGAGATTGTTAGAGAAGATTAGTTACAAATAAGGATTGAAACATATTTAGCAAGGGCTAAATATTTCGATCGAGGGAGAGAATATTGAAAACTATGGGAAATGGCTTAATATGCAGTATTAGTACAGTAGAATATGAACTCCCATTCTTGCTCTTTAGAAATTCAACTATCAGAACAACATAGTTGATATCACCATTCCACGCTTATAAGCATACTCGACTGGAACGCACAATTGATATAGATGAACTCAGAGGAGTATTTGCAATAGTCAGCCTTTATCTTTAAATGAGTAGAAGCGTTGAAGTTATTACAGAGTTCGTAGGGATCCTTGTAACTGACAATAACCTTAAGCATTGTTTTAATTGTGCTTGATGGATCTTTTGGAATCAGACAATTATAGAACATTTGTAATTGTCATCTGAAAGTATGCAAAATAAGTCCTAACAAGCAAGTCTATAGCAGATCAATACTCCCTTGACTACATTGATAGAAAATAAGAAATATGATATTAATTTACATACAAGTGTACAAAAACCAAGTCTATACAGTCAACTATTCATTAAGCTAATATTTTCATTGTATGCCACATCATTAGCTATTACAATCACTTAAAGAAGTCATATTCACACAGACTTTCCACAAAAATTACTACCATCATCATATGGGGTAATAATCATTGTTTGCCGGGCACATGTTCATTATCTTAGTTAGTATTGGGTGTGTTTTATACCATGCCTATGCAATAACCATCCCTGTTCGAAAAAATGGGTGTGTTTTATACATCACTAATATCACATATAATCATACATCAAAGAACGGATTGATCATTTCAATGTAAGTTCAACAGATCCATGAAACTTTACACAATATTACTAGAGACTTGTGATCGAATCCCTCTAATCATACAGCAAAGAATGGATAAATCATTTCAAAGCCGATATCCCTCTGGTCACATATCAAAGAACGGATAAATCATTTCAATGTAAGTTAAAAGATAAATCAACACTTTGAAGTATCTCAATAGAGCATTGCGATCGAAGTCCTATAATCATATAGAAAGCAAAAATAAGGGAAGGTATCTATCACAATAAGCGTACTTGCTGGGCAATCCTTACATCACAAAATAAGGCCTTGATCATGTCAAAGATGGTTCAACAGAATATGTATTCCTTGATGCATCAAATTTCACTAAAGGCTCATACCTGTCTCGAGGATGTCTGGTATGGCGAAAAAGAAAAGAAGCTTAATAAAAGGAACACTGCATGAAAAGTAAAATAAGGTAATCCATTGATATTTGAAATCATCCTGATAATCAAGACGAGGATGCAGGGTTTAAAACTCAATTATTTCTTCATTTCAACCGAAAAAAACCTCAATCCCATTGGTAAAATCCAATTATTAACATGCTCTACACTGGGTATCATTAGGTATATGAAAATAATCTAATACTTCAATGTGCACTTCATCAATGTCCTTCCCTAACGTCATACCTCAAGGACATTTATATAAAGAGCCACTATTTGCAAATCTTATCAGTAATCATGCCACTCGGACAATATCATTGGTTCACAACGACAATTTTACATCCATGCGCAATTTTCCCAACAAACCTCTAAAGAGCCAAGCCTATGGAACCACATTGTTGCGTCCAAACTCCAAAACAACAAAACCTGAATCTATTTGTAGTGACCCTTCTGCAACAAACCTATGAAGAACTAAAGCTGTTAAGGAAACTATTATCTAGCAAACATCTTGCACTAGGTCATCCAGCCAGAAAACTGCTGAACAGATTGGACAATGCCCAAATGCAAATACATTTGTACAAGGACTATGTGATGCAGTTTATTGGCCAAAAATATCCTACCCTCCTCAATAACATTCTCTTCCCTATTAAAAAATATTAGATGCATAAAAACTTTCAAGCTGCCTATGTATATGTACATATCAGATTCAGCCCCGTTTGATCTACCCCTTAAAAGTACTAACTGAACAAAATATGGTGCACTCATAAGACTATATAAATGCATCAGCGGATTATGCTTGCTCCTTGTTAGATGGTGAAAGGACAGTAAAATGAAAACAACACTGAACCCGTTAATCCCTCCATCTTAAGCAGCTCAAATCTCATTAAAGAACCAGCTCCATCTATGGAAAGTAATAATGAGGAACAATTGCAGTCACAACAGCATACTATTCACTCGGCATGTACAAAGCATAAAACTCCGTCCCAAAAGTTAGGCCATCGAATCGCCTATACCACCTTCAGTAGTCAAATTGGCAATTCTGTCTAACCCTGCGCGTTATTCTTCACCACTCATTCCACTTAAACCAAATTCTATCCACTCTTTAACGTCACCTATCCTGCACAAGGCCAAATATCTCCAGAAGAAGAACACAATTTAGCCGACATAGAAAGACATATTTGGGAGGAGCAAGAAAACTCTGGACCAAACGCACGCAAAACACTGTTACTTAAATTCTAAGTAAAGGCATTTTAAGTAACAAAACACAGTACAATCATGTCAAAAGAAGTTACAAGAACAAATGATCCAAAGCCATATCATAACAGCACAGCAAAATCGTAAAACTTCTGCACATAGTATTAGCAAAAGTTTCCATTGTAGTACAGTGTTTAAAAACACTAAGCGATCATCGAGTGAGTGCAGAAACGCTCTCACCTCTGCCTTTTCTTCTCATCTTCTTAGCAGGCCGAGCCAATGCCGAGGATGAAGTCGATCAGGAGTGGAGAAAACGCACGCACCCACCGGTCTATCAAGACACCACACGAAATGGTAGCTCGAGCTCTGCCACAGAACAGGCGAAAAACCAGACCGAACGACTCACCTCCCACTCCATTTCCCACGAAATGCGATGAAGGATTTGGCGGTGGCCATCTCCATAAACCTACCCGCCCACATTAACGGCTGGTGGGTGTGAGCATTCAATGCATGGCGGTAGCCCGGACAACAACTGGCGCGGCGAGTGGACAACACCTATGGTCCCATTGCAATTAATTCCGACTTTTTTGATATCTTCACTGACGCGGGATAACGTCCACGTGGCGCTGAGGTGGCAATGAGGTGGCCCTGCAATGCTGGAGGTCAAGAATTGGGTCCTGCATCGGTAGCTTGTGGATTAAGTCGTCCAGGTGGCCTGTCAAATGGTGTATTGACTGTGCAATTATAGGTTTGCACACAATATGGGTCCTCACCATTATTAGACCTCTACTTGCACTCAAATGAACAATAAAACGTCAAGCCCTCCCATCATAATGAATAAGGCATGCATGGATTTTAGGGCCTGACTGGTTGCAAAATTTCTAAAACTTAGCTTTGGATGTTTTGATTTTGTGAGGACACGGCCTTACACAGGCCTTTCACATATGAGGCAGCGCCATGGAGAGAACAGCAGAGGTCAATTGGAGCTTGAGAGAATTTTTTGCAGGTTTGTAATGGGCGCCGTTGAGGAGATCACGTTGCAGCTGGAGGCCTTTGCAGTTTGAGAGAGTTGTTTCAACTTTCGACAGTATGCCATTTTCCGAATGAGCTAAGTAGGTCTGCATGCTCAAACAAGGGATGAGGGGCTACGTTGCAGGTCTGCATACAATCCGTGGGCGCTTTGAGGAGTTAACAGACCCTGCTGCCATTTTCCAAAAAGCTTGACGCAACGAATGGAATGCCTATGCCACAAGGAAACACCGACTGCCTCTAAGACAATGCTGAGAAGTCTGTCACCAAGCCAAATGTAAGACAATGGCGGTTGTTACCAAGGGCATTCGAGCATGACATAGACCTGCACAATCAATAGAGAACCAAGCCAAGCAAAACCAGAATCCCCTGTTTTTAGTTAAAAAGAAACCCCTGCAAAAAAAAATCAGTCGCCAAGGTTTTTGAGATTTTAAAAGCACCCCATAATTTTTTTTGTAAATCCTCTAAAACTTCCTCACAATACACAGCAAAAACTCCCAAATATGCAGATTTGGGTTTTAAATGCAGAAAATTAAGCTCAAGATTTCAAATGAAATAGGGAAAAATGACATTCAAATACCAAAATGGCTCTGATACCATATTGGAGATTATGCCAAGATCTCTGGATCAATGAATGCATCGGTTCAACGAGCAAAGCTAACTAATGAGCAAAATGCTGAGAAAGAGAAATCAAAATGAAAATAAGGCGATAGCTTGTATTCAACTCAATAAAAATGGCTTTACAATAGGTGTTATATATAGGAGGAAGAAATGTAGCTTCCACTTAGAATCATGGAGATAACTACCATTAGACTAGTGGAGAATAATTCTAGAACAGAATGTAACTGCCACTTAGCTAATAAATGTTGTAGTTAACTCCTGAAGAATAAAGAACACCTAACCAAGCTAAATATACGTCTTTGAATAATCCAAATAAATAAATTATTGGAATAATTAATATCCTACACCAACATTATATTATATTCAAAGAGTGGGTTGAGTGTGACTACTAATATTTTCATGCAAAGAGAACTCTTCAAATAGACAACTAGTGGAAATGCAAAGCACTTGCATGACAGAACTTGATTTTGATCTTAACACAATTGCTCTTCCACAGTTTTTTCATGGTAAAAAAGCAATGTCCACGTTTAACCATCCATTTAATTTTTATTGTTGCTTTCTAAATGATGCCACATATCCAGAATTATGCATATGTCAGAGAATATTGCCGCGACCAACTCCAGTGACTGATTCCTTCCAGATTGATATTACCATTTCTTCTGCTCATGTGAATTTCAACTCAAGCAATCACATGAAAAAATTTAAAATCCAAGACATATTTTTCTATCTAGGATATCTAGGCCTCGGAGACATCTCTCGGTAGCTTCTCCCAAATACTCTAGTTGCATTAAGAAGCAATCTTTGGAAGAGTTATTTTCCTAATGTTTCATGCGATCTTCCTGCCGGCAAAGAGGAGATTGCTATGTTGTTTTTTGGCAATACTTAAAACAGTGAACAGCGTCTCAAATGATCCCTGCAACTAACCTAATTTCTTCAATGAAGCTGGTATCCTCAACAGGACTGATGATTGTATGAGCTCTTCTCCAAGCCGAAAAAGTGGTGTTTCCCCAAAAGATATCCCCCAGCTGTGGATGCACTTTTTCTTAGTGGGGTGGTCAGTAGCAGCAATGCTATGGAAACTTCAATCCCCAAGAAAACCGTGAGGAAGATTGAGTTTTAAATTTAGTAAAATTTCTGGGTGGAGGAGATGGCTTCACACCTAGGTTTGTATGGACCTGTGCATCCAGATTGGACCAGCCTCCCACTTTAACCATAATGGTGCAAGCATTCCATTTTAAAGGCCTGTGGCCATCAAAGGATGCTCAGTATGACAAATCTTTTTTTAAAAATCTAGGTGCTCTGTTGCTTCTCTCTTGTGCAGGGGAGTTCATCATTGTGAGCTTTGGGTCAAAAGAAAACAAGTATAGTATTTTGGAAGAGAGCCCTTGGCTCCTTCATGAATATTTTGTGCTTTGGGATCCAGTATTCAATCTTGTTCCTGAATATTTCAAGACTTTTCATGAGTGGGTATGGCTCCCAAACCTTCCTAATTATTTTTGGGAAGGTAACATATTAAAGCACATTGGAGATCAACTTGGGAAATGCGGCCAAGTCTAGTTCACTCCCATTCCTTAGGACAACACAACACGAATCACCATTTACGCTAGCATACTCGACTACGCACAAGTGTGTAGAGGGAGATCTCACCTAAAACTCGAGCGAGAAATCAACAGGATCCTTGTACCACAATAACTAAGCATGAATTGTGCAATGGACGATCAAATCCTAACATAAAGGAAAGTAACAAATAACCTACAAGCCCTCAGCAGATCACTCCCTTGACTACTTTAACAGAAATTGGACAGACATTACAGGTGGATTAGAGCAGCATAATGAGCCTCATTCAGATCCTAACAACAATCATAAAGAATATATTCACACAGAGCCACAACTCTCATATATTATATCAGTGCTGATTACAGTAATAATGTTTACATGCCTCGCATCATACTATTAAGGATTGCAAAGCATATAATGTCATAACATACTAAGATCAACAATCCATGAAACCTACACAAACCCTAGCTCTGAATCCTTCTACAAAATTCTCAAAGCATATCTTGGTCACTAGCTCACTTGTTAAAAGTTACAACAGTTCTCAATGGCTCACAAGTTATAAAAGGAAAGCGCAAGGGAGGTATTTGTAGGATTGCTAGAATCCCTTGGCCTTGCCAGTTGACGAGAGAATATATTTTGATGTCGTCTAATTACCCTAGAGGAATGTCAAGCAAGAGTTGCAGGCTATCACTCGCTCTAGGGCATCACAGAAGACGTGACCTGTGAAAGTTCCTTGTTCTTCATTTCACCGCCTCAATCCCATGCCATACGCAGCTCTACACTGGTTCAAGATATGTGTCTTCTCGTGTGCCATCAATTTGCACGCCCTCAACCATGCGAAATTGTCTCCGCTGACATAGCATGCAGCCACCAAGGAGATGTACAACCCATATCCATGGCAAAATGAAAGTGAATGAAAGAAGCAGTAGCAACCGAAGAGGGAGAAGGTTCCAACAGCAACCACAAGGCAAGAATACAAAGACATATCTCTCCTTCCACCCACCATCAATGTAGTAACCAGCCACAGTACCAAATGGGGAGGTTGTAGAGTCCGCCTACGAAATTGCATGGTTGAGGATTTCAATGAAAGCAAAGAAGAGCAAAATCCTCCTGGGAGAAGCTAAAAAAAATGGGCAAGTTGGATGCAAAGTGGGAAGAGATTCTTGATGGCTCCATTTTTAAACAACTTATAGACAATGGAGTGTTGCAACTCTACGAGTTGCCCTACTTTGGGAAACCATAAGAGTTAACTAATTTTTTCGCATGTCGATCAGGGAAGATTGTATTATGCAGGTAGAATGATGAACATCTCCGCTGTACAAATTAATATAATCAGAAGATTGAATAACTCCGGTGAAAACTTTCACGTGGCAATGTGAAGTAGGGGCATAGACACGATCATCAAGGACCCGGGTATAAGAAGAGACAGATACACGTGGGAACTTGTCGCCTTAGAGGAAAATGCTACCCACGTCATTACAACAAATCAGCGCAAAGTTGACTGTCATTTCTCATTGGATCTCAGCATCAAAGGATGTGAATTATGTTGTGCATCAGATTGGAGTAAAAAGGGTGCCGTATAATTTTATGAGGTATAATGCAGAGTTGGTAAGAGCTACAATAGATGAGGTGCACTCGAATGGATTAACATTCTGATGGGTAATGATACTTATTCTTATAATTCGGAAGAAGAGAGGATCCTAAAGACAAGACTCTTTGCATGAAACAAAAAGAAGTTGTCACCCATAGACCATACAAGGATCACCTATCTGAAAAGCTGATGACCCTCTCGTACAAAAAGAAGATGAGAACTTGATTTGAGAACATCAATGCAGAATTTGGGAATGAAAAGCACATTCCCCCACTTTGCCAAACACATCAAGGATTTTCCGAATTCTGCATGATGACACATTGAAAGATCCAGCTGAATAAGGAGAAATTATCAAGTTGGATAAAGTTGCCTCATGAAATCAGTGCACATTACAATGAATGGGCTCTAAATTGGATAGCAGATCTCCCATGCACAAAGGTAATAAAGTTGAGGTCGACACCAACATCATTGGAATGTGCAAGAAATATAAGCCCTGAATGAGATAGAAGAATCAGAAGATGAATATTCCTCTGATTAACTCAACATAATATTCATCCCTCAATTAGATGTAGGCCAAGGCAACGACAAGTCCAACCACAAGTTGGAGTGCGCATCAACAAGGGAAGAGCGCAAGGGAGGGAGGAAGAGAGGGGGAAATCAAGGTTGAAGGCCAAGGGAATGAGGATCAAAAAAGGAAAGAAGATCCAGGTCAAAGAAGAAAATGAGGATGGAGGCTCATCTGTAGTCCAACCCCTTGAGACAAAATGGAAAGGCATACCTCTCTAGTTGGATCAATTCCTCCTTCCCTAGGTAACCAAGTGGAGGAAAATTTCAATCTTGAAAGCATGGGAGAGGATCAAGCGGTTGATGAAGGGGACCAGACTAGAGAAACTGTGAGGGGGTGTTCACGGCAAGATTCAAAGCCTCACAAAAACCCAACAGGTATTGGTCCCACACGAGGAAGTCCAATAAGAAAGAAACAAGGCAAGCATTGCAGAAAAAACCAAAATTGTGGAACAATCACATGCACAAGCAAGGGAGTGCGAGAAAGAAGTGCCAATTGAGAAACAAACACCACATTTGTCACATGCCAATGGAGCCCCTTGGAGGCAAGGATGTCCCAAAAGCTGACGAGAAGGAGACCCTCAAAGAAGAACAAAGGAAAAAGACATTTGCTCTGGAGGAGAGCCATTAGGAAGTAAGACAAGAAACTCCCCCATGCAAGGAAGAAGTAGAAGAAAGCATTAATAGAACGCCACATGCGAAGAGGAACATATAAACATTGATAGTGAAATAGATAAGGTGGTCCCGCAAGAAAGAAACCAAGAGGCCTAAAGATTGCCCAAACAAGAAAAGGCAAGTGACAGGTGGGATGAGCTGAGGGAAGGCAATACCTTGGAGATGACAACGAAGCATCTATCCTGGATTTTCAAGTACTGTAATGAATACCCAAGTTGTGAGGTATTGTAGGATAGCACCCAATAGGAATCTACGTTGGAAGAGGGTACGAATTGAGAGGCCTAAACCTTGCATGAGTTGTGCAATCCCCAATGTTTCACGACAGAACAACTAGGGTTGGCACTAGTATGACTAGCCACAAAAGTAACCTGCTGCAACATCCAAAAATGGCAATGATGTCAATACTCTTAGAGTTCATCTAGGGAACAAGAAATGAAGAGTACCAAGGATAAAGGAAAGCTCAAATCTTGGGGGAAAGTTTGAAAAATCTATGCACATAAATTGGAAAAGAGACATCAAGGCTATTGGAGGGGGGAGGCACAAGTAAGATGGAGACAATTGAACACGTAAGCACACGAATCACTCGCCTTTTGCAAGAAAGGTGGGCCAGTCCCTTGCCCATTGAGGAATAAATTCATGTGCAAAAGGCAATCTCGAACAAGACTATTTGGGTTGCACAGGACACAAAGTTGCTCCTCTTGATCAACAAACTCCTAGAAAAATTCAAGTTTGTGGTCCTGTAGTTGAAGCAATTTGCATATGCACATGAGTTCATGGCAGATTGTCTGCGCAAGTAAGAGGCGGTACCAAGAATTGTCAACAAAGCTAGTTAGCGCCAGAACTACGTCGGTCCGGTAAAGATGTATGAGTGTGGCCTCTGATTACAAGACAACTGTCAACAATCAATATGTGCACTCAGAAATGAAGAAGATTTTTACAATCCTCCAAGAAAAGGCTGGAGAAGAAGAATCTGCAATAAAGGAAGCCTTCAAAAAGCTTAATTTTATTTGCAGCTTTTAAAAGGAAAAAAAAGACTATTTCTGTTTTTTGGTATTGGACCACCTGCATCCAAACATATTTATTTATGAAACAATGTTAAAACGAATAATTGAAATTGAATTATCCTCCAAACTTCAAAATCAAAGTAACAAAAATAGGCACAAAGAAGTCCTTGGCTATTTAGAAAATAATACAATAGCCTTAACTATATGCTACCAATATTGAACAATTTCTCTCTATACCATACAGAGACGAGTGTCCTCAGAATTTTCACTTGCCAAGTAACCAGCTACAGTACCGCAAAACGTTTAGCAGGCAATTACTCAAATTTTTTGGTGAGAAATTACCTCCGATTGCTAGCCAAAAACCATGTGTAATTGCCTAAAGCTCTGCCACTAGGGTTTTGATTTTATACCCTCCAGTACAAAAAAAGTCATTTTGCTCGTTCTGTCACGATTTGCTAGTGCTTTTTGCTATGATTTCGTGATTTGCTGCTGCGTGCATGACATTGGGTAACGATGTGTTTTGAATCAGAGGTTTAGCAGATCTGCCAAAGACTTTGAATCACACAGTACAGAACTTCAGTCACTTCATTGTCACAGCCCAGGGCCCATAGAGCCGCATTTGTACCAGTGTTTCCAGGCTTCAAAACAGATTTAGCCTGCATTTGAGTTGTCTGCTTCAAGAATCAAGGCAGCAAACTGTGAATCCACCTTGGGAGCTTGCTTCTTTTCAGTACTATTAGATATTGAACATTTGAAACTGAAAGGGCACATCCATATGCAGGCTGGATTGCTGAGCCTGAGGATGTGGGTGGGCAGCAGCAGCCCATGTTTCCTAAGGAGGAGGTTGCAAATTCGGAGAGGGAAGCAGATGAAGTGACAGCAGCAGGGGAAGCAGATGAAGCGATAGTGGCAGGAGGAAGCAGAGGCATCAGGAGGGTTTGGTGAGGATCCGGATGATATGTTTGCGAATGCTGTTATAGAGGAGGAATCTTTACCTTTCACTCCAAAGGCGCAGCAGAAAAGGAGCTGGAGATGATTTTATGGTGCATTGATTACTACAGTCTATGAGCATTGTAATCTTTTCATCTAAAACTGAGCATTGTACTCTTTTTTTGTCGAAAACTAATGGAGAATATACATACGTGTTCTCTACATCCAAGTCTAATACTTTTTAACAGTGTTTTACATGTTATTTCAGTTTATTTTATGAGGCTTTTTTTTTGAAGTAGCAATAAAGTTGCCAAGTCCTGAGTACAAGTCAAAATTTTGGGCTGTTAAGCGATTGCCGAGTACGAGTTTTTTGAACCATGATACAGAGTACATTACTCCATTTGCCAAGTTATCTCCTGATAAGATTTAATGCAGCTAGGAAACTCAAGTGGAAAGCAATGTTATTTAAACAGCCAAGCTGCATGTTTACAGTTTTCATTTTGCAATGAAACTGGAAATCTGTCAAAGGCTCCAAAGCTATGTCAACCCATTGCTTGATTTATCTAATTATGCTTTACTGCTCCAAACTTGTAAAGGATTTGTGGCCAGAAATGCGCGATGAATTTGACTAAGGTGTCTAAAGATAATTACAGTAGCTATAAAATAGTGCATTCCACTTCAAATGTTTTTACAAATGACAAGTTCTGATCAGGATGCTTGCTGTGCAATGAAAATCATGTTAACCAGAATTGATCCACCAGATCACAAGAATTGCATAAAATCTCATACGAATCTCTGAATTGCATACAAAAATGGTTCTAATGAACATCACAAACTTTACGAAAAACCAAAGAACTCATAATTCTAGGAATCTGGTATAAAGGTCCACCCTTTTCCCAAACTTTGTGCCACCTTAGTGTTTAGTAGACATTTGGATTACAAGCCACCTCTCTACTCCCTCAACATCTTTTTAGATTTTTTTTAACCATTTTTATGGTGTTTCTAAGATGTGTAACTAAATAGAATCTTTGCGGTGATGATAAACAGTTAGATGAGCTTTTTTCTTAAGGAAAGCACAACAAACTGGAACCACTTCGAGTTGAAGTCCAAAATATGATTAAAATTGCCCTTCCATGTCGTTTTGGCATTCATTTGTACAGTAAGTGGCCTATGTTCCATAAACAATGATAGGAATCAATGGTAATGCAACAAGGAACTCGTAACTAAAATTAAATTATACATACCAGAACATGGATACTGGCTTCTTAAAGTGTTCAAGTTTTGAAAAATCCCTGGCTTGCTTCACAAAATGACAACCACATTCAAGATAAAATCAATTTATGTGCAACCACAGCAGCACATGTACCAGGGAACAATGAGATTATAACATTATTAGTTAGACAGAGATTTGCATTAAATTAACTAAAATAAGAAATCACAGTGTCCATTTGAGAAGGCCTATTCCCAAAATTTTTAAACCCTATATATTACTAACAACCATCAAATAAAATTTCTTAAGAATTCCCTTATCCGTCAAAATTTGCAAAACTAGCTACCTATAGGAGTTGGATCCCATCAGAAAAATAAGCACCAATTTTCTGGTGGGTTTCAGATTTATGATTAAAGTTTGACAGATGCAAACAGGCTTCAGTGTCCCAATGCAGTAGCACAGCATTAATCATGAAAAAAAAATTGTTAGAAGAAGGATGGAAAAAATATATGAAACAAGAACAAGGAACTTTTAATGAAACTTTAATAGGATCCGCAAGAAGAAGGCGGAAACTATAACAGTGCCTGCAATTTACAATGCAAATATGGGAGAAGGGCAACATAAACTTGCTAGTGAAAAAAACTATTTGAAAAACAAAAAGACATTGTATGTTTTTCAGTAACCATAAAAAATCAGCATACACATCAGAGGTCTTTCCAGATTCGGTACTCTGTGTCAAGGTTGGAGGAGGTGAGCATAGCATCTTGGCATCCTAGAAAGTAAGTGGAGCGGATGCGATCAACATTTACCAGTGCATGCGCCCTTCCTTGGGGACTAGTTGCCACCAGCACATTCTCTGCTCCCACCGACACTTCACCATAACCTTTTTCACTCCCAAAATCTTCAAACTGCATGCCCAACAACGAGTAAGACGACAATTACCATCTTCAAATTGCACATCTGTAAGAAGTATAACCACATACCCAAATGTTTGTATGTATATATATGTGCACACAAGCAAATATACAAACACGAGTGTATGTCTATGTCAATGTGCAGATACACACACATTATGTGTATCCATACATTTACACAGACATAATATGTGTGTATATGTGTCTATATACACATATGGGTGTATATATATAGAAAACATCTGGATATATATATATGTGTGAGTATATATAAATATACACACATGTTATATAAGCATATAAAAATATACACAAATATGTTTTATGTGTGTATATATGCAAATAGACATATGTATATATGTAGTGTGTATGTATATATAATATATGCATGTAAATGCACACACAAGTGACACGCATATATATGTATGTATATTAAAATAAATATATATATGGAACATGCACACAAACACATATATACATGTGTGTGTGTCTTTTATATATATATATATGCATGTGATGGTGATGATTTTTAATGTCCTTCAAATCAAATTGGTTGTAGCACCTATCATGATTTTTGTTTCTTCCTCAGCTACAAAGTATATTTTTGAAAGACGTCCTCATTGTTGCAAACCTTTACTATTAACCCGTAAACATGTGTATAACTATACAAGTATACACACTATATACATATATATAGGTATATTTATCTACACACACATCTATATGTACATGTGTGCATGTTATATGCGCGCGCGCACATATGGGACATGCATACATTGATGCAGGAGCATCACTTCATGTGAATAATCAAATTTTGGCTTTCATAGTTGTCTTAGGTTGCTGAAGGTCCTAATGGATGCCCTAGATTGTTTCAAGCCCATTTGGACTCTCCTTGTTTTGTAATAAGTGGTATTTGTAGTTTCCCTCCAAAACCACATTTCAAATATTTGAATTTGTCTTTAGTGTGTTTTGAGGTTTAGGAGTTAGGATAGGTTGAACAAGTGATATAAACGGGGTCATGGAACATTTGTACACTTAATACAAGGTCCCCATGAACCTCACATGGCTTTGTTATACTATGGTTATCCTTACCATAGTTAAGTTAGTTGGATTAGAAACATAACTACCTCTCTACTCTTCATTAGCATGATGAGCATTTGAATAGTAAAAAGAGAATTCTGTATCAGAGCCAAATGGCTCAAGAAGCCATGTATTGTCCATGGAATTGATAAATCAAAGGACTTTCTTGAGCATCATTCTATGTCTTAATGAAAGCATGTGAATTTGTGAATAAATATTGTTTAGATATGACTTGATGAATGTTATTACAGGTGAATGAGGTCTGTGCAAGCTTATGGAGGATATGAGGGAGTGAGCAAAGAAGTGAAGCTTCAAGAGTCCATATACATGAAGGAAACAGTGATAGTAAGGTACTTGAGGTAAGAAACTGTTTAGTGTATCTAAGAACCTTTACATGAATGATTATAGAGTTGACAAGGGATTTAAGAGCTATGTAAATTGTAGTGAAGATATAGAATGGCAAACAAGTGTCTAAGTATATATGATAGTTGCAAAAGCCTAAGCTAGTAAAAACAGGGTTACACAGTCTATACAAAAACTGAGAAACTCAAGTTTAGACCCATTAAATGTATTACAGTGTATTCCCCATATTAAAAGGTGGTAGTTAGAGTTGCACAAGGGTCTGTAGAGGTGTATGGAGCACTGAAAACAAATAAATTGCCCTCTCAAACTGTAGACACGGGCCTAGGGTTTAAACCAAGAAGAAAATTGCATAACTTGAATATTATCCATGGAAATTTTTTGGGAATCGGTGAGAGGAGTCTGACAGAGGTAATTGAGGTGCACAAGAAGTTTCAAGAAGATTAAAACAAGTATGATAGGTCAAATCAAGGAAAACACGATCTGACTGTTCTAGTACCTGTTTGAGGTTTTTGTGCAAGGAAATTTGGTTTAAGTGAGTATAGTCACTCTTCATTGATCATTGAAACTTGTAAGAAGAATGTATGAAGCTTATTCAAGGTGTGATAAGAAGTCTTATGAAGGTTGGAGTTGATTTGTGAGGTTGAAGATCAAAAGTACACTCTAGATTGCCTTATACCCTGTTTTGAGGGTTTTGCCTTAGAGAAGTTTGTTGAGTAATCATAAATTCATTATGTTATGTGTCTAATCTGCCACTATAGTTATATGGGAGTTTTTTGGAGGTATGAAAGTGGTCTAAAAGCTAGCACAAGTGCTCAGAGAAGTGGAAAGTTCAAAAACACAGTTTAAACCCTGTCTTGTGCACAGTTAATACCAAATTGAGTAGTGAAAACCTTGAAAAGAGTCTAAGGTGTCAATAGCAACTAATGAAACATTGGTTGAAACAGGTTAAGATGGATGTGAGGAGACCTTAAAAGGTGGAAATGTATGAAGAAAGGTTCTAGGAGGAGACCCTGTAATGCTAGTTGAAAAGTTGCCTTGCTTCATCATGCTAACTAAGAGGAACTAAAACAGAGTTTTGGTGTCTAAAGACATTTTACGAAGGCTTTTGACCCTAACTAATGTGTTACACAAGTGTAATGAAATCATAAACAAGGTCAAGAAATTCTTAAAAGCTGGAGGACATACTATATAATAAGACTAGCCACAAACAAGACTGTGAAGTAAGTGCAACTGCAAACTGAGCATTCTTGTGTTTTGAACAAAGTATGGGATCTATGAACTTAACAAGGTGGATAGAAGTTTATGAATAAGAATCAAAGTGATATCAAGAGTCAAGAAGGTTAAGACACGGGTAAAAAGCCTAGACCTTGAAAATTTAGAGAAAATCGTAGCAAAGACTAGATAGGCCTAGTTAGTGTTGGGTGAAAACTTAAAAGTATGAAGAGTTGGCCTCTGAAACTTTCCATGAAGCACAAACAAGACAAAGGGTGTCTGAAAATGTGATTACTTTCTCAAGAAAGTCTGTAAATTGTTCTGGACAACAGTTGCTTGAAAACAGGGCTACTAGGAAAGTTAGTGAAGAAAACGGTAAAAGGAGAATAACTTTACTTGGAGATTGAGTTGGAGTTCTAAAATTTTGGGGGTTGGAGTTCTAAAATTTTGGGGTAAGCTAAAACCCCCCTAATGGGTACCTAAAAAGTTTGACAGTAAGCTTTAGTTCCTTGTAAATTGTTCTGAGCAATAGGATTTGCAGTTGAGAAGGGCTACAAGCTAGTAATAAGGTCTATATGGAGAATGAAGTAAAAATGAAATGTTGAATTTATTAAAGGTGTTAATCATGTTTGAATGATGATTTTGAGTAGGTGAAAGGTGTCCATAGCCCTTCTTTCAGTTATAAGAGGTATTTTGGTGTTTGTATGCAAGATTGCCTTCTTGAACAATACGTGTTTTTGGATGCTTTTGATTGCTAACTCATTGAGATTGGTTTGTTTTGGTTTAGAACTTGACCCCTCTTACATCATACATGTAGTGTGTATGTATATACAATTTATGCATGTAAATGCACACACAAGTGACACATATATGTGCATTTACATGCATGTATTGTATACACATACACACTGCATGTAAGCATGTCCCATATGTGTGTGTGTGTAACATGCACACATGTATATATAGACGTGCGTGTAAATAAATATACCTATATATGTATATAGTATGTATACTTGTATAGTTATACACATGTTTACGGGTTAATAGTGAACGTTTGCAACAATGAGGACGTCTTTCAAAAATATACTTCACAGCCAAGGAAGAAACAAAATTCATGATAGGTGCTACAACCAATTTGATTTTAAGGACATCAAAAATCATCGCCATCACATACGCATATATATGTAAGTATATATACTGAAGGTAATTTTTTGGGTCACTGCCAAGCAAAACATCAATTTGGAGTTTGAGAACCCTTGCAGGCTTCCACGAGGTAAAAGTAGTTTTTTGGGTCACTGCCAAGCAAAACAACAATTTAGAGTTTGAGACCACTTGCAGGCTTCCACGAGGGGATTTTTTTTCCACTTATTGTATATTGCTGATATTATACACAGGCCTCAACCATTACACCCGCTCAGGCTGTACAAACATATATATGCACATATATACAAAACTATAATAAGTTTCAATTGTGCAGAGGATAAAGAAAATGAATACCCGAAATACTGTTTTAGCTCCCCAGATGATAAATGTCTCGTTGCAGATAAGGTGCCGATGATTTCCCCTGACTCCCCCCGGTTTTATCTCCCCCACATGAACAGACTCGCATGATTTGGCCCCACCTGACCACCCCACAAAACATTAAATTCATTTAGCATGACCTAATTATTAAAAACTCAATTTGGGAATGAATAATATAGCAAACAAGATACGTGCCTGTGAGAGCTGCTTCTTCAGCAGCAGTGAGAGGATTCAAGAGCCATCCCCTCTTGTCATCCGAAGTTAATGTGATAAAAGCAGCATGATGAAGATGATGATTGATCTTCTTGTTTTGGTGGCGTGGAAGTATTATGGTGAGTGAGGGCGTTGTAGAATGGAAGCGAAGAACAAGGCAGCCTAATACGAAACAGGGAAGCCAATAGTGACAGGATTACACCATGGCCCAAGTCTAAGTTCGATTTGGTCATTTGGGTGTCAATGGCATAATGCAAATTAATCAATTGCTGTGTGGGTTATTTCGGCAAGCCAGAAAAAATATATTTATGATACTTTCAATTTATCTTCAAATTGACAGGTATAGCATATAAGTAATCGTGGAATATGCGGCTTTGTGAATTTCAGACCTGGTACAGAGTGAGCGGTTTTTAATGTTTCCCCTTATTCATTTCATAATATTCTCAAACGTTGTGTGGATGGGGAGATTCTCCTTCCACCCTGCTTCAATAGAAATGGGCCTTGGCATGGTCCCATGGAGGGGCTAGAGCGCCTATTTTTCTTTAGAGGACGTCCCACGATTATTTTTCTAACCAGCAAAGAATCTTATCCTGAAAAATAGGAGCTCCACATTTTTAGCCTCTTAAATTTAAGTGAGCGGTCCCATGTTGGGGGTAACCGCGTGCAAACTATGCGCATAGGTGGTTTCATAGTCAATAAAATTTTATCAACTGCAAAAAACCAAAATCTTCTCCTAAAATATCTGAGCAGCGGCTGCATAGGAAGATATATTCGAGCGACTCAAATGGGTGGGGCGCTGAAGATATTTGTTTCTGCATTCCATGTTTTTAAGCCATGTGTCCACAGAACACTGGTTGCAGATTTTTTTCTCTCCAAATGCACTTCCCTCCAACAGAAATAACTAGAAGACATGGGACCCCAGCCCTGCAAATTTCTCCTAAAAATACTCTACAACCCCGATTCTACAAATTTCTCCTAAAAATACTCTGCAGCACCTGATAAATATTTTTGTTCAATCTAAGAGGTCGTTGGAGAGGGGCGTTGATAATTTCCCCCCTATAGTTTAGGTTGTTTTATTTCCATCTAGCAACAAACATGCATTCCCGCCACTATTTTTAAGTCAATTTGGGGGGGGAATTAATCATTATATACCTACAAATTGTCATTATTTCTCAGCAGGAATTGTTGAGGAAAATAATCAAATTCATGGGACCCTAAAACAATGTAAATGCTCCTAAAGTCTTTCAGTAGCACCCACTAAGATATTTATGGTCCCCCCACTCCATGGGACCATGCCTTATTGATTTAATGGTTGATTAGTTACTCTGAATGTTTTCGTAATATTCAAAAAATGTTGATATGTATTAAGCTCAATGAGTTTATCTTAGATTTGTTATAAAGTTGTCTATTAAAGGTTTCACATTGATTAATGACTATGTTATTTTCTCTTTAAATTTCCCTTTGATTAGTGATGGACGACCTCAATGTAGTTACAACATTGACTTAGACACAAAATAAAATAGGATTTGAACTTTATTTTATGGCCAACATATTGTGATTTTTTTATCTCCATTTCTAAGCAAGAAGGGAAATTGTCCTAAAATGGTCAAATAGAAGTCAAAGTTAAGGTGAAAATCAACATCCACAAATAGAATCACTAATATTATTATAGGTGAGGCAATAATCACTTGTGCCTTGCAAGTAGCGAAACAACCACTTCACTACTGACCAATGTTCTCTCCCTGGATTTGTCATAAATCTACTAACAACTCCAACTGCATGCGAAATGTCAGGCCTTGTACAGACCATAGCATATATTAAACTTCCTATTGCACTAGTATATGGTACATGAGACATATACTCCTTTTCTTCTTCTTCTTTAGGACATAAACTTATTTTATCAACATCTCACACTATTACTTATGAGTATCAGTGTACAACAACTAAAGTAATAAATTCTTTTGTATCCTAGTTTTTAAAAACTCTATAAAAATAAATCCGATTGTAATAAATATTTTAAAATGTCCTAGTATCTCAAATTAAATTGTGCGTCTTTTAATTTTTTATATAACTCTAAAATCCGTGTATCATATTGATAAGAGTGTATATGCGTGTGAGAACAAACATGTCACTGTCAAGGTCGCAATCTTATCAAATCTTGACATGATCCAAACTAAGGATTTAATCTAGAGGACAACGTACCAACAATTTGGAATTGTTTCTACAATTCTAAAATCCGTATATCATATTGATAAGAGTTTATAAACATGTAAGAGAAAGGCATGTCATGATCTTATTAGTTCTTATATCGATCTAGACTAAGGATTCAATCTAAAGGACAAAACACCAACTATTAAGAATTAGTGTGTGTTATGATCAAACAAATTATTATCTACAAAGTTGAAATAGGTTGTAAAAATATATAAACAAATCTTTGCTACAAAATTATAAGAGAGCTTCTAAAAAGAAAACAAACAATATAGAATAGATGTGTGTGTTGTGCATTATGTATTATAATGGGGCGACTCACTTACTTTATAGTGTCTTATGTATTTTATGAGCAATGACCTAAACTACACAAATTATGACCCTATTCAGATTTAGGACTATGGTTGTAAATACAGTAAAACTCAAAATCTAAAAAAGAAAAAAAATGAACTAAAATTGAGAAGGAGAGAGTGTACAGGACCGTGACTAAGATCCTACCTTGAAATGCATACATGATTAGCTGAAAAAAGATTCGGAAATGTATCATACTTAGAGTTATAAGTTCGACTATATTTAAATGTGTATGGGACATATTTATATAGTGGGATAGTTCTGACTGAGAATTCTATCATTTGCTCATTGATTTTGTCTTGTATTGACAATGCAGATCTATAATTTGACTTGTGCTTTTCTCTACCTTTGCTTTGCGAAAATGTACCTCGGATATGTGTATGATATGTGAATCTCTTAATATGGCTTCTCTTTATTCCCTCTCCAAACCATAATCTTACACTCAATAAAATATAATGGACATGAAAGGAAAATGTTAAAAGCTACCTCCAATGGAGGCATATTGTGCTAGATATCAGTGTGGAATCAGGGCCTATATAGTTCTATGAAAACATAATTCCCATGCAAGGGAGATGTTGATCCTTTAGTCTCCCTATATGTTCAATCAATACAACAATGTGAATCCTTCTCTTAACATGAGACACTTAACATTAACAAAAACGATAAGGGAAAACTTTTAATATTTTTTCAATGTTTTATGACTACTCTTATGTACTTTGGATTGTATAAGGATGTGTATAGTTCTAGTAGCAATGATCTCCAAGTGTTGATAGGTGAGTCATATGTAAAATTCTCCAGGGTGTTTGTTTATATATCCATCTCTAGGTTGATTTCCCATGCAATCCAACCCCAACTTCAAAGATAGGTCAACCATAGAAAAGTTCCCAAATGGAAAAGGAATCATTTGATAAAGGAAGACTATAATGTTACCAATATTGTTCTAGGTCACTATTGACGACCGATGATTTAGTCTCTCTATAATGGGTGATGAAAAAGGCTCTGAATAGGAAATGTGAATCTATAGCGGGGTCTTACAGGTCTTCAGAAAATTGGAAATAATCTCGAGGGTATCTAAGGACAATCGGTGACAACATAAATGAATGTGGGAAAAGTATGCAAAAAATATCTTGACGTATTCTAGTTATTCAAGTTTCCTAAAAATTCCTACAATAGATGTTTCCACATGCCTTGTACCCAAATCAGGTGTCTACATATACCTAAACAAAACTAAGAATATGAATCTAGTTTAAAGTTAAGCAAAACTAACAAGTCATTTAGCATAACCTCATAAGAATAATAAATATGCTAAGATAAGAATTGTTAATAATAGTCATTCAACATACATAGGTACGCGAATAAGAAAAAAATGAAGAATATAAAAGTACTCTTGAATAAGAATTCCTAATAATAACCATCCGAAGTGCGCCACCTTTTTGAAACCATAACTTTTTTGTATAAGATTCCATTTCAAAACTATTTACTTTTGTTGAAAGTTTGACTTTAATTCAAAAGTCCATAAAGCATTAACCCTAAGCTCTAAAAACAATATGAAGGCCTTCAAAGTGTAATTTAAGTTGTAATTTGAAAAATCATAATTTTCTTAAAATAACCCTGAATTGTCACAAACTAGCCTTGAGTCATTTTTGGGATCATTCATCCCCCTTGATAAGTAGTGGCTCTCATTAAGTCAAGACCTTTAACCAAATGTGATAAAATTGTTGAATCTAGATGTTGATGAGCAAACTGAGAGCAAATCACCGTGTGATTTCAAGTACCATTTCCCACTGCATCTATGTCCTAATCAAGAATGAATTGTATTAAACAATCATGATTTGATTATGTGACTTGCATTTGCTCAATAATATTTGAAATGTAAAATAGAGGTGGAAAACATGGTCAAAACAATTCTACATTGATAACTATTGTACCCAAATTTGAAAATTTTGAGACTCATTTATAACTCCCCAATTACTATCCCAATGTGTTAATCTTTTGCAACATAAGAGTTTTGAGTTAGGCATTGTACCCCTAAGCCTTACTACTTACCCATGCCCCATCATGTCTGGCCCAAGGAACTTATAACACCTCATTCACTAATCAATATTTTTTTGGTAAAATCAACATCTACTTAAAAAATCTAAAGTTCTTTGTATATACATGCAAATTGGACTTTTTTGTAATTGTATGGAGTGTAAAAATATTGTCCCGACTTCTTTACCCAACCCTTTGTACATTGACTGAGATTTATAGTGAGAATCAAACGTGTATCAAGAGGAGTTAAGGTACTCTTAATATTCCCTCAACTGTATAAAATTTGATGTGGGTGAAAGTGAAGCAAGGTTTCTATTAAGTTTTGAGAAGATTAAAAATTGCTAAAAGAAATGGTTTTTCCATCAACATAAATAGCATATTTCCTTTTAAATAGAACATAAAAAAAAATTAACTACTTTTCGATACAAGTTATAACTAAATATAAATATTTTAAAATATTAAATATATAAAATTTAATAAGAATTTTGAAAGATATATTTAAATGAAATAAACAAGAATTTTGAGAACATTTAGATCTTAATTTCAAATATGTCATAAAAAATAGGACTCACTAAAGTAGAATGAAATTACTTTTCAATAAAAAGCAAATAAACATCTCTTAAAAATTCAACTTATTAAATACCTAAAATTAAATTTGAACATATCAAATTGATCTCATTAATTAAAATCTAATTAAAAAAGAGATAGCTATCCACATATATTGAAAATTTACTCACACATCTCACAATTTCAACCAGCAATCTACTAAAAAAAACACAAACACTTTATTTTTGTAACAAGTTGCAAAATCAAATTTGTTACTTTTTTTAACGATTGGCAAATCTTCAAGCAAATTCTATATGGATGGGATACTAAATTTACGATTAAAAATATGTGAAAAGCATACTATCAACAATGATTAGTTGTTATTTTTAAATATATAATGTCAAAAGCTCCTTTCATAATTTCATAAAATTTGAATATGCAACACCAAAAGAGAAACAAAAGTAATGAAAATCTTACCTTTTCCTTCAAAACTAGTAATATAAATGATCTAGATGTCATGTTCTCGTACTTTTAAATAATCATAGAAAATATCTTCCCACACGGTGTAACAATTATTTACATCAATCCATGAAATGAGAATTTCAATAGCGTTGAAAAAAAAGAATCCAACAAAATAATTGATATGTGAAATAACAACAAAGGTTCCATTTAATTTTTACAAGATGAGTTAGCTTTAATGCAAAAGGTAGCTTGGAGGGCTCCTTACTCCCCAGATGAATAAGGTAACTAATAAAACATAGTTACTCTCTTTTTAATTGACTATCACATATAGTTTGAGTTGTCAACTGGTCTAAGAAAAATTGTTATGTTATCATCAACTTAAATCACAATACTAAATATTCTTCAAGAGGGGAATTTGTAAAGTAAATATAAGCATTGATAATTAAAATAAAAGAAATTTAATTAACATGGAACAATGTTACATCATACAATATTCATTTAATTTAATATTTACTAAAATAAAATATTTGCATGACACACACTTTAGTACTCGACCCTCATTAAAAATTAAACATATTAGGTTACCTTTCAAAATTGATGGCCAATTTCTAATTTTATCCTTTTTTAAGTCTAATTTTTCTTAACCTTCTACGATGAGTTGGGACGCATTTGAAGGGAATTGACAACTTCAATTTTGATCCATGTATGTAAGTTGTCTAAAGGTTTCAGATGGTTGAAGTTCGTACACAAAAAGAGAGATGCAAAAATCTATGAAAGAGTTCATGATGAAGGCGATGGTGCCTTTTTGACAAAGTTATATCGAGAACTTGAAATATTTACGAAATTGGCTTGAGAAAATGGAATGCATGCAAAGAAGTGAATATGACCAAAATTATTATAGCTGAGCATGAGTGAACTCATGAACTAGAGAATACTTATATTAAACCGAGATCAGTTTTGAAAATCAAGTTGCAACAAAAAAATGCAAGACAATGAAGCTTTTGAAATGTTCTAAATCAATTTACAAAGAAATTTGCATGGCCAAGATTGAAATTTCAAGCTACTACTTGAGTCATCAAAGAATTAAAATTTGTGAACCGAACCAAGGTCTTAATTCAAAGCTCACACATTAATCCAGAATGATCTCAAATGTTCAATCTATGGACTCAAGTCAATTGAGAGATCACAAACTGAACCGAGATCTCAATCTAGTGTGAACTCACATTTGAGACAAGTGGTCAAGCTAAAGACATAGGTTGTCAAAATATTGGGATTTTAAGAACTGTGTCCCATGCTCAAACAAGAAGGTAAGCTCGAGGTCGTAAACACAAAATGCAGACAAAGAAACTCTATTTCCTAATGGACTAGATGACATGGATCCTATTGGGCGTCAAGGTGGCCAATGTCCAATGGTCAATTAGCCAAAGTGGCTTTATTTGTTGTTTAGTCATATTAATTCTTTTAGAATGAATTGAAGTTATTTCAAGTCATAAAGTGAAAATAAATTAATTCATTTATTAATCAAACATTATAGCATGCAACTCATAAATTTTCTTAAGGGACTCATTTCAAGTTGAGACAAGTCTTAGGTTAAGTTAAGTTTAAACAATAGTTTATGTAAAATTTGAGGTGTGTGCAAGTGTTATAAAAGATGTGAATGTAATTATAATGATGGGGGTAATCTTTTCTCTCATCCCTAGAGAGGGCTTGCTAAAAAAATGTACAAAAACTACTTTCAAGATTTATTGATGGAACACAAGCATTTATATAAGATCATTTGTTGATGTATTGGTTTCTAATCTTTTTTGTATATGAGATTTGCATTCAAATCATAGATAAGGAATCTATCATAATGCACTATATATTCATGATTATGTGAAAAACTTTGATGTCTACAAACTTTATTTTGAAGCCCTTGTAGATTGATTTTATACCAAGAACCTAATCTCATGGTCAAGGAGATGTTATGAAAAGTCAAGAAATATTTTCCTCTCATTGCATTTCCCTTACATGTTTCCATTGTGGCACGAGAAGAAATATTCAATATTTTCATATTCATCTCAAGTTATCTAGATGGTTCTCTACATTTATTTTGTTTTCGGTTTCTCCTTTTTATTCTCTCCTATTTATTTCCTTTATATTTTAATTTTTGTTTTCTTTGTGCTTTCGAGTTAAAAATGCCAAAAACCTCAAAAATATCCTATCAAGCTACAACTCTCAAAAGAAGAATAAAATCATACATTCCATGGTGATTTCTCTAATGTTTCAAGATGATGTCACAATCCTTTGGGCATGTCTTGAAATAATCCAAGAAATTGCAATGACAAAATCTATCCAACAAACACTAGGTACAACCCAATATAGGGTGTCAATTCAATCTCAAAGGCATTAATACCCACTTATGTTTTTATTATTGTATATAATACATAATAAACTTAAGATAAAAGGAATAATTCAGGAAATAATAAATAACAATCCTAATTAAACCTTAATTACACTAATTAAAGAAATACAAATACTTTAATCAATTAAAAAATAGTAAAATCGACAAAAGATGTGTAATGGAACAATATGACCCGGTTCTGCTAAGAGGAGGAATGTACAGTGAACTCAAAAGTTGGAAATAGGCTCAAAAGATAATAATCAACAAGCACTACATATTTAGTCTTTTGAAAATATACCTAGGTTAGGTTCATGTGTGCTTGGTGAATTTTGTGGCTAGGTGTGGAACCTAAATGTGTTAATTGGGTTCTTGATAAATATTGATTTAAATTATATCCCTTAATTACAAATTTTGCACATATATAAAGCTTAAACACACTACAATATTCCCTCATAAGGTTTACAAATACTTCTTATTCTCTCACTCTATTTCTCAAACACCTACCAGAACGATCTCATTGCACATAAACATAATACATATCCTATCATACTTCTCCATATCTTTACTTACTATATTTCACTTCCCTAAACACTTCCATCTAGATCTAAAAAGAATCATCAGACAATTTTGTCCTTTTTGACAGTTTTATCCTTCAAGGGGAAATGGTTGTATTTTCTCATGTTTATCTTATTTCCCTTTCCTAGTCATCCTTAATGTGAAATTCTATCCCATGGAGCGGTATAAAAGCAAGTTTGAAACACTCATTTACTCACCTAGCGTTCTTAAGAGATCCTCTAGAAAATACTTATCAAGTCTTATTCAAAGCTTCCCTGATATTCCCGTAATCAAGAGCATACATTAGGAGAAACCTCTATACAAGTTTGAAGCACTCTAAATTAGGTAAAGAGCGGACCACACCAAATAAAGAGAATATTAAATTTAAATTAAGCACTATTAAGAACCTGCACACAAAAGGACACTTCAAAGGGTTTTACTCTAGTGAATATGTATCTACAAGAACTCTATTTTAGTTCCCTACTTTAGCACTCTATAAAAAACCACTAAGGATACATTCTAAATTATATTTAGTTATGCCCACTATTAATGTTGAGGCACAAGGGTAAATATAGGGGATGTACTCTAAATTTGTATTCACTCGTGATTATTAGGATAACTACATGGAGTTTGATTAATGTAGTGCAATGCTTCTTTAGAATCAACAAGGGGGGTTGCCACCAAGGGAAGTCCAACTCCACCACACACAATTTTTTGTTATCTAATTACTATTTGAGTACTAGTGCATAAAACTAGGGTTTTGATAATTACACATGAATGCATGACAATTCTGGAAGGGAAAGTGTAAAAAGCAATTAACGACAAAGATGAAATGAGCCAAATCAAATAAACAGTGTACAACATTGCCAAATACTAACATGAAACAAGATAAAATTACCACACACTAGTTTCTAGATGTGAAATTAATATCTAGTGAGGATCTAGGGCTATGTTTCAGAGATGAAGCACATTTATCCATGTCACAATTGTTTGACCTAGTTCTAGATCCAAATAAACTTGTGAAGCAACACAAAAGCTAAGTGAACTTATCCACTTATATTATACTATATTTAGCATGTGCCCTAATTTAATGAAACTTCTCTATAACATTTTACATGTATTATCAGATATGAATGTGGGAGTATTTATTTACTAATTCGATTACACATTTATATATTCAATGTTTCAATCTTAATTAAATCCCCTTTAATTCTAATTTATGGTAAATAATTTGGTGAACCCACTTAGTAATATTTCACAACCTCCCCTAGCCTCTAAGGTTTTAGATTTAATTCTCCTATGGTGTTGTCTGAGATTTCATTTATGATTTCTATATTATAAAACCAATTTTCCATATTTATCTTAGGGTTTCATCCTTGATTACTTATTCTAGCATCTACAAACCCTTGATGCTTTTTAGTGTCACAATGGTCCTTCTATCAAAAACCCTAGATTCAATTAGGGTTTTCTTTTATCACATAGTTTCTTGTACATTGTACTCTATTATTTCTTATTATAAGGATTGGGCTACTATTTCATCTAATGAATGCATCAAAGACAAGCATGCCTTACACATATACCAAGTACTTTCCTCTTTGATCCTTATTATAACAGTATTTAGTTTGAGGTATTCATTATCACCAATTGGTACCTATTCACATTTTTACCAATGTGACGACACCTTGTGCTTGAAATTTTTCTCAAGTGTACTCTCATCTCTATCCCTCCTACGAAATATTTTAAAATGAACATATCTCCATCAACATCATTCAATACTTTTGCATATTATGACTATCATCGGTAAATCAACCACTCTAGAATCATTGCATAAGGTTAGAGCATGTTATTCAAGACCTAATTGATGATAAAATTATCAAATTTCAAGCTAAACCTATTTCTCCATGTATTGAATGTGTGCAATCATCATCTACCCATTCCTTGGTCGAGTCTCAAATTGATTATGTAGTAGCTCTTGATTCTAACATACATCTTATCCCCTTGTCTATGTGTAATGATATATAATCTTAAGTACTAATTTCAACCTTAATTAAAATTAATTAATGGATGGTTGATAATATAGAAACTGAACAATACTAATGTGTAAAAATAACATTTCAGATCATATATACATATACACAAGCATATAAATCACTTTAAGGAAGAGGTAGAATCAATCAAAGGTTGAATCAAGATGGAAGGAGTTGCTTACCTAGTTCATAAGAGCTTCATATTGTGTCGATGAGTGATCTAGAATAGTGATTTAACAAAAATGTGATTTATTAAACCCTAATTATAGAGTAACTGAATAGAAACAATGAAGTATATATGCTATGATACAATATGATGCAAGCAATAGGAAAGTAAAATACAAAACCCTAAGAAAAGAGATGTAGGAAGAATGACTTAGCTGATTTGTACTCTATTTGGGACTGGTACAGACTAAGAAAAATGATGAACAAGAAGTGAAATGTGTCGTTGATGCTTAAGATAAATTTATGAGCTCACGGATGAGGCCGAACTAGGGCACCTGCACTGAGGCGAGAGTGCTTGGGCACCAGAGACCGTTATTGGGCGCCTATGACTATGAAAATGCTCAGAACTTGATTTTTGTTGTATCACACAAGTGTTGTTCATATTCATTATTGGTCACATGTATGTCGCACCTTGATTACTGAAGGTACCTGTAACCTACAAAAGAGATGTTCACCTGAAAAACCCACAAAACAACATCAAATCCAAAAAAGAAAGATAAAAAATAGTGGTGAAAATTAACTTGCAGCAATTAGTATGGTGTTCATTAATCTACAATCATTTAATTATTAGACTAAGGGACGTAGACTTTCAATAGTGCTAGTGTTGTATGCACAGTTACAAATATTCTAGTCACAATGCTTAGAAATTAAGCAATAACAATGCTTAGAAATTAACTAAATTCTTATTAGAAACAAATACTATGACTAAAACAAAACATCTAAAAATATAACATAGATAAAGGAATGAACTGCTACTAATCTAATCATACAATGAATCGAATCGAAGAACAAAGGAGATTGTTATAAAACCACAAGTGGGCCCTGTCTTGGGTGTTAATCCCTCGTAAATGTTGTGACTACAAAAAATGGACAAAACTCATATTTTTATTTCATTAGCATGAAGATTACAATTTGAAAAATACAACAAATCCTCTCTCTACTTCTCTATCTATGGATCGATCCTTATGTATCTATATCTCTACAGCATCAATCTTTCCTTTTTATATATTTTATTACAGAAGAGGTGTGAAGAAATAGAGTTCTACTAGAAGTTCCAGTTATATTAAGTAAAAGATCTTAACCAAACAATCTGGAGACTACATGGATGCAACAGAACTACTTGGTAGATGTTTACATATCAATCACATAACTTAATGTAGACACTTATTTTCGGTATAGCGCCCTCCCGATATCTTATATTCACGCAATTTCCATACCTGCTTCTCTTTATCTTAAATTAAATAAAATCCTATCTATTTGTTCACATTATTTGATTGATTATCAATGGACTCCATATGGACCCATGTGATAATTCAATTTTTGGCATCATCCCCCATCTCTCACAAATTATTTAATTCATAATGCATATTTCCAACACTCTTTTTTTAAAAGAGTTCTTTCTCTTAAATTGAATTATCAATGGGCTTCATATGGACCCATTTGATAATTCAATTTTTTGCATCATCCCCCATCTCTCACAAACTATTTAATTCATAATGCACCCATCCGACACCTTCTTTTTAAAATGAAATATTTATTTCACCCCCCATTCAAACCATGTCACCCACTTTGCCTAAAAAGTCAAATTATGGGACCCACGTTGATCACATCACATCCCTAAATCAGGTTACTTTACTATACCCTGAGTATCATCTAACCTACAGTTAAGTCTCATATCTAAGCTATAAATATGGGGTTTTTCCCCCATATTTAAGGGAGGGAGATTATTTCAAAGGGATATATATATATATATTAAGGAGAACATTTTTTTTAAAGGAGGAGGATTATATTTTTAAAAATAAGAAGGAGAAAGCTCTGACAGTGTCTCTTATCTTGCCATCTTGATGCCCAGTTCATTTCCATATCAGGACATAAGCTAAGTTCCCTTGTTATTTTAGTTACTTTCTATTTTATATTTTTACTACTGTTCATGATCTAATTATCTTGTCTGACATGAGGGTTGACATCCTCCAAGGGAGTTGAAATCCTCTTGGAACTGGTACTGTCCGGGCAACCTATTGTGTTCTAATCCTATCTGGTTTAGTTTTGCATATCTAGCTTCTTGATATCATGCATATGCTTTCTTTGCGCCTATATCATCCATCTCCATCTCCAATGTACTAAACCCTTGTATACTCGACGTGGTCTCGTGTTTCTTGATTACTCATACACTCACCTAGACAGGAAGATGGAAATGTAGATCTACATTTGGCACACCCGATGGGACCAAATCCAAGATCTAGTCATTTCATTTGTTTTGTTCCTGTGTCATAGTTTTCAAATATTTGTGATAAATATTTCATCTTGTGGACTCACGTTTTTGCAAGATTTGGTGTTATCTTCATCCGTATCAGAGGTTTGTGTCGCCTTCAAGGTAAGTACTCTTCTTGTGTTTAACCGGCTTGGTATTTAGTTTCAAGTTTAGTTTTATTATTAAATACATAATCATACTCAAATAAAAATAATAAAAATCATATGTTAGGTTCTACTCGCATGGGGAACAAATCCGGAAACTAATCTTATTGTCTTGCTTTTATTTGTGATCTCAGTTGTATAATAGATATAATTTTATTTCAAAGCTTTTCCTAATCAATGGCCTTTACTTTGACCTAACAAAATATGTCTATATATTCATCTAGATCTTAATTTCTAAATTATGTAAATTCTCGCATTTCAATAGACATACTAATCTGATGGTTACTTGTTTAAAATATAATAATCTATAGTTATTTATTTTAAAACATAATGACAATAACATTGAATTTATTTATAAATAACAAGTTAATTTTAAAAATATTATGAAATAACATTGAATTAAAAAATTATGAAAGAAATTAGAATTAAATTATAAAAAAAATGTCATTCAATATTGAAATGTAATCCACATCCATGAAATGTCAATTAATTGTATATGTCTTGTTTAATTCTCTTTGTCATGTGATTCACTTTATGTCATCACACATGTAAAAAGTTGTGTCCATGTGTGGTATGACCCACCAATTTTAATTTACTCATCATTTAGGTAGGTTTGACGAATATGTCATTTTATTAGTTGGGCTTTTTAGTCATGTCATTTTATTAGTTGGGTTTTTTAGTCATATCATTTTATTAGTTGGGATTTTTTTTAGTCATGTCATTTTATTAGTTGAAGCTTTTATAAGTCATATCACTTTATTAGTTTAGCTTTGATATAAGCAATTATTTCATTAATCTAGTTTATCTTTTCGACTCAATTGCTTCCTTTTTATTATTTTATAGTCTATCATTTAATTTTCGTCGCTTATTTACTTGAATGAAATAGGAACAATAAACTACAATTTTGTTAATTAATTAGATTAATTAATTATTTTATTTTTATGTATTTACGACAACACCATTGTAAAATTTATAAAGTCATTTTTTTAACTACCTTAACTAATAGAATCTATTATCTTCTTGCAGGATAATGTCTATAATGCTGCGACAACAACATCACGATGTTAAAGATCAATGTTTAAATCAAAAACACCGCACAAAATAATTTTACCGACCTTATCTGCAAACATAGACGGTGCCATTTTAAGGTAACCAGGCGTTTTAGGCCATTAACTGGCTCTTTCAAAATACGTCACTATCACATGCACTTAAATAACCAGGAAAAGTGACTCTCCAGCTATTCCTCATTTTCTTTATTTTCTCTTTTTTGCATTTAACTTTCTCTTTTCTGAGTGATTGTCTGCATCAAATATCACATTTCATTTTGGTCTAAAATGAACCTTCTACATCCTACCTGATCACATAGCTTAAGTAAAGGATTTAACCCTCTGCATTTCACTTATCACACACTGCCTAAGACTGCACAAACATAATTAACACATCAAAACATTCCTCTCACCTGGTTAACTGTTTGGGACTTAAACACCCAACAGGAAACCGCCTCAGACATCTCCCAATCCATAACTACCTGAAACCAGCCTTAGACTCTTTAGGCACCTTCATTACCTACTTTTCTTTTCTGTTCACATCCTCTAAATTAATCATGATGTTAAAAATTATTCTACTTCATTTATTTGTCAACAACATACATAAACAGATGTTTCTCTATTTCACACCTATTGTCACTCTCTCCCAAATCGAGACAAAACAAACAATCTACTCTATCTAATAAAGTTACTTCCTCTGATGATCTCACTCAACAGGATTCTAAACTCAAAACCATGCCTTCAGTCACTCCATCTCCAGTCTCCATGGTCTCACCTCATGAGAACCATGTCATACAAAATTCTCCCCACCTTGACACCAACCCTCATATCCCTCGTCAAGCCAGTCTTCCTAAACCGATCGCACCACCATCTCCTGCTCCTCTAGATACACTCAAATCTCCTCCTAACCCCATGTATGACTTCTTACTCCAAAAATCCCCTACAATCTCTCAATCCTCCCAATCTCCTCAATTGGTGGATCACATTCCACCCACATCCCTTTTTTTCAATACTATTTCATCCACTAGTATGCCCATCAAACAATCTCAGCCTTTAAATACCTACATTCCTACCCATCTTATGCTCCAAATTCTTAACACTCATATCCCTACTTATCATCTACCACAACAACCTACCCAGCTTCAACGAACACACCATATTCCTATTATTCAAAGTCAACCTATGCAACAATCTCAACCCATGACACATGTTCATCCTTACCAAACAACTCCCCAAACACCCACATATCCACAAATTAATCAACTGTCTTATCAAACCATTCCGCAAACATCCTATCCACAAACTTATCAACCACCTTATCAGACGCTTCACCAAACACCCACACACCCACAAACACATCATTCACCTTATCAAACTACTTTTCAAACCACACAACCAATCCAATCTCAACCTTACAATACCTCGACTAATTCAATTCATGCCTTAATGAATCGGTTAGCCAGTTTAGAAACCCTTACCGTACCACCTAAGAACACCTTATCCTATGAACAAATCTGTAATGAACTGATTCATCCATCGGTTCCAATCAAACCCTATCCCCCTCATTGGAAACTTCCTGCATTTAATAAGTTCAATAATAAAGAAGATCCCCAACAACATCTCCTCGCATTTAAACATGCATGTTGTCTTATTGCATGTGATCATGATTTACTTCTTTGCACTTTCCCCATGTCTTTGTCTGGTCCCGGGCTGGACTGGTATAACAGTATCCCATGACATTCCATATTCTCTTTCACCCAACTTGCACAGTTGTTCTTAGAACACTTTTCTATCAATATCACACACAAGACCACTATCGCTGATCTATATACCATTCGACAGTATGAAAATGAGCCCATCGCCGACTTCGTCGCACGATGGCATGCTGTTATAAACCAACTATCCTTCACTATCCCACAAACCGAACTCATCAATTTATTCTCGTGTTTGTGTGCCAAACATATATCATCCACTTTGCAGATCCAATCATTTTGAACCTTTGATGAAGCTTTCACAATGGCTCGCAAGCTTGAAACCCGTGCCATTGAGCAGGGTCATCTTAAACTAAGTTCAACTAAATCAAAAATTGAATCCACTAAACCATTCACACATAATGGAAAGTTCAAGACTACGGCCAACACTGTGGTCATTGAACCCTCATCCCCATCTACACCAAGCACATGGTCTCAACAACGATCTCCTCAATCAACATCCAACTACACTCCTTTAGGAGAATCATACAGTTCTATATTTGATAAGTTGATGAGTGTAAACTCTATCCAACTGCCTCCCATACGACCCGTAGACAACTCGCAAGCCAAGCCTATTTGGTATCACGAGGCCCACTTTTGTAAATATCATCGAGTCAAAGGTCATGACATTGAGAGATGTTGTTCCTTCAAAGATCGTGTCCAACAACTTGTAAATCAAGGGGATATCCAAATTGATACCTCCACTACACAGACTAATCAACCACCAATGAATCACGTCACCCCCTTTACATCTCAACTATCAAACGCTTGTATGGTTGACACTGTCAATCAAGATCCCATCTTGTCACCAACTCTGCATGTTCCCACAGTGGACATTATTCCCATCTCTTATTCAGAACCTGTAACACCTACATCAACTTTCACTACTTATCCTAAACATGTACCTTCTCCTATCCTTGCCACATCCACATCAAATTCAACTATATCATCCATTTCCGCCGCTTCAAATACACCCCAATCTACCACATTAGATTCATCCTTAGCACCCATTTCAGCCCCACTCGTATCCACACACATCCCTATGTCTCTCACACCTATTCATTCACCAACATCTTCATCAAATGCACCTGTTACTACACCTACATTACTCACAACCATCCCAACTAAACTCAGTTCTACTACATGCACCCTTGCAACCCCATCTTCGACATCAACCCCATTAGCTAACATATCATTCTTACCCCTCGAAACATTTATGAAATAACCAGTCTCTTCTACTTCTACGCCTGAAAATGCTCCTGCATTTGTTGCATTACCCATACCTATAAGGTCTACTCCATCAGTTATCACATCACTCACATCTCCACATATTCCAAAAATGCCTACAACTTTATCTATCCCAACAACCCCTATACCTATTATACCAACAAGTCCACCTATCTCGATCTTGACATATGTACCTATATCTTCTCCCATGGCAACAACACCCAGTCTACCCCAATATTCTTTACCCAATCCTCCTATCACACCAACCAAATCCTCTCGATCTGCAACCCTACCAAATATACCCCTTGAATCACCTATTAAACCAACACATCCACCTAAATCAAATAAATTTGTTTTACCTTCTCCCTCTAAAAAATCATCTCTTTCCATGCCCAAATTGAAACAATCCATGTCTCACATAGATATCATTAATCGCATCATACAAACACCTATATATTCATTAACATCTTCATCTTGTTTTAGAACAGTTTCTCCATTAATAACAACACCACTGCTATCAGATCCTCCGGTTGAGATCATTGTCATCCCTGCTAAAGGTAAATCTTCTTGGTTGAAGTCTAAGGCTCAGGGAAAACATCCCCAACAGTCCCCTACGCATCCATGGAAACATTCAAGTTTTCCCTCTTCTCAACAATCCAATGCCACAACATCCATGTCAGGATCAGTTTTTCCATCTACGACATCTTGCAATAATCAATCCACATCCAAACAATACCATCCTTCAACCAAATTTGATTTGTCCTCCAAAACATGAAATTCACACATCCAATCTACATCTACATCTTCTCCTAACGCCAAGCTGAGACATCCTATCAAAACCCATAAGAGTTACCTTCCCCATGACACTTCAATGGGGTCATCAAATATCTTTCGACATTTAACTCGAACATCTACCATCAAACTTCCTCCTATTAAATCCTTCAATCCATATGGTCCCAAGCCATCGTTTCAATCCAGTTGTGCTTATCATCGTACCCCAGGTCATGACATCAATCCATTGTAATCCAAATCAATACCATCCCAATACCATTATAACCAAATTTGATTTTTCCTCCAAAACATGAAATTTACACATCCAATCTACATCTACATCTTCTCCTATCGCCAAACTGAGACATCCTATCAAAACCCATAAGAGTTACCTTCCCCGTGACACTTCAATGGGTTCTTACGCAAATATCTTTCGACATTTAACTCGAACATCTACCATAAAACTTCCTCCTATTAAAGCCTTCAATCCATATGGTCCCAAGCCATCATGGTTCAATCCTGATTGTAGTTGTGCTTATCATCGTACCCCAAGTCATGACATCGAACATTGTAAGGCCTTTCGGTCAATCGTCCACAACCTTATTGAGAAATATGATTTCCTCATTCAGGGGAAAGTTCCTTCTCCATCTACCTTGAATCCAATCCATATCCCATCTATCAGATCTCCCATGATCCCTCCATCCACATCATCCCTTAATATCCATCTAGCCCATGTCATTCCTCCTAAGGAATGCCCTCCATTGTTCATCAATGTCACTTATCTTACTAAACACACTTGTGGTCTCTGATCGTTTACCCCATCCAAATCTAAAACAATCTCATCTAAACTCTTTTGACATCCTTTAGCTCCTTCACATTTAACCCATTAGGGAAACAATTTTCCCTCTCCCTTGAGCATCTCATCCGTACAACTCCCTTATTACTAGGGGACTTCACTCTTTGACATTGTTTTATCTACCTTATTCACATCCATTCAATCTAAATTAATTATATCCAAATTCTCATCTCATTCTAAGTCCTCCTTTGAGGCCATATTTGTTCTTTTTATGCTCCTTTTGGGAGTATCATCTTTTTCATTGAAGCCCTCCTTTGAGGCCATGTTCGTCTCTTCCATTGAGGGACCATTTTTTCTCCTAAGTCCACCTTTGTGGCTATATTTGTGTCTCTTCTAGGGCACCATCTATTTTGAAGTCCACCATTGTGGCTATATGTGTGTCTCTTTTGGGACACCATTTATTTCATCAAGCCCTCCTTTGAGGCCATGATTGTCCTTCTATGTTTATGTCTCTCTTGGGGCATCATCATTTATTTTCATCTAAATCCACCATTATGGTCATATGTTAGTTTTATTTCTTGCTTAGCTATCATCTCATCTTATTACAACTTCACTATCTTCCCTCTCATGGTGGTAAACTAGAGATGTGACCTCTTAATGCATTGCACTTGCGACCAATCTACTGTTAGCATATTTACCAATGAGAACTTAGTTACATCCTTAGATTTTTCTGCCATCTTTAGCCCCTTCCATTTATCATTGTAATAATCTGACTTATGCGGTCCCTTCACTACTTTGATGTGATCCTATAACCACTACATCCATTACCTTCTTGTTCTCCTATTGCAGCCATGCGAAGGGTCCAGGGTGTCTCTTGTACATTCCTTATCCCCTCTTAAGTGGTTTACTTAGCTATTCCTAGCTCTCCCCCATGTGAAGCTCAAACTCAAGTATGCAAAAGGCAAAATCAAAGTTATAAAAAATAGACTGATCCCTCGAAGGACAGTTGTTCATGCAAAAAAAAAAGAAAAGTATACAAATCAAAATCCAAGCAAAATCAAAAGAAATAGACTGATCCCTTGAAGGACGGCTATCATATTATTCTTGCCATCCATATTATGTATAAAGTAGACCATACCCTTGAAGGATGGCTACTCTGTTATTATGGCATCTGGAAGGTTTTCTGCATTGATCAACCTTCTTTTATCAATATTTTCTGAAAGCTTCCCGCATTGATCAACTTTCTGCTATTGTTCTTTCCCTTTCCCAGAGCTGGGGCATAGATTTAAGGAACACCACCTTTGGAGATCCCTCTTCCCGTGTACAAGTCACATCTTTGATCCCTTTGTCATGTCAACATTAGGATTACGAGCATCCTTCATCCATATTTCCCTCATGATCTTTTGGTATAACTAACTATCGTTGGTTATGTATTAACACCTGCTATTGGCTACAAGTGCAATGCTTTGAGTGGTAACCTTTTCTTGTTTATCTCCAATCCAGTTCAAAACATAGTTTCCCTGTACACCCTTACTATAGCTATGTTCCATTCATCTCATCCAAATCATCTTTTATAAAAATCACATCAAATTTCACACTATGAATTTTATATCTATCCATCATCTCCATGAATGTGTTTGCAAATACACTCTTCGGTTTGTGAATTCTACTTGATCACTGTTGCAGTTTGTGAATCCTACTTGAGGGTCCTTCTCAAGGCAAGTTCGTTATCCTGTAGCTCCTTATCTCTCAACATGTTCAACACCATCTTTGATCCATTGCTCCTCGCTCTCCATGTCCACTCATCACCATTTGTCTCCACATCATCCTTCTCACCTTTTTGTCCCCTTGCACGATGCCAGATATCTTACTTGTCTTTCCTCTTGAGTTTCTCTTTTACTCTTCCGCTTTCAGTTTGACAATCTTGCTTAACCATCCATATAGCCAGAGAACCTTAGTTAAGGTATATCTTCTTCCTTGGATCCTCCCACTGTAGAAGCTTCTCCACCATTTCCTCTTTCAACAGATGACAATCACCACCACAAACGTCTTTCCACTCCTCCTTTTCCGCTTAACACTCTTGCATCATCACTACCACCACATGGGCATCCCAGTAAAGGATTACCCTTACACTCTCCATCTACAGTTGCATATGTTCCTCCATCCATTCATGTCACACTCCTATGTTTCCTTGTTATCACATTGTTATCACCTCCTTTCATCTCTTGTTCCATTTTGGTATACACTGCTTAGTCTTTTCATCATTCTTCTTCTTCTTCGGTTTGGCGATCCTACTTAACCATCTCCATCACAGGGAAATCTTACTTAAGAGTTTCTCTTAAGAATGGTTTTCGTCTGATCCTTCCATCTCCCATAATCTCTTCCTCATCTTCTATCTCCTACCTCTCATCATACTCATCCATTCCAACCAACCCTTCCACACCTGCATCCAATACAATGTTGTCTTTCTCCTTCCATATTGTCACTGCCGGTTTGGTGATCTTACTTAAATCCTCCTGCAGCATGGCGATCTTACTTAAGAGTCTCTCTTAAGCATGATTTGTCATCCTACACTCCCCCACTACCCCACATTCTCTCCATCTACATTTTCTCAACATTCCCCATCATCACATCCTCTCACCTCCTCTTTCATTCTCGCAAACACCACTTCCTACTTGGTCCCTTGTTCATCTCCATCATCCGTCGCTGGGTAATCTTACTTAACCATTGCTTCTCCGTTCATTTCATGTCTTGTTTCTTCATTTCTCTCTCATTCATTCTCATCCACTGCATCCTCTCCTCGTCTTCATCTTCCTACACATCGTTATCCCTCCTTTCTTTACTCTTTTCACTCCATCTTCTAGAGTTCTCCCACATATCTACCCCCATACTTACACGTCGCTGTCATTGATCTTCTCCTAACATTCTTTCATCATATCATTTCGTTTCCACGCCAGTAATTATCGGTGGACTTCTCCTAAAAATCACTCATCCCCATTCTGCACAGCCTGAATCCTTTTCTTTGACCTCCTCCATTCTATCTTCATTCCTTCCTTCCTCTGTGTCCTCTGATCATTATCGGAGGACTTCTCCTAACGTCCCTTCATTGGTGTTCCTCCTCCCGTTCTTCATTTACTTTCTCCCTTGTCTTATCTTTTGTCCCATATTTTCCTACTGATCATTATCGGTGGATTTCTCCTAACATCCATTCACTGGCATTGCCTCTCCTATCCCATCCTTTCTTTTTCCTCGCCACCTCTCTATCTGCCATTCTTCCTTGCCAATTTCTTCACTGTCTTCATCATACACCTTCTCTCTATTTTCTCGTCATCAACATATCCTCATCTCATGCATCTCCATTTCTTTTCCAATCGATGTCATTCCTTCCCTCAAGTTTCTCTTTACGTTCCTTATGCTTCCCACTCTTTACCAAATATCTTCATTCTTGGTTCACTTCCTTCAACATAATTTTCTTCGTTGTCTTCTCCTCCTTTCTGATCTTCGTCTTATTTTACTTCCTCTTTATCGTCCTTCTTCTCGTTTTACGTCACACTTCCTCCTTACTTCCCCGTTGAAAACCTGACTCTTCAGCGTTATCCCATTTCCTTTATCATCCCATCATCCACATGCATTTCCATGTGGTCAGTTCCATATTCTTTGCCTTGGATTTCCTCACTATGATCTATGTCCTTCAATTTTCTTTGCTCTATCATCTCTTTCATTTTCCATTACCTCTTTGTTTTCCTCTGCTCCAATCTTCATCACATCTTTCATTTTAAATAACTCTCTCCCTTTTTCATGATTTCATCCTCTGCTCTGTTCTTTTCTTGTCTTCTCTTTGTTTGTCCTTCTTTATAATCCTTCTTTGTTATCTTCTTCCTCCCCTTTTACTCTTTATTTTCTCCTCTTCCGTCTTTGTCCCTCTATTGCATGTCCTTATCACCTTCATATTCAATCTTTCTTGCTCTTCTCATAATCAACCAATCCTCCTATCTATTCCCTTTTCTCTTTCTTGACATCCCTTACATTTGGCATTCACAGTCAATGCCGATGTTTCTCCGTTTATGTATCACCATCTATCCCTTTCATTACCATTCTTGTTCTTCTCTTTGCCACATTGATCTCTTCTCTTTTTAAGAACCCTGTCATATCCTTTATCTTCGTCATTCCTCTTGCAGGGACATCATCATATCTATTTCTAAGAATCTCTTCCCATCTTCTTTTGACATTTTTGTCTTGGAAGATACCATAACGGCCATCACCTATCTAATCTTGTTCTCTTCCTTGAATATTTGTTCTACTTTTGTTTTGTCGCAAAAGTATCTCTATCACACTTACCAAAGAAATGAGACTTCTTTGTCTTCTTCACCTTCTAATTTTCTAACACTTATACATCTTTCCTATGAAACATGATTGTCATCATATTTATTACCCTTTTAGGGCATTTTATCTCACCTTTCTATCTTATTTGCTCATCTTGTCCACTTTTATGATTATTCTATCTATGGCTTATGTTGGGGTGTCTTTTCATCCATATACTTATCAATATATATAACTCACTTTGTGTCCTTCTCGTGCCCTGTGTTGGGGCATCATTGTCTTCATCCACGTCCCTTTTGTGGACGCATGATTTTTTTGCACGATTCCTCGCAGACAAAGGATTGCGCACATCTTTCGCATTTAGTTGCACATATTTTGATGTTTTCCTATGACCCATTGGTCATCTTGGTTTACATCCATACTGCAGTGGTCTTCACCCACTCACTGGTCTGTAGAACATTGTCGTCTGTCTCTGTTGAGACCGCAATTGTCCTCTACCGATGTGATATTAGAGTCACCACCATACTTTTTTTTAATTTATTGTGATCCTTTTTTGCCTAGGGCATCTTACCTTTGGTCATGTCTTCATCTATCCTCGGACACATCTTTCATCTAACCCTTTTTGTTTTTGTCTCGTGGCTTGCTATCGCAAACCACTCAACAAAAAGGGGCAAATGTAGACACCTATTTTTGGTATAGCGCCCTCCCGACATCTTATATTCACGCAATTTCCATCCCCGCTTCTCTTTATCTTAAATTAAATAAAATCCTATCTATTTGTTCACATTATTTGATTGATTATCAATGGGCTCCATATGGACCCATTGATAATTCAATTTTTGGCATCATCCCCCATCTCTCACAAATTATTTAATTCATAATGCATATCTCCACACTCTTTTTTTAAAAGAGTTCTTTCTCTTAAATTGAATTATCAATGGGCTCCATATGGACCCATTTTAATTCAATTTTTGGCATCATCCCCCATCTCTCACAAATTATTTAATTCATAATTACTTTCTCATTATCAATGGGCTCCATATGGAATGATTTATTTCACCCCCCATTAAAATCATGTCCCCCACTTTGCCTAATAAGTTAAAATATGGGACCCACATGATCACATCACATCCCTAACTCAGGTTACTTTACTACACCCTGGGTATCATCTAACCTGTAGTTTAGTCTCATATCTAAGCTATAAATATGGGGTTTTTCCTCCATATTTAAGGGAGGGAGATTATTTCAAAGGGATATATAGATTTTTAAGGAGAATATTTTTTTTAGAGGAGGATATATTTTTAAAAATAAGAAGGAAAAAGCTCTGACAGTGTCTCTTATCTTGCGATCTTGATGCCCAGTTCATTTCCATATCAGGACATAAGCTAAGTTCTCTTGTTATTCCAGTTACTTGTCATTTTTACTATTGTTCACTGATCTATTATTATCTTGTCTGACATGGGGGTTGACATCCTCCAAGGGAGTTGAAATCCTCTTGGAACTAGCACTGTCCGGGAAACCCCCGCATATTGTGTTCTAATCTTATCTGGTTTAGTTTTGCAGATCTAGCTTCTTGATATCATGCATCTGCTTTCTTTATGCCCGTATCATCCATCTCCATCTCCAAGGTACTAAGCCCTTGTATACTCGACGTGGTCTCATGTTTCTTGATTACTCGTACACTCACCTGGACAGGAAGCTGGAAATACAGATCTACACTTAAGTAACTGATCAGTTGATCAACCAGTTATTAAATCATGAATTAAATCAGTTAGTTCTCTGTTAAGTTACAATGCATAATCAGATGATGGTGTTAATTCCTCTCCTAGTTCTCATAATTGCTTCTTCCATCAACACGTGCAAACTTAGGTGTGATTTCCACCTCCTCTAAGCTTCTCAAGATCATGGCTTATTTATGTATCTAACCTCCTTTAGTTGCAGACACTTTGTTGCAGATAAGTCCTTTAGCTACACGTGAGTTGTTACGGACAATGCCTTAGCTGTAGATGATTCCTCTTGGCTGTAGATGGGTTGTTGCATATGGATCCTTTGGCTGCATATGATTTGTTGCATTTAAAAGTTGCTTACAACAAGCGGCATCACATGCATCATTAATCAAACATCTTATTGTAATCAAGAGAATAAATGTGTACTCATAATACCACAAAATAAAGCTAATTCGTGATAACTATTTTAATAAGTATTCATGCCATAGTGTTCAGGTTATAATGAAATGTCTCAATAGTATAATAGGGGAATACAAGTGTAAGGATATAAATGGCTCAACAAAATATAGAGGATGAGTTTTTTAGAAAGAGAATTAAAAAATCATCATAGCCCCCCAAACTTAAGTCCTTGAATGTCCTCATTGAAGATTTTTTAGGTTCCTTAGTTGGCTTAGGATTTGCCTCTATGGTTCTGCATGAGCGTCTGAAATCAATTGGAACATCTATGCTTGTTGGCTCAATGGAGAAGTGTGCATCATTCAATATGTACATGTTCCAAACCCTGTCTTAAATCATTGCATCCACTGGTATATCACTAGACCAATGTGGTATAGGTAAGTGGAAGATTGGTGGGTGATAACCAATTGAGAACCAAGTGTTTGCATATTTAATAGAGAAGTCAATGTAATCAGTTACCCTTCTCAAAGTTGGGATCATATTAGGATAGGAGTGCATCTCCTTCCTTTACATTTCAGGGATCATCTCATTTCGACACATCTGACATGATTTTACTATTTCCCTTCCACTGTGGGTAATCATGTTCCTTACTTGTTCATGTGCATATTCTCCCATTTTCCATGCCCACTTTCTGATCTCTGTGTATTCTATATACTTTTTATACTCTTATATGACTGCCTTTGGATTGGAAGCCTCTGCCCTAACCATCAATAGTTGAAATTTTTGCAAGTTCCTGTAGTCTTCCATATGTTTCTCTTTGTCCAATTCATTCATGAAGTAAGAAATAAGTGCTTTGTGTGGGACATCTCCAATGTAGAGGATTGGAATCCACTCTCTATCATATTTAATGGCACAATTATGCATGTATAACTCACATAATAGGAACTAAATTTCTTGAGGACTGTTCAAATATAATGTAAAGAAATTCCTAAATCCACTGATGTCAAATTTCATGTCAAATTTAATATAGGTAAGCTGGAGCTACAACATTTTCTCCTTAAGGAAAATACCGTAGACATTTGAGGGAGGCATGTGTCTAATTATTTCATAGGCTACTTTAAGTGTCTCATTCCACTTGTTCTTCAACATATTAATTTCCTTATCCTTGGCCTTAATTTCCTTTTCTTTTTCCTCCATATCTTGTTGGTGTTAGAAGAGGAGTTCTTCCTTTTCCCTTTCCCATTTTCCTTTCAACCTATTAACATAGGTTTTAAACTAATGTACCCAGTATTCCAACAATATTGTTTGTGTTCCTATGCTCCTGCAAATTGGTTTAACAGGTTCTTTCAAAACTTTTGTGATGACAATATGTGGCTATAATGGGGTCATATAAGATTGTTGCATTCTAACATGTTGCAACAATGGTGGATTAGGCTCCAATATGGTCTCAACTATCTCCCCAGTAGCTATAGGAACATTATTTTGTATTGTCTCAGACTATTTTTTCAACTTCACGAACAATATTTTCAATAATTTCTTCAACAACATGGGGCATATCATACCCAATTTCTATCTCATTAGTTTGTGTCTCCAGAACTGTGTGGTCATGTCCTTCCTCTATCCTTTCTTCTTCATCCATGGCTACATGAGATGTGTCTTCAATTTCCTTTGCAAATCCTTCTCCTTCATGCTTCCCATGGGTTTCCCCAACATGAATTGTCTATGTCTGTTCTTTCATCTGTTCAATAGGGCCTTGTTGAACCATTTTCTCTCCACTTTCTTCTCCGTTTTACAATTCCATACCCTCCATGGGCTCCCCAAGACCTTATTTCTCATGAATTTCAACATCAACACCTTCCTGGTCTATGTCCATTGATGTTGCCTCAATATTGTGTTATGTTGCTTCTTTATCACTATCAAGTGATATAGTTTGGAGCTTTATGGGCTTTGATGTTTTTGGATTTTTAGTTTTCAGTCTATGAGAACGCCTAGGTGGTGTAGGAGTGGATTTGGAAGAGTTTAGAAGGATTGGGCCTGGAATATTTTATCTTACCCTTTGAAGTGGATGATTCAAGAGTTGAAAATCCAAGTAGGGTTTCAGCAATGAGAATCCTCTCAGGGGATACAGGAATGGGGTTCTCTTCTGTAGGCGGTGTATTTTCAGAAACAAGGGTTTCTGTGGGAAAAAAAAGTGGAAACTATGGGTTCAGGATGAGAAGTGGAAGCTGTGGGTTCAAATGTATGAGTGAATGAAATACCTATACTTTTTATTCTTTTCTTCATATGCCTTAATAATTCATCAATATTCTTGACCCTTGAAAAATATCCCCAAATTAGTTCATGATGTTCTCTCTCTAATGTGTGTTTGATAACTAGGGTAATAAGACAATGGTGGGAAAGTGTTGACCTCCATATCTGTGATTCTCTACCCATATTTTTCAAGATCTCATTTAAGAAATTTGGTACATTAGCATGCCTATCATTCTTCAAGTGATTGAGTAACTTCAAATGGATTGTATTGAGTCTAGAATATCTACCTTCGCAAGTAAAATACTTGATAATATAGTTAGCAATTTTAGCCTAGAGTGATTTGAGAGAGGTTCTAAATGTACCTTGGTGGTTAGTTATGAAGGCATCATCTTCATCAGTAAAGTTTCGTCAAGTTGCTTCTAGATTGAATTTTTTAGGGAAAATTTTTCCCTCTGTAGGAAGCCCAGTAACTACTGCCAAAATATCATCGTTCACCTTCACTGTTAAACCCTTGACCCTATCTTTTCCATCCTTAAATGTAGCAGTAAATTCCTTGACCATAAATTCATTAAAATCCTAGAATTTGTTGATGTAGTACATCCATCCACTGTTCTAAAAATATTGAAATATTTTTGGTTGGTTGCGGATTTGGGAATGTTCATTTGGCTCTTGGAGAATTAAATCTCCCCCCATTTTGAAATCTATAGATTACTTTAGATTTGATAGGGAAATCACACAGTTTGGAAGAATGATGCAAGAATTCAATTATGGAAGACTGTTTGAGTGCTCTTTTTTTGAATTTCAAGACCAACTCACACGCAATACAAAAAGGAAATGAATTAAATTGAGTTGATTGTAGTAAGTGTGTGAGGTAAGGTGGTGTGACGGAGTGGGCTGACATGGAGTGACAACTCACAGGTTAAAGGCAGCGATGCATAATTGATATTTAAATACAATTATGACATGACATAAATACTAATTAAAAATAATCACACTAATATGACTTTAGTAAAGTGGTATGAGTGCACTTATCTCGAGGAATATTTAGGATGATGATTGCACATGCATTATGGTAATTGCACCCTTATTGCATGTTGATTAATTATATGATGCTATACGGATATGGTTGTACAAGTGTGGGCATAATCATTTGTACTATTGGCTCCTTTCTTAAATAAAATAATTCCCAAAGAGGGAATGTTGACTTGTTTTAGTACCAATCATCTTTGTCACCACTCACACATGCAAATTATTCCTTATTTTTCTTCATGCAATTATGAGTTCCACAAAACTTGAAAAAAAAGCAGAGCTTTTTTATGTTGTTGCAAGTGGAACATTAGTCTATTACATTATCTCCTTGTGTCAGAGATTATGCACTCTTGCAACATATACATCAGTTCCTGCACAACAAAAACTATAAGAAAATAAAATGTTAGCAGAGTGTTGTTGATCACCAAAAGGGTTGATCACGTCACTTTTATTCACCCTTGGAGTATTCAGCAAGCTGAATATACCAATGTCGTTGAAATATCTCAATCCTCTAAAATCTCAGAAGATGAACTGGTAGGATCAACTTCTGATGTCTTAATCTCCATCATGTTTTGACTTCCTCTAAATTATTGCATGAAGGTGCTTTGTTCATTTGACTTCTTGCACAACCTTAACCTATGATCATTGACTGATAGCTTGAACCTTATAAGATATATGGTGGTGAGTCTTACAGCTCCATTGGGAAATATTTTCTCAATCTCATAAGGACCTAACCACCTTGTCCTAAGTTTTCCCATGTGGTCTTTGTACTTTGAGTCAAACAAGAATGCCCAGTCACCTTCTTCAAATTTCCTTGTCTTGATAAACCTATCATGTCATTTGATTCTTTTCTTCTGTACTACCTTTTTATTATGCACAACCTATCTCCTCATTTCATCCAACTCATTGAGTTGGATAATCCTTTTTCTTTGAGCTTCAAACAAATCTATGCCTAGTTCAAGTGCACTCCTTAGTGTCTTATGCTCAAATTCAATAGGGAGAACAATAGTCTTACTGTAAAAAATATCAAATGGTGTGAAGTTTGTTGTTGTCTTCCATGTTGTGTTGAATGCCCATACTACCTCTGGAAGCCTATCTTCCCAATCTCTCCTGTGGAGTGCAATAGTCTTTGTCAAGATAGATTTTATTTCTCTGTTTGTAACCTCAACTTGGCCATTAGATTGGGGATGATACAGTGTAGACTTCCTATGTCTGATTTCATACTCCTTAGCTAGATCAAAAATAACTTCAGCAGTAAAGTGTGTACCTTGATCTATAACAATCTCTCTTGGTACTCCATACATTGTAAAGATGTGCTCATATAAGAATTTGGAAACTTTCTCACTCTCTTGATTTGGCAACGCCTTCAATTCTATTCATTTAGCGAGGTAATTTGTGCACACCAAGATGTATTCCTTCTACCGAGATTTAGGATCTATAGGACCAATGAAGTCTAATCTCCACTTGTTAAATGGTTGCAAGACCAACTGGGGCTGCAATGGCATCTCATCTGATTTGGTAGGCTTACCCATTCTTTGACATCTATCTCACCTCCTTGTATATAGTGTTGCATCCTTATGTAGTGTTGGCCAGTAATAACATGTTGTCAACATGTTATATGTTGTTCTTTTTATAGTAAAGTGTCCTCCACATGGTTCACTATGACAGGCTTTAAGAACATCACATATTTCCTCATCATCAATGCATCTTCTCATGACATTATCATGCCCTGTGTGAAATAGAAATCTAGCTATCCAAGAAAAATGCACACTCTTCTCGATTATGTATTTCTTTTCGGAATAAAGGTAGTGTAGAGGTGTCTTACTTGAGACCGGATAATTGACTATATCATCATACCAAGTTGTTTTGGTAGTAATGGAAAATAGGTTCTCATTATGGAAAGATTCATCAACCACCTTTTCTTCATCATTAATCTCCATTATTGAAATAAAATATGCTACAAAATTGTCCTTTACTAGGATTATCCACAATAGTGACATCAAAATCTTGTAAGAGTAACAACCATATAATTATTCTTTTGCTCACAACTGGTTAATTGATTAATATTTAATTTTTACATGATCAGTATGAATGAATACTGGATAACCTATGATGTAGTTCCTAAACTTATTGATAGCATACACAACTGCTAGGAACTCCTTCTCTATTACTGTGTAGTTGAGTTCAACATGCTGTAAGTTTTTACTAACATGATACATTGCATAGTTCAAAACTCCATCCTTTTATCCTAAACATCTCCGACGACATGGTCTAAAGCATTAGTATGAATGTGGAACGGAAGATTCCAATAAGGTCCTCTCAATACAAGGGCTATTGTTAACAATTGCTTCAAGGTTTGAAATGCAATTTCACATTTTTTAGTCCACTAAAATGCAACATCCTTTCCCAATAATGCAAACAATGGAGCTGCCACTTTGTTGAAATCCTATATAAATATTTTGTAATAACCAGCATGGCCAAGAAAGCGCCTATTTTTTTTTTACTTCTTTGGTGTTGGTAGGTTAATGGTAATAAATACCTTTGTTGGATCAACTTGTATTCCTTGAAAAAAAATGTAATGTCCCAACACTATTCCTTCTACATCATCATGTAGTATTTTTCATTACTAAAGGATAGGTTATGTTATTTGCATCTCTTTAATACTTTTTCCAGATTTTGCATTGCCTCTTTAAAAGTGTTGCCATGTACTGTGAAATCATCCATATATACCTCCACACAATCATTTTTCAAATCTGAGAAAATTCTTAAAACTACCCTTTAGAATGTAGTAGGTGCATCACATATGCCAAAAGGAAGAACTGAATAAGCAAAATGTTCTGCATGGACATGTGAATTAGTTTTTTCCTGATCTTCTGGTGCAATTTGAAAATGGTTATGGCCATTATATCTATCAAGAAAAGAGAAATATTTATTACCTTCGAGAGTGTTAAGAACTTGATCAATGAAGGAAAGAGGAAAATGATATTTCTTTTTTTGTTGCATTCATATCTCTATAATCCACTCATATTATCCATTTTCCATTCTTCTTTGGAACAATTACCAAGGGGTGACACCCATTGATCTTTTGATATGGGATATATGAATCTTAGCATCTAATAACTTTTTTAATTCATCCTTTGACAATCTTCCTTACTGTTGGGTTCATTCTTCTTTGTGGCTTCTTGATTGGCTTACAAGTTTCCTTGATATAAATCTTATGTATGAAGAGCTCAGGATGAATTCAATGCATGTCTCCATATTTCCACAAAAATGTAGTTTTATGTTTTTGAAGAAGAGTTATCATCAACTTCTCTTGCTGCATATTGAGCATCTTGTTCACCTTGGTTTGCTTCCCAGATGTCATGGTCCTCTGCTTGGAGAGATATGATCATTGAGCAGGTGTTATTGCTCAGTCATTTTTGTACCCTTCACAGTCATAGGAGAAGGAGTCCCATGAAGCATCGAATTTATCACCTAAAACGGGCAATTTGTTGTGGTAGCGTTTCACCCGAGGCACAACGTAGGTACCTTAGTCTATTCTCCACTTTATGGTATTTTTCAAAGAATGCATTATTTATGACATAAACGTAAGTTGAAGAGAATGGAAATGAACCATACATTCATCTTAGAGCTTCAATTGAACATGGGCTTTTCTAGACATAATGTATTCTATTAAGATGAGAAAAGCATTACAAAACATAGATCTAAAACATCTACAGAAATGGAAATGCATAGGGGTTTACACCCACTCATAGGTTGTAAATGAGGATAAAAAATTGATCCATATAAATATAAGTACCAGATCCATTAACCACATATATTCATATTACCAGACCTGCATCCTATGAATGCATCAACATTAGCCATTCATTGAGGTTATCATAAGATCTATATAGGGTAGTGCAGACCTAAGTTTTATTCCTGGCATCAGAAAAAGCTTAAGCCCCTCAGCTAGGTATTCCCAAGATTATACTACTACCACTACTGTTAGAGTAGGTATTTACCTTAGCTCATGTTCACCTAGGTACTTTATTTACCTTGATTGTATTTATCTTCACCCACTTATGTGTGTGGATATTTATTTTATCTTATTTAGATATTAGGAGATATTATCTAGTTGTTAGCTATAGTTATTTCCTTGATCTATGGTATTGACTAGTTCTTTCCTTGATCTATGGTATTGACTAGATCCTTGATGTCTAGTTCTCTCCTAAATCTATGGTCTTGACTAGTTCTTTGATGACTAGTTATTTCCTTGATTTATGGCTTGATCTACGACCTTGACTAGTTCTTAGATTGTTATTCCTTGTCCTATTTAGGTAAGGCCCATTCTCAATGTATTGCATTGAGTTCCATAATAATATATGATATTGTTTCTCATTCGTTTGCAAAGGTTTTATGTAAAATTATTCTAGACAAATTCCTTTCATCTTATTGATCGTGGTGTTTGATTAGCATCTATGTTCTTGGCTTGGTACGATCTAATTAGCATTCTTTTCATGGTATCAGAGATGAAGATTGTTGTTGAAATCTCGTCTGTAAGTTTTATTTTGTAAATAAATTCATTTGTGTATTCATATATTTGGGATTTGGTCGTATTTTGTTGCTAGCGTGAATTTTGATGCAAAACAGAGGCTTCCATTGGATCTAGAAGGCGGGGAAAACCCTAAGATCAACTGTAAACTTGGCCAATTCTGGAGGTAGTCATTTTTTGTGGTTTTTTTATTTTTGTAGAGAAGCACACAGGTGTGCCTCAGGATTTGAGCCAAGGAAAAAAAAGTGATTTTATTTATTCGAGTTTGTTATATTTCTCAAGATATGTATTGGGTTTTTTCTTTTGCAGCGTATCTGTCTCGGTTTTCACACAAGAAGGTTTGTGGATCAGTGACATGTTTTTTGCTATTTCAGGAAAATCTGCAGGTTGCTATTTTCAACAATAAAGGACACTGTCTACACAGTCCATAAATAGAAATTTTTACCAAAAGAGGCAATCTGGATGTGACTTTCTCAAAAACATGTGACAGGGGTCCAGAATAGTAAGTGTGTGCAAACACCCATTAAAATCCTTAGCCCTTAGATCATATGAGGGCATGGTCATATTGAGATTCCTACTAGCTTGTGATTCCTACTAGTAGGTGCTTCAGCATCAGCCCCGTTTAATTTTATTTATGTGGTGAAGGTAACAACAATTTATTTTGTGGCAAAGTAAAATAAATAAACAGAGCTTGTAACTTTTGATCGGTAATTCAGTTTTAAGTGTCATTTTTTTAAAAAAGTGATTTGTTTTTTCATGCTCTTTCCATTGGAGTTATTTATTTTGAGACTTACTCTATAATTATAAAGTGCCAAATATGGAGGATTGTTGTAATCAATTGTGGACGTAATTTTGGCTGAGCTCGACGTCCTAAACCTTTGGGAACTACAGTTTGTACCTATTCATGGATTCTGAGAATGATCTGCTTTTCTCTAAAGTATGTGGACTTCAAGAGGATATTGTAAAATTTGTGGTCGCTCAAGAAGTGAAGTTCTAGATCACTCAAGAAGTGAAGTTCTCTTCTACAAACACTCATTCACGATAAGGATAGAATAATACACTTCCTGCAGAACAAACTTGCTAGCCTACAGCATCACCACCATATTGTGGACAACCATATCCATGCTCCTAGTCCACTTGTAGCTATGTTGCTCTTGTATGCACTGACATTGATCTGCTAGTCTTTGAGCCTGAACCTAATTTTGATGCTTATAAAATTGTGAGGCTTGTTACTACATGTTCTTCCACATTTGTGCCTATTATAGTACCACATGTTGTGTATCCTACTTTTTCTCAGCTGCATGGATTTTTTAAGAAGTATGCCACTGCATTCAGTTCTCGCATGCTCTATTCTATGGGTCTCACTAGAGGAGTCATTGGAAGACATTCATAGGGTATTATTTCCTCTATTCCACATGTTAAGTGGAATTCTCTTCATGACATTTGTTTTCAAACATATACTTCATTGGCATCACACATTAACAGAGCTCCTTTCTTTTTTCACTCAACTCTTTTTGAGGATCATGAGAAACAAATGAGTTCTACACCTTTACTTAGGCTTGAGAAACTTGATATTTCACTTGTCAAACATGATGAACCTAACACACATTCTGATGTTCTTTTGCATGCACCCATTATGCATTTTACACCAAGTCATATGTAGGCATCTTCTTCATCCATCTGTGTTGATTTGGGGTGGATATCTGATCACTCGTGGTAGTGACATAGGCATTCATTGAGAGGAATCTACAGGCATGGCTCCTCCACCATTAGGCCTCTTGCTTCCCTTTCTATACCTTGTGCATTGTGATGCTTCTTGTTTTGAGAATTTTTCTTTAGCTGGTGTAGTGTATCTCTCTTGTTTGTTGAGATATTTTGTATCTGTATTTTTGACACTTTTGGTATGTTGACAGTCTCTCTTATAGGGGAGTTATTCTGCTGGATCCCAGTGTTAGTTTGTCAGTGTTCGAGTAGTTGATTTTGGGAAACTCATAAATATTTTTAGCGTCACTCCACCCATTCAGTAGTATGGGAGGGTGTGGTGTTAATCCTGCTTCTTCGGGTTTTGTGTCCTTGCCTTGTTACCTTGGCTTTTCTTGGATCGTGACACTCTAGAGTTTGTATCCTTTCCTTTTTGCTTTGGTTATTGTTCTTAGATTGTGGCACATCTATTTATAGTAGTTGATTAAATTATGTTTGGTGTTTTTTTTACACTTTCGACATCACTATGTTGATAGTCTCCTTGTATAGATCTATTCTAATGACACCCAGTGTCATTTTTTTTTAATTTTTTGATCGAGCAATGGATTCAGACCATAATGCACATCAAAATTCTTCAACATTTTATGAGTTTTTTGAGCTGAGCTTCTAGGGATGCCTTGGAGTGGATCTTTACTCTCTTTACTTTGTTGTTATTGGTTTTGGGTACCTTGCGGTGCCCCTTTTTTCCCAGTTATTGTACATGAGTACCTCATCAGGCCTAGTTGTCTGGACTCATACTGTGGACATGCCACTTCTATTTTGGCCCCTAACTTCACTTGAGGGGGGGTGTTAGAGTAGGTATTTACCTTAGCTCATGTTGGTACTTTATTTACCTTTATTGTATTTATCCTCACCCACTTATGTGTGTGGATATTTCTTTTATCTTATTTAGATACTAGGAGATATTATCTAGTTGTTAGTTATAGTTCTTTCCTTGATCTATGGTATTGACTAGTTCTTTCCTAGATCTATGGTATTGACTAGATCCTTGATGTCTAGTTCTCTAATAAATCTATGGACTTGACTAGTTCTTTGATGACTAGTTCTTTCCATGATTTATGGCTTGATCTACGACCTTCACTATTCTAGCCAACCTGAACCCTTTTAAAGCTTGTTACATGATGTATCGGCCTAACAACGTTCTCATTCCTAAAACAAACTCGGGATCCTCTAATGAATCCTCTACTAGTTCATCCATCACCACATCAAGATTACCGGATGACACCTCCTTCAAAGATGTCATGCAACAAATTTCACTGGGGGAGTATCTCCTCCTCACCCTCAACTCAATTCATATGCCTAAAAGGTATGAAATGAATTACAAACAATGTTCTGGATATAGAGACTTAAAAAGTGATTCATTAAGAATTTTTTTGATTGGTTATCTCCATTTTCTCAATAAACTCAAAATTGGGATGATAAGGACGACCTTGGATATGTGTTATGTGTTATATCTCAAAATAGAGGTTTTGGTGAGGGAATTTTGTTGACAAAATTTGAGAGGTTTCCTTTATGTGGATTTTGCACAATCAACAACACAAATTTTGGTGGTTTTGGTAAAACAAGTTTGGAGCAGCTAAAATTTTCATGAGATCATAGAAAATAAGATATATAACCAGGGTAAATGATCAATGAATAAATGAATCAATGTAAAAATTTTTTTGGGAGTATTGTGTGGTTAAAATTTGGGAGGGATTCGACCATGGGATCACAAGATACACGCAAACAACTTTTGGATGGAACAGGGCACAAGGGTGGTTTTAGTCGCATGAGGGGTGTAAGAACAAGTGTTTTTAGTGATTTTGGTGCTGCAATTTGTGTTTTTATGGAAAATGTGGTTTTTGGGGGAAGTGGATTTTTTAATGTTGTGTACACGTGGAGGTGGAGATTCAACATTGCAAATGCAAAGTGACTTTTCCACCTTCTTTGCAAAACTTTCCTCCAAAATGTGACTCCATTAGCATGGGGAACACTTTTGGGGTCCAATTTCACCTCAAAAGTGTGCCTAGGTAAGATGGGGAACCAAAGCGCACCTATTGTGGAGTTTGTAGGACCCACATGCAAAACAATCTTCATTTTCCTCTTTTTCAATTACCTTTTGCTTGTTTTTTGAAAACCAATAAGACTGTAAGGAAATTCTTCAAATGGAGATGCAAAGGGGAGAATTCAAAGTGCATTTCATCTCCAAAAGGCCTTCAAACTCCCAAAGTGTGTTAGACGCCTTGATGACATCATCATCACAACGTGAAATTAGAACACTGAATGCACTTTTCATCCACGGGTCCAAACTTAGCCATTTCAGGTTGTTTAATAGATGATTTTGAATGGAAATGTCCCAATGAATCTGATGAGAGAATTTAGAAAACTTGAAAATGATTTATTCATGATTTTTTTCTCAAATAGCCAATTTTTCCTAAGAAGGCACGCTAGTGAAGTGAACTGTTAAAGGAACTTAAAACAAGTATGAACCGAACAATCACTTGGGTCATGAAGGGGGGTTCAATGTGCTTCAACTTGGCCCTTTTTTAGGATCACAACTCCACTTGAGGTTCCTGAAACCTTCAGTGCAAGTTCCTTGCCTAGAAATACCATTGTGATATAGTGTTGGGAAGGTTTCACATTTTTATGCTCCCAACAATTTGTCTTACATATTCCATCGTGTAGTAGACTTTGTAATATTTTTGATGAATGGTATTTGAGCTTCCAAAACCACCTAGATTTCTTGAAACCTTTCCAAAATTGGACCCTTCTATAGTGCTCGCATGTTCATTTTCCTCAAAAAGCGCGAGAGAGAAATCTTTTTCAAGACTATAATGAAATTCACATACTCTCTTCTAAATGATACTATCATGGAGAAAAATATGAGACATTTTTGTTGATTGTAATTTGGGCTCCTAAAATGATACGAGACTCCCGAAACCTTTCCCAGAAGCTGACTTTGAAAATAGGCAATTTGGCAATTTTGACCAGTTTTGACATGTTTGACCAAAAAGCGGCAAAATTTTCAATAAGGATGTCAACTAAAATGCATGATCATGTTACATGCCAACAAGGCGGAAGTCTAATTTAGCAAATCCTTGCAAGTTGCAAGTCTAGTTAGGCTTAGAATCCTATGAATTGTCTCCCTTAGTAGATTGTTGCAGTCTTCATCATAAGGTTGTAACAACATTGTAATGCAAGGTTCCTGCAGTTTGTACATTTTCCTCATTGGTTAATAGAAACATTTATTATTATTTCTTTCAAGCTACATAATGATCTTTTCATTATCTAGGTTATCTCTATAAAAATATGTGGGCAACATGGTCTAAGATAGTCCTTCATTTAGACCCTCTAACCATGACTAGATCAACATAGACAATATAAGTCTTTATTTATAAGGTTCCCTTTTATCATCTCTCAAGATATCATCAAAAAATTCACTCTACTCGTGCTTGGAAATCCATCTTAGAAAGAGGAATGAAATTTAGGGTTTGATGAACTTACACCAAGGAAGACAAGTTAAAACATTGCACCATTGAAGATACCAAAAATAGGGGTTAAACCAACAATATCTACCTTGATGTTTTGAGACCCCAATGAGAGGTTTATTTAGGTATTTTACCTATCAACTTGGCTTCACCCACAACAACCTTTCACAAGGTGCCCCAAGCCTAAGGGGTTGGATTAATGCACTAAATTTTTTCCCTAACCTCGACTTCTCTCTCTTGTACTTTAGTTGATGATTGTTATTTATATCACGTGTTCAATATGATATGTAGATTATATTTATTCCTTCATTGTTATCTTTGCATTATTATGTTGATAGACATTTTATAATGGCGGAGAGGAAGAGGGGTGGGGGGGCAAGGGGTGGAATGTAATGTAGTGAGTTGTTCACTTTTATGTTTGGCCTCAAATGTCCATTTCACTATCACAAGACCATTTATACCCTAAATGTGATGCTCATTTGACCATCACAGGACAATTTATACCTTAAACTTGATGTCCATTTGACTATCACTTAGAAGTTTTTCCCTAAAATATTTTTTTGAGCCCAACATAGCAGCATACCTAGATGGATGCCATTTATATGGGTAATAGACGAAGAAGTTGGAGTTTATTCAAAGTGGTATGTGGAAAATCCAAGACAAGAACCTCGAGATTGCTATCTCTTGAAATATTTCAAATATCTATATTTGAGATATTTGTAATGGCAGTTATTCACTCATAGTTCTTGTTTTTGTCTGGTGGTACCCCTTCATACAAGCTTTAGATTAGATAACTTTTGTTGAGCATGGGAACTTTATTACTTATAGCTCTTTAATACCATCTAATGACACACAATATCTAATAAGGTCTTAGACCTTATATATCCTTCATGGTGGTGTGTACATTATCCTTTAAATCCATTACAACCTCTTGTGCACATGACCCTTAAGTATAACCCCATATCACATTGTGGACCAACAATTTGTGCATGTTCACTCTAGAATGGTCTTCTATATTTTAGTAATTTAGAGGATCATTTGTAAGTCATTCTCGGCCTACATACAAAGTGCAACTATAAATAAACCCCAATGTCTCATTTAACATGCAATGTATAGACAAGAGAGAAGGAAAAAGATGGTGAGAACACACACATTTTGGATCTTGGAGCATATTTGAAGGTTTTGGGAAGTATCGTAATGTACAAAGTTTGTTAAAGCTAGTGTAGCTTGCCATATTAATGGGAGCATATAGATGTTGGAACCTTGATGTATATGTATGAAGATATGTTGTCATGATGAGTTAAATATGAATTGCCTCATACTTGGTTTGCATGGTTAATTCATGTTAATAGAGTAAGTTGACCATAAATTCTACTAAGTGATCTATGTCTGGTTTTTGTGCTTTATAGTCTTTATTTATTTTTCTCATAAGGAAAGCTCAAATTGTGCCTCAAGTGAGCGCTTAAGCCTTGTGCTAGAGTGATTGGGTTGGCATGTGTGTGTTGTAATGTTAAGCTTTCTTAGCGGAAAAGTAGTAGAGTATGATAAGTAAGCATAACACTTTGAACACAATAAAATTGTGCATCGAACATTTCATCCTCGAATTGGATGAATTTGTTGGTCTTGATGTGTGATAAATGATTTGGCCCCCACACAATCTCCGTATATTTACTAGAACAAAAAATAACTCTTGAAATCACACAATCCACCAACAAATGCGTCCATGCAAAGCAAGTTTGTTAAGAAGGTACTTCAAAGCCTAGTGGTCGATGAAGAAAACAAAAGGTGTTGCGAGAAGGCATTATCTAAAAATTTTGGAATGCATAAAACAATGCCAAAGTTTCTCAATTCACGGTAGTGTGATATTTTTTAGCCTTGGAAAACTTCCTTGTTGCAAAGTATATGTGGTGGTTTGTCTTCCCCTCACTCGTTTACGTAAGTATGGCTCCAAGGGCCATACCTAAAACACCCAAATGCAGATGGAATGTCAGTTTCCATTTTGGGAATTGGAGGGTTGGTGTGCTTGTAAGCCTCTACTTCATTGTCTTAAAGGATTTGTGTTGCGTATCATTCCATTCAAACAAACCGTCCTTAATAATTCCTCAAAGGTTCAACAGTTCACGCAAAGTTCTGAATGAACTTGAGATAGTATCCACGATGTTCCAAAAGCACATGCTCACCCCATTGATTACAACATGCTTCAAATTGCAAAATCACATCTATTTGTTATCAATATTTTGTCACTTTGGTTATTTTATTGATTTTAATGACCTGGCCCGTGAAAGTGGCATAAAATTCCCTAACCATGGAGAGATCACCTATCGCCTATTGATAAAGTGATCTTCCTCTGCATTTGAGAGGGGCAGATCCCTCGTATGATGTGATTATTTTTGGGGTTTTTTTGATAATTTTAACTAGAAAGTACCCAAAGGGGTGGGAAAAAAGAAGAATGGAGCAAATAGAGAGGTGAGCAGATGGAAGGGAGGCATCCAGAACATGTTAAACACAGAGGGATGTTGGGACAACCCAAGGATAATCACAAAATAAGAGAAACCTTGTTTCTCACATGAGGAAAAGAACATGGGCAACAACTATAGAGAGAACAAGAAACACATGAAAGCACAAAGTCTTCACTATTTATGGATTACTATTGTATGTCACAAAGTACAACTGCACATATATGCAATACAAACCTGCAAATCTTAGCATCACTTGTAATACAAATTAATGGAAAGGTCGACAACATCCAACCACAAATAACTAAACATGATTTTGCAATTGGAAAACATCCATAACACAAGATGAATTCTTCTGCCAATACTCATGTCCTTTATTCATGAAGTATGAAAATACATTGTACACACAAAGTTGAAGCAACTCTATTCATATCTAAGATAAGAAAAGAGAGAAACACATTTACAATTAAGCCCAAGCCTTATGTAGGCATTTATAAATGACTCTTCATTTCTGGGTGACTTTTCAACTTAAAGTGAAATCCCAACGAAGAAATAGAAGCTCTAAGTGACTTAAGTAACTTTTACAAAAGTGATTTCACAATGGATAAATAAAATGTTGCGGGAGAAGCGAGAATTTCTTATTGCAATCGATCTAGTCATCTTTCAGCATCAAGAATCCATTCCACTGAAACATGTTTTAACTCAATTTGATCTTCAACATATCTTTTTCCATGTCAAATCAACTTTTGGTACCAATCCACCCTTTCAATTGCTAGAAACTAGGTGATAATTTTTTCCCTCGTTGTTGAGGAGAACATCGTCAAAACTCTTTTTTGCCACAAATTATCTTTAAAACATTTCCAAACCACACTATAAGGGTCTTTTCCTATTAAGAAAGGTGTGGATAAAATTTTACGAAGGTTTGATACATGTAAATCAAGTTATGCCTGAAACAATTTTTCCTATGTGTGGAAAAAATAACAGTTGGAAGATGGTTTCTCCAAAGGGCACAAAAGTGGTCTTGGAGCTCTTAAACCTTTGAAAACATGACATTGGTTCCGAAATATTTCCATTGAATCCAATGGTGCCAAAAACTAAGCTAGTATGTGGAAGTTATGACCCTGGCAACAATGGTGATCGTTCCACGATTGCATTTGAGAACACCTTCTCTGGAAGAGACAATTTGCAAGGAGAAGAAGGTGAGAAATGTGTTTCATGATGCAAAAACCAAAAAGAATCATATTCATCTCAACTAAAGCATTCGGGTAATGATTTCAAGATAAAATGGAAGCAATGTGCAACAATTTTCAATCGAAGTCTCCCATATAAATTTGGTGGCAATCCTCCTTACCAAATGGAAGTTATGAGCATTTCCTTCTTTGGAGCACATGTGGAAGCCATAAAAGCGTAGGTTTAAAGCTTTGAGAAAACAAAAAAAATCATTGGAAGCAAAGGCGGATGGCAATTCATGTTGTGTCCCATCATTGTCAGGGAAGTTGCATGGGGATGCTTGTGAGATGCAATTGCACTTAAGAGCAGCAAAATGGAAGTTTTTTGAGTTTATTCAATGGAGATGGAAAAATATGATGAAAAACATAGTAATACATATCTCCTAAAACATTGTACCTCACCATGCAAGAGATGGATCATATGAAAGATATTTTCAAGAGGAAGCTATGCTCCAAATTTCAAGTCATTTGGTCCGCTGAGTCACCAAAAAAGAGCAAAAGGATTTTGGGTAAGCTAGAACAAAAAATGGTTTGCTACAGCTGAAAAAATATTTCCCACATAAAAAATAAATCAGTTCACCTTCCAACATGAGGTATGGTTCTTCTTAAAGGCATTTTCACATAGAGCATTTTGGCTAAGATTCAAGATTTTTCATCCATGGCATCAACGGGGGTGAGCAAAATGAGTTCTTGACAAGCTAGGGTATGGATTTGGTTTGCATGGCTTCATGGAGCAAAAATGAATGTCATGTTATGTTTTTCCTTTGCACTTCATCTATTTTGTTGTTGGGGTCTTTGGAAGGAAAGTAAGAAGTTCAAAAAGTAAATTAAGTGGAGGTGGAGATTGAAGTTTGCAAATGCAAACCCAAAAGCGTGTCCACTTTGCATCTCCTCTCTCCAAAGTGCGCTCCAATCAAGTGAGGGAGAACTTTTGGAATGATTTGCATTGAAGGACTTTAAAAAGCGCCATTGGGCCTTGGCGTCGGTCATAAACGAGCCAAAACAAGGAGTTTTCTAATTTGAAGTTACTTTTTGGCAAATGGAATAGGCCAATCACATGAAGGCACACTTATGATGGTGGGGAAACACTTCATGACATGTAAAAATTTACATTTGACCTCCCAAAATTCCACCATGCTCCTTAAATGCACCTAAGTTGCTGACATCGTCAACCCAACAGAGAAATAGAACATAAAATAAGTTTTCAAGCCAAAAAACCATAACTTCGATTTTCGCAGGGGTATAATGTATGATTTTGACTAGAAAACACTCAAAAAATCCATTGCAACCATTTTCAAGAATTGAAATACCTCCTTTTTGAATTTTGAGCCAACTCACTCTTTTAGTTTAAGAAGAAGCAATAGTGAGTTGAGCTACCACGAGAACCCAAGACGAGTTGGAGCAAAAACAATGCGTGTGCCATGAAGAGGATTCCATGAGCTTTCATTTGACCACTTGTTGGTCTTTTGAATCCACCCGGAGCTCTCAGAATGTCCAATTGAAGATGACCTTTCTACGTAGACCAAAAAAACCTTCACAAAAAGTGCTAGGAGTGAATGGGTTCCCAAGACCAATCCATAGCTTCCAAACTCTGACCTGGGCCATACCAACATGAAGTAAACTCTAAAACCTTTCCAATGACTACAATTAGGATTTTCAACACCACTCGGGATTGTCCAGCAGTTGACACTTGCAAAGGGACAAAATTGACAACATTGACCAAGCTTCTCAAAGGGTGACAAAAAAATTTAGGGGTTGTCAAGCAAAATGGCTACCGACATTTTGCATGCCAACGCTATCTTAGCCAAATCAACCAACATTTTCTCTTTGCAAATAGCATGTCCTAGCAATGTTCCTAAAGGGACTCCAAGCGTACATTTCAAAATCACAAAATAATTGAAGTTGTCAACACCTTTCAAACATCAAGAATAAATTTTCATATTGGTCCTTCACAAGTTGATACACTATACAATCATCTAAATAACTCTAAAAGAGCTTTTCAATAAAATCTTGAAATTCTTCTACAACAATGTATGAGAACATGTTGGCATATATTTTAACCCAAACAACATCACATTATATGTGAAAGACCCCAATTCAGTAGAACATATGGACTTTTCCTTCTCCTCAGCAATTTGGACCTAATGGTACCTTGAAAACTCGTCAGTTGAAGTATAGATCTCATGACTCGCTACTTTCTCATATACCTCATCTATAAAAGAAGGGAAATGGACCTAGTACTGATGTATGTGGTAAACTATGCATATCCTTAATCTTTCATATTTCTTGATGCTAATAACCATTGGATTTACTCAGTCTGACCCTCCAAAAAAAACATCATTGATATATTCAACATCTAGTCAATCTCCTCCTTGACTCTTGCATATATATTAGGATCGATTTAATATGGTCTATTCTTCACAAGACTTGCACCTTTGTGTAGTTTAATAGCCATCTTCCCCTAGGACTTGTGAACTCCCTTCATTTCACTATAGCTCCTTGGAAAAGGTCTTTGAGCTCCTTGATCGACTCACTAATGCTTGCCAACTCCACATTAGTCCAATAGTCGTCTATGGTGGCTATCCTTAGTTCGGCCTTTGTGCCAATGTTTAGCTCCATGTGCATCCACTAACTATAGTACCTCTCCTTTGTGCCCTTTGCATTTCCCACCTTCCTTTCCCAAGTGATTGTCTCTATATTCAATGGCTTTGTATTTTCAACTCCTTCGTCCACTCAATCTCCATGCTTCACAATTCTTGATGACAACCTTCATTCAAACTTGGATATGACTAACAATCGCACGTGAATTGTGCAATGGAGACACCGAAGGGGATGCAATGATGAAGATAAAGTTGAGTGAGCAAGACATTTTAGGAGCAGGAGAGATGATAGAGAAGGGGTTTTAGGGAGGATAAGGCCACTACAAGGAACATTAGTGAAACTTTACTCTCATACGAACATGTGCCATATTTGTTAATAGCGTGAAGGAAAACGTAGGTACAGGTTGTTGGACAAATAGAAAACTGAATAAGGAGATTTGCAATAGTGCAAACAATGATTGATGAGCATGCCCAATATTATTAATCGATGTTTGCAATGTTAGCCCTCATTCTTTTGGGTAGTTAGAAGAGACTATTGTAATAGAACTTTACACACGTCACACGAGACACTTTAGAGACAAGGATATGTGGAGTGGACTAGGCATCTCAGGGTGGCAATTTCATGCATATTTATAATTAGGGTTTATTTGTATCTAAGAAGTTTGCAATTACATCTACCCTCATCAATGATATCGATTATGTAAGTCGTCAATGACGACCGACATACAACAAGCTTTGCTATTTTTTATTTTATTTTTTGTGTCGTTTACGTATTCTTTTGGATGACATACAAATTGTTAGGTGGGATGAAGATGTGAATGAAAAGTTGGAAATATAAAGGTGGAAATAAAATACTTCCACATCCCAGATCAATTCCGCAACTTAGATTTTTCCTACCCAGACAATGTGTTATATGTTTGACACTTCTTTGTCTCAATCTCTCTCATAGTATTCGAGTGAAAAATGTGCATAAGTAGGCCAAAATGAAAAATGGAGGAAAACAAATATGTTTTAGGTTCAAAGCCCAACAACAATGTTTATTTTTTTAATCACTTTGTACGATAATGGTAGAGTTTATTAGGCAATAGAGCTTTGCTATTTATTAATTTTACGTTTTTATATAGGATTAATGTTTTCAATTAGATGGTGTTTAATTTGTTAGATAAGTCGAAGACACAAATCAAAATATGGAAATAAAAAGATTTGAATAATATACCTACATGCTTGACACCTATTCCATAGACCATATTATATCTACCCAGACAATATCTTTTATATGTGCTTCACTTTAGTGTCTTGATCTTGTTCACATTTTCCACATGAGTGTTATTTGTGCTTTAAAAAGCCAAAATGAAAAATTGCGGAAAATCCAATAAGTTTCAGGTTCAAAACCCAATGGGATGAGTTACAGGTAGATTTTATCTGCCAATAAAGATTTTTTATTTTTTATTTCATTCCATGAAGGTGTTCAATTGGATTATTATAATTTGATATATAAGATAAAGACATTAATTAAAGGAAGGGAAAAATATCTTGGAATAAATAGATGCCTGTCCCACTTATAATATTACATGGCTCTGATTTTACCAACCCAAATAATAACTAAGAACTTATCTCCACTTTATCATCTCGATATTTCTCACATTATTCATGTCCCTGCAATTTACACTTAATTGGCCAAAATAAAAAATGTGGAATATCCAATAGCTTTCAGGTTTGAAATCCAACCACAATGCTTGCTTCTTGTAGCTAGCACTTTGTAGGATCCCTTTTTAGTTTAAAGTTAAGAGTAGTTACAAGAAAATAGGTGATGCGTGGAAAATTATTGATAATTGAACCCCCTATTCAATTTCTTTGTCTGGATAACCAAGGGTTTGCTATTTTTTTACAGCTTCAGGGTTTCTGATTGGATGGCATTTAATTGTTCAGAAAGAGGAAGACACAAATGGAAAGTTAGAAAAGATGAGGTTAGAATTAAATACCTTTGTGTCCCGCACCAATTCCATAGATCAGTGGGTTCCAAACCATTTAATATATGCTATATTTTCTCCACGTATTGCTCACATTATAGGTGCAATTTGCATGTAAAGGGGCCAAAATAAAAAATGGTGAAAATCCAACAGAGGCTAGGCCCAAAGCCCAACCGTCGGGAAAATAGGTGATGTACTAACAATCAATTATAAGTGAGAGCCTCAAGTTTTAGCTCAAGTAATTTTGGTAAAATAGGTAATGTACAAAGAAGCATCGATAATTGATCGCCTCTAGAAGTTGGTTATATAAAACGCATGCAAGTTTTATCTGTAAATCAAGCATTTCTAATTTTTTATGTTTTTATTTTTACGACATTAAGGTTTTTCAATTGGAGGAAGTTTGATTTTTTGGATAGGAGGAAGATATCAATGGAAAGTTGGAAATAAAAATAGTTAAAATTAAATACCTACATGTACTGCACCTTTTACATGGCTCAAATGGTAAAACCCAAATAATATATGTTATTTGTGTCCCTCTTTTTTCTTTTCTTGGTCTCATTCACACAATTCACTTGAGTGCAATTTACACATAAAGGGACCAAAATAAAAAGTGTGAAAAGTTACAAGTTTGAAACCCAATCTTGAAGTTTCCTTCTTGGAGCACGATGAAAAGAGGCGATGCATTAATAATCGTCGATACTGAAGTCCCTACAGTAGCTGGCCATACATGCTTATGAGTGAAACTTTTAGACTGAGATGCCATTATCCACATCAGTGCACTTTGAGCTTAAAGTGGCATTTGATTTGTTAGACAAGACGAAGATATCAATGGAAATTTGGCTGGTAAAAAATAAAAACTAAATAACAGCATGCACCACACATTTTCCATGGCTTAAATTGTAACACCCAAACGATATTCCTTATTTGTGTTCCACTTTATTGTCTCGATCTTGCTCATATTATTCACATGGGTGAAAAATGTGCTTAAGGGGCAAAAAGATGGTTAAAATCCAAGAGGTTTTATGTTCAAAACCCAATCGCAATATTTTCTTCTTGGTTTCAATTTTAAGGTCTATTGACTGCAAGAAAATAGGCGGTGTCCAAACAATCATCCCTCTAGTGGTTGGAAATACATGTCTTCCAAATAAAAGTTTTATAATGAAACTCCATACAATTTCTTACTCTTGAATACAAACTGCTCTCATTGTTATGTCTAACTGCAATGAGTGGACCGTATGACGTTTGGGCACACACAGACGAAGCTGACAGTGGTTAGTGGCCACCCAAATCAAATGCGTCTACATTTAAAATAAAAAAAGGATCTTGCATATACAATGATTTTTTCGCCTTGGTTATTAATAAGACCGTCAAAGCATACATGTAATGTACACGTCTGAAAGTGATTTGTATTTAAATTGAAAAGTTTTAAACTTCAATCATGCTCAATCTAAAAGCAGTCCCACATAAATGTAACCCAAAGCAAAACAACTATGATGTAAAGAACTGCATCCATATGAATTCGTCTTACTCCTTTCTTCCCATCATATTACCTTGCAAATTCTTCTTCATCTATGTGTGGCTCTCCTATTTAGGTATAGTTGTCGGTATAAGATGAAAGTGAATGAATTGTAGAGTTGGATGCAATGTTCATTCACTGTCTAATGGGTGTAATGGAGGCACAATTGGAATTGGGACCACCTTCTTCTAATTATTTCCAGTAAGAGATTTTTTTTTGGATAATCCACAGGGTTGTAAGATCACATTGTGGGCTCTCCAATCAGGCGAGAAGCAGCACACACCCCACAAAATTGCAATGCAAAGTTACCTAGCGGTTACAGAAATGTTGAGAATTTTTTGAACAGTTGTGTCAATGCACAGCGGGTGCTCACATACCACAGTCCTGCCGTTGGCGTAGACTGAGATAAGCTCCAAGATATTCATGAGGTAATTTTCCCATCTGGTACGCGGAGGAGCTTCGTTATTTGAATGATTGTTCTGGGCTGGATGAATTTGAACCTGTTCAACTTCAGGAGGTGAAGGCCGTGAAAACAGCACAGCGCCATTTCTGAGATCGTCAGCAGGGCCAACAAATTGAAAATGAACACGTGGACGGTGCAGATCTTGCAGAGAACGTTGATACGGATTAAGTTATGAATGGCCAAGATTATATCAAACACTGACATGCTGTCAGAATTAGCTCGCTCTATCTCACTTGAAGAAACGCATTTGGCGTAATTACACCCCTTCTTCAAGCAAATGACCATCCACAGATTCTTCTTCCTTCTGCATCTTGTGAAACCTGTCCTCTAATTGCGTCATTCTAAAAGATTGCCTCTTTCATCACCCTCAATGGCTCATTCAGTCCGGACTTAGCTGCACGGATATTTAAGTGTCCGCATAAAGTCTTATGTGATAGCTTCCCAATCTGTTGTCTCTCTGGATTTCACTTTGTATGTAACTTAAAAGCTACATTCCTGCAAACAGTTGTAGAAATGTGGATGGCCCATAAAAGGTCGGAAGTTTATTGCAGATGGTCTGATGGTTTAGAGCCTATGCAAAATCTGTGAGAAGCCATGAAATCATTGGAGAAGGACGTGTAAAAGTGATTAAACCTTTAATAAAAAGGTAGAAAGCTCTTTTCTCATCTGTAGCATACTTTGGTTTTTTGTTAAATGGGAAGCTGTTGGAGAAGAATGCATCTGGACGAAATAGAGGTGGTTTTAAATATGGAAAACGGAGTTGTTGGTGAACTGTTCTGAGGACTGCAAGAAATTCAAAATTGTATATGTATGTCGAAAGAACATAGGGCATAGGATATTCTGTTTGAGGCCATAGAGCATAGATGCCAGCATAGTATCACCACGAAAAGATTGTTAGATTTTGTAGCCCTTCAAAGTGATATTTAGGTGTCAAATATAACCGCAGTGAATGTAGGGACATCATGTTCTCTGCAGGACAATGAAACGTGTGCTTCCATATCTAGAGTAGGAATGAAATTTCTTCTTGTGTGCTTGTTGCAAACACTGCTTTTAGTATGGCAACACCTTGATCAAGTAATGCCTGAAGGGGTTAAGTCAATCAGCAAGTAAAAATTGTATTCAATAATTTTATTGGTGATCAATGTTTTATGAAGCTATCTTGGAGAATCCCTGTTGACATCAATCATACTGAAGGTGAGATTGGCAGCAAAAATAAATAATGTTTGTGAGGATAGTATTTCAAACGTTGATCCAATTATAGGTTGAATCGGGTGGTTCAAAGTCAACACTACTTTGAGGGTCAAAAGTAACTTTAAACGTGTTTATTACCAACTGGTAAAACCATTTAAGTATGATAGATTTGAATCATACATTTAAACCTGATCTTTACAATGTATGATCATGTTACCAAAAATTTGCATGGTCCTGTGACAAACAAAAATGGTGAATGTGGATAAATGTGTTATTTTGCCTTAATTTAAATTGAACACATAGAAGTGATGAAAATGATACTGCCGCAAAGCCATGGGTTTCAACTTTCAAGTATGTTTGCTCATATCATTGTTATGGTAAATTGTAAGCCAAGTATGTTTGCTCATGTCATTGTTATGGTAAAACTATAATCCACAAAGGTTCATGGATACCGTAGTGGCTTTATGGATGCTGCAAAGGCAAATGTTATGTTGTCAGAAAGACAAATGTAATGCTGCAAAGGTAATGACTTAAGTGGGTACTAACAAGATGCGAAAGCAGAACCCATGGATTTATTGGGCTCTTATAGTTAGGAGGAGCAAACAAAGTCAAACAAATATGGTAAAGAACAAGTAGTTGCAAAAATTAAAATGAACGTGGTAACAAGCATCATTACCTTGGCGAGATGAAGTGGTGACCATATAGACACTCAGAGATAGTGGTTGTATTTAAAAGTGATTGTTGGAAGACCTAAACTCGTAGACACGTGTTGTAAGACCAAATTGGCAAGTAAGAGTTACTCTAAATGGGTACCTGATCTGCCCTAATTGCCGGAACCCATGTGAGAGTGACTTGAGAGTGATTATTGCACCCTGTAAACAATACAAGGGAATTTTATGATATTTAATCCTCATTGTTCTGTTCATTTCATAGAGTAAATAGTAGCAAACCATGTAGTTGGTTGTTGGCAACAGACATAACTGCATATGTTCGGAACTTGAAATACTAGAATGTTGGATATATATTAGGTGTAGTTTCCTTGTGTAAACCTACCCGATCCATTGGATCTATGTTCATTTGTATCTTCAATAGACCCTGGGAGAATTAAGTTTCATCCCATTCCAAATTCTATTATACAGGCATAATTGGCAGTACACTCAACATTCTTCTAGTATCTGAAGAGTCAAATGGATAGACAAATAAAATAATTGATTGACTCAAGTCCATAAAACTGGTGAAATGAAAGATAATATTCCCAAGTTTTTGTCTTCCATCAACTCAATGAATGACCTTCAAGATGTTGACTACATTCTACAGAAGCTCTACCAGATCAAGGATCAATATTTAATGCAAAATGCCCCATTAGTGCTACACATTCCTAAGCCATCCATGATTCCACAGCTATCACGTGCAGGGGCTGGAGTTCAGAAGCAAGCTCAGGCACACGAGTCCTACTGTTCTGGTCCTCAATATGACCGGAGGATTATCTCCTGCCAAAACTTGGTTCTCCAGGTATCAATACCATATTGATATACTGTTGATCTGTTGCAGATATGTTACCACTTTCACCCCATATGAACAAGTTTTGTCGTAACTTTATAATTGCACTTTCTTGAATGCATCATTGTTTTAGTATTTGTTTTGGTAAACAGACTGTTATCCAGTGCATTTGTAGAGGATGATGAGCAGGTTTTCCAAATCATGCTAGTTTTTGTACCTCGGTACATAGATAATATATTTCTTTTTGCTTAAAAGAAAATGAAAACAGTTTACTGTTGACACAAATCATTGTGTTGAGAAATTATTTCTGAAGACGAAAATACTCAAATAAGTAACTACAACTTGAGAAGTACATAATTCAATTCAAAAACACAATGTGAGTTATGTAGATAATATAATATAAATATAATATATTTCTTTTTGCTTAAAAGAAAAATGCAAACAGTTTACTGTTCACACAAATCATCGTGATTAATAATTCTTTCTGATGGCAAAAATACACAAAAAAGTAACTAAAACTTGAGAAGTACATACTTTGGTTCAAAAACACAATGTAAATTACAGGAGAGAAGTCCAAACTACATGCTTCAAACTTTAAGAAACAGTACAGTACAATTTATGATTAGAGGGAGCTGTATCCAATCATCAGTGATGAAAATGCAAGAAAAGTCAAACTTCAAAGGAAGTGGAGTAACTTTGGAAGTAAATTAAAGGATGCTGACCAGCAAAACCCATGGAAATGAAAAAAATTCATTGATCAATATATTTTGCTTTGCATTCAAGATCATATTACAATGGATAGTGCTACTGCTGAAGGTGCAGCAAAAAGAGTGAAATTTGGATTGACAGTAGAAAGCGTGAGTTGAAAGCAATTATAGAAAAAATCCTTCACAGCTTCTATCTCCTGTATTACAATAATAGAATTTCTAAAACACTTAATATGATAAAAAAGACTGAACAGTTTAAGAAACAATGTACTTGAATTAGTAAGAATACACAACTTCTGGGGTCCTAAAGTATAGGAGAGACAAATCCAGACTACATGCTTCAAACTTTAAGAAACAGTACAGTAAAAATTATAATTAGAAGGAGCTGTATCCAATCAACAGTGATGAAATTGCTAAAAAAGTCAACCTTCAAAGGAAGTGGAGTAACTTTGGAAGTAAATTAAAGGGTACTGACCAGCGAAACCCATGGACATGAAAAAAAATCATTGATCAATATATTTTGTTTTGCATTCAAGATCATATTACAATGGATAGTGCTGAAGATGCAGCAAAAAGAGAAATTTGAATTGACAGTGGAAAGCATGAGTTGAAAGCAATTACAAAAAAAACTTCTTCTATAACAATAATAGAATTTCTACAACACTTGATGAGAAAAAACAGTCTGAACAGTTTGAGAAACACTGTACTTGAATGAGTAAGAATACACAACTCCTGGGGTCCTAAAGTTCTCTGCACATTTGAATAGCTTTTCAAAATGACATTATTCTTCCTTCTATATAATATGTAAATTATCAATCATAAGATCTAAGCAAAGGGATTAATGACAAATGTAATGCATCCAGAGGCTGTGAGAATCTCAAAGAAACCCTTCGATTCCATGCCCCAAAACTCTCTCTCTGTAAAGACTAAGGGCTTCTTGCATTACCTCTGCTCGTCTAAGCATTTCTCCTCTTTTCTTTCCAGATGGATGGGTAGACAAATAATTTTTAATTACTGAATCGCCAGCATGTTGTCCAAGTTTTTCATAAACAGCAGGTGCAATGCGTGGGTCATATCCAGCCGATGCCATCAAAAGTAACCCAATATAATCGGCTTCCATTTCCATCCTGATAATATGATAATAAAAAATTAACAAAAAAATATTATATAGCAAGAATGGAATCTTTGCTTTGTTTCAAATAATAATTAAACAAAACCTGGGAAAAAGGTCCTCAGTGCTCACAAACGCATTAAAATATAGTAGACTGGCTCAAAAGTCTTTGAAGTACACAAACTTATATTTTCAAGCTGTTATATCTGTATCTTTGATACTCTTTCTCAAGGTTGATAATAGATTGAAGAAAACCATCTAAAGAAATGGAGTTCATAGATACTGACCAATTTCAGGAAAGCAAAGAGTTGGAAAGAACTATGCAAGACTTTTAGTGCATAAATACCATGCCCTGAATGTGCAAATTTGAAAATGAACTGTTGGAAGGTGGAGGCATTACAGCTTGAAGCCTTAGAATATGTTTGAGTGCCTTGATACCTTAATCTTATTTCACCCCTTATTCGACAGTTGGCTGTCTACAACTCAACAGGAAAACAATCCAAAAGTAGAGCATAAGTAATAAGAGCCGCCAGGCTTCAAGGAGGAGCAGGATTGAAACTAGCAGTCTATTCACTTGCTTGAGTTGTTCTTTTCATCAAATGATGGCACATATTCCTGTTACCGGAGCCAATCTAAACTTAACACTCATCCTTTCATTGCCCCATCATATGTTTCCTGAGAAGATGCATAAAGAATGTCAATTGGTTAGGAGAGTGAACACAGGCACTGGTGAGGCTCTTAATATTGGCAAGTTGAAGACAGCAAGGGAAGAGTAAGAAGCAATAGTGGGTTTGTGTGGAAGCAGGAAGTAATTAGACTAATTGGAGGTGTGGGTGAAATAATACTTATTTCATGTCGAAACTCTCACCTCATTAAAACTGCCCTTCTCCAAATTCTACAAAGGGCAGTCTCACGATGGATGGAACGGAGCATGTGCATGGGCATCTGATCAACTTATGAGTCGATGAGGAACTGTCATGAATATGAGTTGCAGGCTTTGAAACATGTTTGGAAGTTTTAAAACTTTCACGATAGTTTAGCCAAGGCTTTGTCCTTTAAAAAATACAGATTAGTAATTTCTTGAACTTTCACTTGTGTGTGCTTAAGCCATCTCAAGATTATCTTTATGAGTTGTCATTACCCTAGAGAAATATTTCCTCATGTATTTTTGGTAATAATCACAAGGCAAGGGAACCCACTTCGCATACAAGCCCCAAAAGCATTTGTTAGTACAGGAGGAATGGTGAGTGTATTTATAAAGAATTTAATATTTTCTATGTTTCCCTAGGTTTCCAAGAAAATGAGATGGAAGAACACATGGACACATTTTCAAGACAGCAATTTTTTCCCCATATTTTGGGGACGACAGACGGATGGCAAATTCATATATAATTTTTATAGCTTTTCAATTGTATAATGAAACTGTTAAACATCAGTAAACACTCCAAGAGTTGAAATTCAAATAACAGTAATATCTATGACATTGAACAATGAACATTCAGCATTGACCATTGAAAATTGAACTCGAAAATTTGAGTGGAACACTAAAACATGAATACGAAATTGTAAACATGAATCTTTGATTGTTATACTATCAATGATCATAACAATAACGATTGGAAAATGCCCTCCTTATGTGCTTTTACTTTTACAAATATGTTTTTCCTTTTTTTTAATAATTGTTGATTGTTATATTATCAATGATCATAAAATTAACAATTTGAAAATGCCCCTCTTATGTTCTTTTACTTTTACAAATATGTTTTTCCTTTTTTTTAATATTTTTTGATGTGTGGGATGTCAAAACATTTCCACAACATTTTCAGTAGATTGGGGACGACAAGACATCCCCAAGTACCCCCCAAAATTGGAAACTTCCCCGGGACACCAAAAAAGAATTTGGAAAAGTAAGAAAAAAAATGCTAAAAAGGGTTGTGGGGCGAGCAGCAGGAATGTGCCTTCTGTGATCCCAGGACCCTGAAATGTTGCGGACAGCCCCAAAAGACAGAAGTGACCCTGTGGAACGCTTGTTATTTTGAAGTCTTCCTTTCTGGACTAGCAAGTGTTGATTCCTCATTGGGCATGGACGGTGGAAATTTTAAATCTTATAACCCACAGTTTAATACATGGTATGCGGGACGCGTCCCCCCCCAAAATTCTGACATCCTGGACGTCCCAAACGTTTTGGGGACGCCAGGACGTGGGGGAAACGTTTCCCACAGGCCAAGGAACAGAGGAAACGTCCCCGGGACATTTGGAGAGGAGGAGAAACATCCCGGCGACGTCGGGGACGGCTGGGACTTCTGGTTTTTTTTTTTGAATTATTTTTTAAATTAATTTGTTTATTATTTTCTCTTCATAAATGTTTACCCGTTAACCATAACCCAACTATTTTATAATATATTTGAAATTTCAGCTTGTCTCAAATTCGAAATTCAAATATGTATTATGAATTCAGAATTTTCAATTTATAACATTAACATATTGATATTATAGTATTAAGGAATGTATTTGATGTTTATGAGTTCAAGTTTCACCTTATTTAAATCTCAAATGGTTTTATTTCAGCTTATTTATATAATTTAGTCACTATATTTTTATATTTTAAATATTTATATATTTTTTAATTAGCCGCCCCCCTGCCGTCCCCAAAATTTAGAAAAAAAATTCCGTCCTGGAAACCTCATCCCCCCGTCTTAGGTAACTATGGTTTAATGCCTGTTAGATAATCCAAACACATTTTCTTGATAAGCCACGTGGCATACTTAGAAAGAGATGTTGATGTCAACGTAAACCTCTTGGTCAAAGTTGTTAGAAATTTGACTATTGGTGATGACATCAGCATTCTGCCCCTTTATGAATTTTCCATCCGCTGATAGCAGCCAGATGTCACCCTTTCTGTGGCTTCTGACAGTACCTGTATTGCCTACTGATGTCACTCCTGCACTACCTGTTGCTGACATGACACCTGCACTGTATGTTGCTGACATCGCACCTGTAGTTGTTTCTTATTGAAGTCACAACTGCAAATCAAATTATTGTTCTCAGGTCTACTGGTAGAGTTAACCTCAGGCTTATCAGTACAGCTAATGTCAGGTCTGTTAGTACAGCTGATGCGATGTCTACTGGTCATTCAGTGTCATGTCTTTTGGTACAGCTGATGACAAATTTGAATCTTTGGCTGAAATCAAGTTTAATTTTCTGTTCTGTCAGCCTTGCAAAACTTGCTGATGTCAAGTCTACAGAATTTTCTGACATTAGGCTTACAGAATTTAGTGACATAAGCCCTAACACTAACTTCCTCGAAAATTGTGCTTGTATGGTTGCTGGCTATTGTATGCATGAAGTCAGCATTGCTGCAATGTGCGCACACAAGTTTTCTTTGGTCAATGTGAAAAACTTCTTCTGTTGTCACAATATCCAGTATTTGTACCAAGGGTTTTGCCTATCATATTTACTTTGGAATTCGTGCAATCGAAAAATCGGTGTTTTCTGGAAAACATTCAGATTGTGTCTCAACAATCATCTGAGTGGCCAGCCCATAATATCCATGTGCATGAGAATGGGATTGATGGTATTTATCATTAGTGCATGGCATAGATTTAAAACTTGGAATAACTTTGTGAGTGTACTCGCAAGGACTTTCCATTCGCCTGTCAAAAGAGAACTCGGCACAGTACTCATGAGCCAAGTAATGAAGATAAACAGTGAGTTTTGACTCGCCACATCTGCATAAAACAGTCCCGCCGGGGAAAAAATGTCTTTTTGCAACCAAAACCTCCAATTTTCTTCTTTGCCAAGTGATTTTGTGCATTTGACAGTTGCTATGAGGTGATCAACAGCAGTTTCCACTGGCAGTAAAGGATTTTCCAGCGGTTTTGATCAGGTAAAATGTCTTCATTTAGTTTAGTTTGTTAAACTTGTTTCGAATTTTTTTTCCATTTTAGATGCCCTAGGTTTGATTTGTTTGTTTGACTTCCAATTTTGTTCTACTTCTCCCTTTGATAGACAGTAGCAGCTAGGGTTTTAGTCTATAACTTTTTTGGGGGTTTTATAGGGTTTCTACTTGTTTCAATTTGCAGCAGTATACATCCAACTCCAACAATAACATTGGCACTGTATTAGGTCTAACTCTGATGACCCATTCTTGGAAGCATTGTAAACGGGGTACAAAGGCCAATCATGTCATATGCAATCATTGTGAGTTTCAAATGAGTGGAAGCATCAATCACCTCAAACAGCACCACACACAAATGGCAAGTCAAGATGTGCAATTGTGCAAACAAATGCCACCTAAGGCTCAAAGAGAAAAGGTTGTTTACCTATCAGAGTTATGTAGAGAAAAATGAGGGAAAAAGGAGGAAAGCTGAAGCAATTACAACCCTAGGGAATAGGAGGGCAGCGAGGGATGATTTCACTAACTATGACATGGGAGCCTCTTCTATTGCCCCAACTCCAAGGGGACAAGGATGGGCATGGGTCTCATCTATTGGAGATGGTTCGGGTACACAAAGAGTTGGACAAGGTTTTTTTGTTCCTCAAAGTAGTTCTAAGTTGCAACCTTCACTCAAAGGTACTGGTTGGAACCAGGAATTACACAACTAAGAAAAGGTTGCTACAGAAAATTTTTGGTATTATAGCAACATTCCATTTCAATGTGGCAAAAAGACCATATTAGGATAATTTGCTAAATGCATTAGTTGTTGTCAAGAAGAGGTTCAAGGCTCCTCCTCTTCCTGATTTGAGTGGCCCATTGTTGGAGGATACCATCCAAAATACACAAGCTGAAAGATCCCCAAATGGATCTCTTTTGTTCTCCAATAATTTTAGATCAATTAAAACACCAAGGCTGATTTATGACTATTATGGCACTTCACATTAATGCAGATCTGAGTAAAATGCGACTAGGGTTTTGAATAGAATCTACTCAAATGTCAATACAATGCTAGCTTTTCTATATTAGCAGACCTAGAAATGATACCCAAACTGATTTATGATTGTGCAACAATAAATTTAACTGCTGCAGAAGATTTCCAGCAATGGCGACTAGTTTGGTATATAAAATTCCCCACAACAGCAATCAAACCAAATAAAATCTGACCTGTGCGTATGGCAGCTTAATATACATATAAAATCTGACTTTTCTGAGTTAATATTAATCTGAAATTTATATCAGAAATCTGCAGATTTAAAGAGGCTGAAACAGTAATATAAATCCATCCATAATATTGAAAATACCTTCTCCTGAGCTGTAAAAATGAATACAACAGATAGCAGCAAGGATCAGACCTTAGAATGACTTCAAAACATCACATAACAGCCAAGGATGAGTCGCTCCATTAGAGAAAGTCAGTACAACACTGCTGCAACACTGATCTTCAATTCTTTATTGCAAAAACTCCTCAACTACCGCTGGAAAATACTGAAATTCTGTGTAAGCTCTGTGGAAAATCCTATGTAGAAATTCCTCCTAATCTCCAAGAGGGTTTTTGTTCTCTAGAGGCAATATACTAAGGGTTTCCGTCCTTAGAATATTTTAATACAAAAGCACTTGGCTTAAGATCAGATTCAGAAATGATAAAATGATTACATAGTGCTCTACCCAAGCCGCCCCTCTCCTTTTTATAGGAAAAATATTACAAAATGACCTTTTCATCTTCCAATGAGAGAAGAGTGCCAAAATACCCTAAAAGTATACCCAAACCTAGGCGCACTTCCTCCTTGGACAAATAAACATTAAGTAATGGCTCTCCATGCCAAGTCGCACTTTCCTTGGGAAGAGTAATAATTTTTATCCTTTCTAAACTTCACTTTCCTTCCTTTGTCCAAGTCGCATTTTTTGCCTAGGGATGACAAAAATAGCAGGTCTCTTTTCTACTTTCCCTAGAAAGGATACAACATAATATTAGACCCAATGCACCTATTTAGAGATTACAAATTTATTATTAAGTCAAATATTTTTTGCACAAGTGCTTTATTAATATTTTTTGCACTTTGTAATAACTTATTGTGACTTAAGTCACCCTTATGTTTTTCCTTTGGCTGTCGGGTTGACAAAATGGGCCAAAGGTCTTCGATTGGGAAAAGGGGACATTACACAAGCTATGAGAGATAAGCAAAAAGTAATATGGTGTAAAGGGCTAAAACCTTTTCTCTGATGGGTGGACAGATCGGAAAAACGATTTGATTAACTTTCTAATGGCTTTAAGAGGGTAGTTGGTGTTCATTAAGTCAATTGAACCTTCCTACCAAGTGAAAAATGCAAACACTTTGTGTGATATGTTGAATGAGGTTGCGATGAATGTGATTGTGGGTAATATCATCCAAGTTGTGACATATACTGCAGCAACATACATAGCAATATGGAGACTTTTTTAGGAGAGGCGCCCTACAACGTTTTAGACCCCTTGCCTAGCCTATTGCATTGATCTCCTACTTGAGGACAAAGGAAAGATGACATAGGTGAACAACGTGGTTGAAGAGGCAAGAAATATCGCAAACATTATTTACAATCACCCTTGGTTGTTAAGCTTGATGAGAGAGCACACCAATGGAAAGGAGCTTGTGCAAGTGGGAGTCACGCAATACACCACAAACTTCATCACATTGTAGAGCATTGCAACCTCTCTAGCATTTCTTAAACAAATGTTTGTGAGTACACAGTGGTTAGAGTCTCCCTATGTTAAGAAGGCCGAACGGGAAAGGGTTGTGAAGACCATTGTTGATAATGTGCTTACAAATGAAATGCTTCCGGTAACCTTAACTAATTTTAATTTATCATTTTTTTTTAATTTTTGGTTCTTTTAATTTTGGATTTTAAAATCATGCATTATTTTGTTTTAGGTATCAGGGTTGTTGGTTAGTGTTCTTCACTTGGTGGAAGGTGAAAAACCGCCAATGGGTTATCTATATGAGGCCATGGACATGACCAAGGAGGCCATACAAAATTATTATAGGAAAATAAAAAGAAAATATGATTTTTTTTTGCACATAATTGATCGAAGATCGAACAAGCAACTCCATTGACATATACATACAGTGGGATGTTACTTGAACCCCAAGTTTTTCTATTCCAGTTCATTTAAGGTTGACGAGAAAGTTATGGATGGCCTCAACACATGCATACAGAGACTAATTCATGACATAGAGAGATGCAATTCTTCATGAGCTACTAATTTATAAAAGTGCAAAGGGGACACTCATTTCTTACATCATCTCGCCATCCAAGCCTCTTGTACCTTCACTCTCAACATGCCTCCTCTAGACAATCCTCCCATTGTTCAGCTTACCACCCTCTTCTCCAAAAATCTCCCACCATATCAATCTTCTACGACTCTCAATGTTCTCTTCAAAGGTTCCAACTTTTGCCCTCAATTTCCTACACCTACAAACTCAAGCTCTCACTCTATTTTTTATCTCGTGTCATTTAGGTCATTCTATTCGGTGTTTTTAAAACCAGTCGAACCGGAACCGGACAGTTCGACAAGTTCATTGTTTTTTGGCACAAACCAACATTAAAACCAGACTGGTGGACCAGTTCGGTACCGAACCGGTCCAACCGGTCTGGTTCCACTTTGAACAGGCCGAGCCATTTTACTACAAACACCTTTGTTTCGGAATCTCATAAATGATATATGTGTTGTGTATTGGACTTGGAGTTCATGCCATTTTGCTATAAACACCTTTCTTACATGTTATATAGTATATATATGAGCAAACTTTGCACATTTTGTGTGTAATTGTTGGAATCATGGTTTCTAATCTTTAAAATATATCGTCCTCATTGAAAACGTAATTTTTTGTGTTTTTTAGTAAACCGGTTCATAAAGTTTGAACCAGTCCAGTTACAATTCTAGTCCGGTCCAACCCTAGATAAGTTTGGAGTCTAGTTCCAATTTTTAAAATATTGATTCTATTATAGGATTCGTGGATACTTCACCCCTTCTCTAGAATTAAACAATTGCTAGGATTCCAATGTTACTTTCCTCCTCTATTCCCTCTACACTATTCTTTGGTAGACCTCTAGAGAATAATCAACTTAGGACAACTCCCCACCACAATAACAATTAATCTATTCTTATATGCTCTAAAATTGGAGTTCATAAATTACCTTGATGTCGTTGTTCGTTACCCATCTCTTGTCCTTCCTCATCTTACTCTTTCCTCATATCAAGTGAGAGTGTTTTCTTTTTGGAGAGGAAAATTTTAAGAAACACCGCCCATGAGCTAGAAGTTCTCGACATCTCAAATCAATCTACAACACCCATCATCAGGAGAGAATTTTTATTTCACAAAGAGATGATTCTTACAATATATTTAAGATCTTGCAAAGCATGACCTTCCACATTCCCAAGTACCTACTAAGCTATTTATTTTTCATTAATTTTATTAGAAGTTTCCAAGCATTATTAAGGGTAAGTCAATCGTGAATTTGTCAAGTAACTCACTTCTTATTAAATAATGACAGAAAAAAATGCATTTAGGTTTATCAATGTTGAATAACACAATTACTATGTACTATGAGTTTGAATGAATCTACTTTAACTGTGCATAGCCCAAAACCAGTCCCGTGTGCTTCACATTGACCTGGATCGCGAAGAGAATTTGAGCCAGTGATAATCGCGTTTTCTGACACAAATAAGTATTTAGACCCCTTGACTCTGATTAGTCATCTTCATTAGGATTTTGTGCCCCTTTCCTCTGCATCGATGACCATAACTTGACCCTTAGGGGTCGGGTTTGGCTGTAGATAGTGTTTGCGTCATCATTTTTACCCTATTATCGAGAAGGCCAGCAGAGGCTCGCCTTGGTTTCGACTTTTCACATTTGGCCCCTTTTTTTAGGGACTTATCAAGTTTTGTGATTTTGAAAGCTTTTGGTATGTCCTTTAGGGTAAAAGGATTAGGATTCAAGATGGTGGATCCTTCTTTGATTTGTCATTTAGAGAAAGGAGAATCCTCGCGTATGTCTTTTGGAGATGTTATCCAAGGGGCTCGTGACCAGCATTTCTCTTCCACACAAGGTGTGAGACATCCAGTCTAGCTAATGAAAGAAGATCCTAGGAGAACTTCAACAGGATGTATGAAAGCGGCGGATGGCACTCCGGTGCTCAAAGTTTTTGCATCAGATGTTCAAGCCAGTATCCGGAAACTAGAGGATGGTGCCCTTATTGTTCGATTTTTGGGGTTCTAACCATCTCTCTATGCTTTAAAGGATTGGGCCCGACAAATGTGCAATATTCAAGGTGAGTATACAGTCTTTGTCTACCCCAACAGTTATTTCTTGGTTGTTTTTGCTAATTATGTAGATAAGGAACATATCTTTCAAGGGGGACCATGGTTTTTTGGATGAGCGGGTTTGTTTATGAAACCATGGCAACCTCTTTTTAAAGTTGAAGAGGAACTCCCATCTGTTGTTCCCGTTTGGATTCGACTTTTTGGATTGCCAGCTGAATTTTGGAATCCAGTGATTTTCCAGGATATCGGAAATTCCATAGGAAAATTTGTCAGGACAATTGATTCTTCAATTAAAATTGAGCAAATGGTTTATGCTTGGATGTGTGTGTACATGGACATGAATCAACCTTTACCCGCTAAAATTATGCTAGAAGTTGGAGAAGATCAATGGGAACAACAGATTGATTATGAGAACATTCTATTTAGATGTTGACTCTGTCATGAATATGGTCATCTGGTGAAAGGATGAAGGATCAAAATCAGGAACTACCTCGCTCTGATGACTTCATCGTCCCACCAAAAAGAAAGACAACTAAGGAAAATAAAACAGGAAAAACTCAGCAGAATAGCACAAATCAATCTGCATCCCTTCAAATAGAAGAAGCAAAGGCAGACATGGAAGAGGTGCAAGAAACCCAAGTCCATGAAAGTCAAGTTGTTGCAGCTCTATAGCATGGTCAGGATATTCCTCCTCAATCATTATCTAAAGCTTTGGTTGTACATTTAGAACAAGCTGGAGAGTTGAAAAGCTACCAAAGGAAACACAAGCTTATAGAGGAACATAGAAAGGAAGTAGTGGGTACGGAAATGGGAAATGGTCATAGTAACGTTTTACCTTTGCTGCCTTCATCTACAGATATGCCTCCTGATGTGGACCCCCACCTGGGGAAAACCCCCGCAGGAGTTCAACAAGAAAAGAAGAAGAAGTTGCATATGGACTCTACTTTGAAAGCAAGGAGATTGCCCAACCAGCTTCATATGCAAAAAACAGGGCAGCAATTAGCCATCGCCGGTAAAGTAGGAGATTTGGCTATAATCTTTGAGCAACTCCCTCAATGAAGTTGATTACTTGGAATGTACGAGGGCTAAAAGGCAGCCCTTCTAAGATTAATGAGATAAAACACATATTGAACCAGCATCACCTTCAAATACTATTCCTCCAAGAAACTAAAGCATCAATAGATTTTATGGCAGCAGTGATTCCTAATATTAAGAAAAAACTTGAAGTTGTTTCTATAAGGTCACAAGGAGCTTTTGGAGGCATGTCATGTATTTGGGATCCTCAACAACTGCCATGTATAGATAGTGAAGGACATCATGGTGTTCTTTATATGGTGGTTAGATACATAGCTGACAGTCAGAATGTTTTATTATTGAACATCTATGCTCCAGTACAAGTGGAAGCGAAAAAAGCCCAGTGGAAGGTAATCTATGATATTGTTATAGCCCACTCTCGAATACCTGTGATTATAGGGGGAGACTTCAATACTGTCTTATTTTCTCATGAAAGCAAGCCGGGAATTCAGTTCTTGATGCCTCTTCTATTAACCTGTTAGATTTTATTCAGAGGATGAATTTGATTGATATCCAAACTCAAAATGGACTAATGACATGTTCCAACAAGAGAGTGGGAGAAAATTGTATCCTGGAAATATTGGATAGAGTTTTAGTTTCAGAGTAGTGGCTAGAGAGAAGCATTATTCTGATTGCTAATGTTTTGGATAATTCAGGATCGGACCATTGGCCGGTTTTGCTAGAAATGGGCAAGTCAAAACCTTTTAAAGCTCCTTTTAGATTCCAATTGATGTGTTTAAGAGATGAAAAACTTCCTTCTTTAATTAAGAAATGGTGGGGGGAGGGCCAACCCAGGGACGGTACCAAAATATTTTGTTTTACTAGAAGGATACAACATGTTACTAATCAATTGAAGCAATGGAATAAATCTGATTTTGGGAATGTTCATGGGAAAAAACGTGAAATCTTCGAATCATTGCAGGAAATGGGCCATCAAGTCAAAATGCAAGGGTACTCTAAAGAATTGCAAACTAAGGAAATCTCCCTTAAGCAAGAATTGATTGAATGAAAATTAAGAGAAGAAATTTTCTGGAAACAGAAGTCTAGGATTCAATGGTTGAAAGAGGGGGATAAAAACACCTCTTTCTTCCATAAGTTCCTCTTAGCTCATCACTCTCATAATCATATTGCTTACTTGGATAAAGGGGATGGAACTTGGGCCAATACGCAGGAGGATATACAACACTTAGCAATTCATTACTTCTCTGGGATCTTTGTTGCTACTAATTTGGATGGAAATGTTGAACAACAATTACTTGATACCATTCCAAAGTTGATAGGTGAGGACAATAATTTTCTATTGCAGTCGGTTCGGAGAAGGAACTCCAAAAAGTTGTATGGGCTATGAAAAAAGGAAAAACACCAAGACCCAATGGAATTCCTATCAAATTGTATCACAAATTCTGGGACATTATTAAAAATGATCTACTGAAAGTGGTGGAAGAATGCAGACAAGCTAAGACTGTCCTAAAAATCATTAATCAGGCTTATATAGCTTTGATTCCTAAGAAAGAAGAGGCTTCTACCTTAGCTGAATATCATCCTATTGCTTTGTGCAACGTGCGGTATAAAATAATTACCAAAGTTATAGTTGAAAGGCCGAAGACCATCATCCATAAAGTAATATCTCCAGAACAAGGGGGGTTTGTACCTCATAGACAAATTTATGATGATATTGTCTTGGCTCAGGAAGTTCTCCATTCTATGGAAATTCAAAAGAAACCAGCTATGTTTTTGAACTTGGATTTATCAAAAGCCTACGCTAGGATGGATTGGTCTCTCCTGATTGAAAACCTGTTAATATTTGGATTCTCCCTCCTTTGGGTTCAATGGATACAAGATTGCATTTCTTTAGTTTCTTATTCTATTTTGGTTAATGGATCTCCCACTTCTAGGTTCTCTACTTCTCGTGGCATAAGGCAAGGGGATCCTTTATCTCCTTTTCTTTTCATTATCGTAGCTGAATCTTTGGGACAATTGTTTTCCAAGACGAGAACCCAGAAGAAGTTGAAGGGTATTAAATTGACCAGACAGGTTGATCCTTTGTCTCATCTCCAGTTTGTATATGATTCTTCCATTATGGGAGAAGCATCTTTAAAACAAGCTACCCAAAGTCACAACAATTTGCGGCTCTTTTCAAAGGCTACAGGCCAAGATATAAACAAGAAAAAGTAAAAAATTATTTTCTTTCATTGCTCGCCTAGGCTGGAACAGGATATCTTGGTTAAATTAGGATTTCAACAGGGAGAGTTACCTCTAAAATATTTGGGTATTCCGTTGGATTCTAAAAGATCAATTGATTGGACTTGGCTGCTCATGAGGGTTCTTCATAAATTTAGCAAATGGACTCATAGATGGTTATCTTCAGATCTATTTTTCTTCCCTTTTGAATATTCCTGCAAAAACTTTACATCAGTTGGACTCTATCAGCCAAAAATTTTATGGACAGGGGTTCAACAGGGTAGGAAATGGCATCTTGTGAAATGGAAAACATTATGCTCGCCAAAGAAAGAAGGGGGTTTGGGTTTCAGATCAAGTGTGCTGAATAATAAGGTTTTAGCTGCAAAATTATATTGGAGACTGTTGCAATATCCCAATCACTTATGGGCCATCAACATTAGAGCAAAATATGCGGAAGGAATGATGCCGCATGAGTTGATTCATCATTCCTTACCTTCTCACAGATCTCCGATCTTGTCGGTTGTTAAAATTGGTGAAGAGATTATTAAAAAACAATTTTTTTGGAAAATTGGGAAAGGTGATCAGGCTAATTTTTGGACTGATTCGTGGGATGGGAACCCAACTTTGATTGAGCAGTATCCGGATTTTATTGGTATTATGAATATTTTTCATAGTAAAGGAAAAAAAAGGTTGTCCACTATTTGCAAACATCACCTCAGGGGACGGACTGGATTTCTCCCTCTTTGTGGCAAGTTAATTTGTTTATGGACCAAATTCATTTTTTTCAAAATAGAATCCTTCTCTCTCTTCCAATCCTGATACCATTGCTTGGGAAAATTCCTCGAAGGGAGTTATTCGGTAGTTAAAGGATACAACAGGGAAGGATATTTTTGTTGATCTTTGGCTGCCTACTTTGTGGCCTAAAATTAGATTCTTTGTCTAGCTTCTTTTATACAAGAGGATTCTTACTAGGGACAATTTGATGAAGCGGGGTATGGTGGGACCTTTCTAGTGTCCTTTATGCAAAGAAGCCGATGAAACTTTTACTCACCTTTTTTTCCAGTGCCCTTTTGTTATGTCCCTATGAAATATTTTGGCTGATTGGTTATCTGTCAATTGGAATCCTTCTGTGAACCTTGTGGAAAGTCTTCAAGGTTGGAAATGTTCGGTCTCTAATACTCGGGATCTTAACAAAGGAGTTTGGATTGCCATTTCTCTTATGTTGTGAATTGTGTGGAAGGAACGAAACAGACGCATCTTCAAATCTGAAAATAGAGACATTTGGTATGTCAAGGAATTAACTTGAAGAAATATAGTGGAAACTATGGAGCATAATGTGAAAATTCCTTCTCCCTTACCTGCCAAATGGAAGAGCATGATACACAAGCTTAATTTCGAGGAAAGTAAATTGAAGTGTGTGTCTTCTTTTAGATTATCAGGGCCCTCAGCTCTCCTCTATTTGATTTTGTTAAACTCAATACTGATGGAGCAACAAGAGGGAATCTGGGTCCAACTAGTATTGGAGGGATAGCTCATGATTCTATGGGAACTCCCCTTTTCTTCTTTGCTCATCAATTGGGTTACTTCACTAATAATGTGGCTGAAATCTTGGCAATTCAGAGAACCCTCTAGGAAGCAACTAAATTGGGATGTCTTAGAATTATAGTGGAATCTGATTCTAAGGTAATTATCCATCTTCTGTGAGCTCAAGAGCAGCATAGATCCAAAAATTGGCTGATTGTCAAGATTCAGGATAATATTCAAGTTATTGCTAGACAATTTCAGGCCATCTCATATGAACATGTTCCTAGAGATCAGAACAAGGTGGCGGATGCATTGGCAAATCGGGCTTTGGATCATCATAATATGATCAATTTTGGTCCTTTGCCTTTGACATGGTTTCCTAAGAAGCAGAGTTAGATTGAAAAGATAGTTCAATTGCATTCATCAGATGCATAAGCAAATGTTATGCTATCTTTATTCTTTTTTATGTTGTTAGAAGTCTAAAGGCATGTCATGGAGTATGAGTACCATGGCATGGCACTGTATTTTAATAACTTATTTCTAGCAATATAATTTTGTTTTTTTTTTCAAAAAAAAAAGGGTAAGTCAGTCGTCTTTATTCAAGTTATTTGGAGTCTTCTCTATCTCAAGTACATCTTGTACTCTATGTTCCTTGCAATGGTCCACCTTCACAATTAATCTTGCATTTTCTGCACATGTGGTATTTGAGCTCAAAAGAGTGTTCTACTAGTGTTGACTTTCCGACCCAATCATGTAGAATGTCTTTGTTATGTTCTTTTTGCCATATTTGTGATGATCTACCAGTTTCTCCAACGTATTGTTTACCATGAGAGCATGGTACTGAGTAGATGCCCCATATAATTTTGGGTTTTGAGGGTCCTTGCTCTATCAAGTATGTTCCTAAAAATTTCTAGCGGGTGATCACAACCTTGATATTGCTTCTTGTTAAGGTTCTAGCAATCCCATCAATGATGCCCTGTAGGTATGAGAGTTTGACCATGGGTTTTCTATCATCTTCCTTGGTTTCACTAGTAGTCATGTTTTCATGAGATAGGGCTCTTTGGATCTGCATGTCCTTATACCCATTGGCATGTAAAACTTTTGTTAGGAATTCCAACTCTTACCCCAAATGCTCCTTGTCTGAAATTCTTACTGCCCTTGCTGCTAATGTGTTCCCGTATGGACAACTCCTGGGTGAGGACGTGATGTGAGCTACTTCCAAGATAAATATATGTATGTGTTTTTTTACTTGTAAACCTCATGTGATAGCAATCCACCCAGTCACATAGATATCAATACATCCAAGAATGGGAGTCTTCCTTCATCAACCTCCATTGTGAACTGGAATGGCATAGAAAGTGGTCCAAGTTCTCTTTCCTAAATGAACCACATAAATTCATGTCATTCACAAATCTGATCCACCACCTAGGCTTTTGTGGCAAAGAATAAAGGGCTTGTTTTTCAAATTCTTCCATCTAGATATTTGCAACAACCAGAAAAAAAGGAGATTCCATGGCCACTCAGAACTCCTTGTATTTGCTCAAAGAATCCACCAGCAAATGTAAAAACGTAGATTTGAGGCAGAGTTGAACCAATTTTTTGATCTCGGATTTAGTGGCTCTTCCAATTATTTCAACCACTTACTCAATGGGGATTTTTATAAACAGTTAAAACTTACCAGCATATCATTACTTGTCAATTTTTTGTTTCTGATCCTTGCCACAAAATGAAACAATTTTTTTACATTAGAGTTAGTTTTACCCAGCAAATGTTTCAGACTTTTTAGCTAAGAAAGAGGCTAAATAGTATGTCAGTTGAGCTTCTAGTGTTGACACTTGACACTTGGTTTGAGTGGGTTCCCTTCTTTATGTATCATTGGTGCTCCATATATTCAAGGAATGATAGGTGCATTCAACATAATTCTTTTCTTTGTTTATATAGCATACAATATAGCCTCTTTAATTGCCTTCCTCACTTCATTACCTTTTCCATGGGGTTATGTGTCATTTTTCTGTGACTCACACTTTCCATGAGAAGTTCTTGCATTTTTCTATTATAATCTGATTTGTTCAAAACAACCAAGGCATTCCCTTTGTAGACCCTGACAATAACTATGCCCTTTGTTCATTCTCAGTATTTTGAGGGTCAACTCCTCTTCTTTCAATATGTCTCTTTGGCAGATTTTCTCTTTTTAATGTCTGCATTCAATCAAGTCTCGTTTCTTCAGCTTCTTCTGTTGGAAAATTCATCAGCACGGCCTCTATATTCTCCACCACCTCTTCATATGCGATATTTCTCAGGAAAACAGAAAATCTCAGTCTCTTGTTTAGAATATTTAATGTGGGCCTGTCCAGTTCAAGATCAGACAAAATAAAAACACTTCCTTGCAGTTGTGTCATTTTGCATGGTTCACCTTCTCGTAGTAATCCCTCTGACAGGCCTGCTTCCTCCTCAACTGCACTATTGGACCGGCCATTTTCATCTCCTTCCTCGTTTAGACGTGTTTCCTTGGCATTTCGCACCCACAGACATGTTGTAGCATCATGCATGCATTATGGTGAAATATGTCTTGTTCTCTTATGAATAGTCTGTAGCATCCTCATGCCTGCTTTCTAGTAAAATGCGCCATGATTGCTCATAGGCTTCTTCTGTGACAGTCCCGAGGTGTTTATCTTCTTCTAACAATTCCCTGATGCATGCTGAATTCCAGTTTTTTTTACTTAAAAGCCCTCTTTGTCCACATCTTCTTGTTTCTCCTCACAACTCTTCTTCAACTCTCAAAAGTGACGAGCTGCATTGCCAAGCACTCCCCTGGAGGCCGCTGTACCCGTATCGTTACAATTTTGGTACTTGTTTAGGTACCTCTCGGGTTCTTCTATTATCTTGGGTACTCAACTCTCAAATCAAAAACTTAATTAGCAGACAATACAGATCCGGGCATGATATTAACTATAAAAACTTATTAAAAAAAGGATAAAAAATAAATTTAAAATGCAATAAAAACGAAAAACAAAAAACACAACTGCTGCTAGTCCTACTGTATCTGGTTCCAATGAACCAATTGCTGCAATCAATGGTCTGTTCACATAGGTCTCGAGTTTGAGTAATATTATATTATTATGGTTAATTTATTTTATTTTGTCTTTAATTATTATATTTATTATATTTTTTGTACTGCCATACCCAAGTTGTACCGTACCTGACGTCCCAAATAAAACAGCAAACCCCCATACCTAATCCACGTAGCCGTACCTGTACTAGTAACTTAGGAAACAAGCAATGTAGGATGGAAAGTTACCAACATGCATTCCACGTTTGTTTCAAGTAAGATTGTCAACCACATTTACAAATGGAGTCTGTGTGTCGGAAAATTCCTGTTGAGAAGAGACGGTTGGGCTATGTTTGAGACCACTCACAAGTCTCTTCTCTCCCTCTTATTTTTTCTTTCAAGTTTTCTTTATTGACAAAACACACACTGTGGACAAAGGCACAAGCATATTTGATAGTTGCACTGATCACTGAAATGCAGGATTATAACTTCACACATACACATAGATTATCCTACGAGAATGTCACACACATTAGTATAAAGTCGCACCTTAACACAGAACAATGAGAACACAACATGAAATACAAAATAGCCTTTGCCATTAATCTCACATATGATGTACAAATCCCAAATACGATGGAAATTCATAATGGTATCCTTGTGACCAATTCATCTCTATGAAAACAAGGGAGTCGTAGTACAATGGATATGATGGTTGGGAACAGCTACCCTTCTCAAGAACAACCCATTCTCATAAAAAATTAATACAACTCTTACTGTTAACATGACTCTCGACACTCTTACTCCTAAGTCCTTACACAACTCTCAACACTCTTAATTTGTTATATCTGTTATTCTCTAAGTACAATGCAAACTCCTACATTCCATAGCTAGCACAAGCAATGTTTTAAAAATCGGAACCAGACTCGAAACCGGCCCAGGTCCAGACTGGAACCGAACCGGAACTGGACCGGTTCAAACTTAATGAGCTGGTTTACTAAAAGATACATAAAATTTTATATTTTTAATGAAAATAATATACTTGAAAGGTTAAAAACCATGATTCCAACAATTACACACAAAATATGCAAAGTTTGCTCTTATATATATACAAGAAAGGTGTTTATAGCAAAATGGCACGAACTCCAAGTCCAATACAATACATATATCATAGATGAGATTCCGAAACAAAATACATAAACAATGAGGATCTAAATGGCCTCCATAGTCCGAGACTCCACAAAAAACAATATGTTATGATCATTGATACATTATAAATACTACAAGTTACAAAACTCTAGAATAAACTAGATGACATCAATGATCAATCATCAAACTCTGCACCACTACTGGAAATGGGATCCTCAAGGTCATCCTCATCAATATCATCACCGACCTCTGGCTTTGACTCGGACTCATCCAAATCCTCGAGTACATTTGTAACAACTATGTAACGACCCAAAAATTCACACACGAACAACACAGGATAAATTTTTTTTTGACTTGCTTGACACATAACACGACACAACATGTGTCGTCACCAAAGTTACAACCAACTCTGGGAACCACTTGTTACGGGGATGACCACAAGGTCAGCACGGAAACGTTCACACCCAAAAGGATAATACACTTTTCTTTTTGACAGAACAACATAGAATTCCAACCACATGACACTCTCACAGCTAGGGTAAACCACAGTAAAAATTGATTGAAGGTTATCTATTTTGATAAAACACCCTTTTACTCATGACTTATGTTTTCAGAGAGATTCAATATATGATTCGCACAAATTCATCTTACCAACTGAGTTATTTTCTTATACACTGTAGAGTAGTTCACTTATAGGTCTTCTCCTTTATGACAATTAATTGTTTAATTCCATTTATTTAATAAAGGATGATAATTTAATTCCATAAGGCCATCTATCCATACTTATGTTACTAAAATTCGCTCAAAACCTTGTTACAACATCGGATTCGTGTTCAACATAACTTAAGAGGAAATTACAAAGCACCTTAGGCATAAAGTTAAGAGGAAGAAGGTCAAGTTGAATTCACTCCTTAAGACGTCATTAGTTATTACTGCAAGATTTAATTGGAGCTTGAGGTTTTATCCATAATTATTAACGATTTTACTTAGGCTTCCCTGAAAGAGATTTACAACAGGGAGATTATTTACTTTCCAAAAGGCTGAGAGATAAATTGAGTGGTTTCTAAATTTTCTTCTTCCTACTTGCTAAATCTTATTATACTTCCAGACAACTAACCATTGTTTTCCTTTAAGCTTGTTTAAGATTTCACCCATATAAGGGGTAGTGTTCACTAGTTTAGCTAGGGATATCAAATTATAAAATTTTACTTTACAAGGATAGTTTCACCTTTGATTACTTCAAGAATCTCTTGTTCTCAAGTAAGTCATCTCTACATTAATCTATCTGAATATATATATTTTAGTTAACTTCTATAAGGGTTAACCACTCCATTTAATTTTACTTATATCACATCATTACAAGGTGTCAGAAGAGTTTTGACTTAACACTTTATTCTCAAAATCAAGGTTTTACAATACTTATGCCAATGTAATGATTAAATATCATTTCTCACCAAGGTAAGTTACTAGTCTAACAACAAAAGGGAAAGAACACTTCACCACGTAGTTTTCCAAACATACCAAGACAAGAGATCTTCTAAACTCCTTGCAAGCAAAGTTACAAAATTTACAACGCATTGAACTTTCTACAAAGAACTTCATAATTTGAACTGATGAAACTTTTACACTCTTTTCCTTTAATCTAATCGCATAATCCATCTGCACAAATATTAACTAGAGTCAGTTCGCTAGAACTGAGCATGATAAGATATAAACCACACCTAATAATTTATGCCATCTAACATTTAAATAAATGAAAGTTTGCAATACTCCCTATCAAATAATTTCTAATCATACATTCAAAACTTAACTGCACATCTCATGATAATACATTTCATACTCATTAATGTTCACTTCCTTTAGATCTGCTTACGTAAGAACACAATTCCAAGTGACTAGATATACAACCTTAACCATGTAATTAATTATACTTAAATTACAGTAATAATAATATCGCTCACTTTATACCTTCAATCTACTTCTCCCACATATGTATCCAATAATATTATCTTTTAATTAAATAACAACACCAAAGACGTTAAGTTCTATAATACATACAATTATCAATCTTATATTATTCATCGATATTACTCAAGCATCAAACCTTCATAGATAATCAATGATTATATGTAAGTATAATTTTGATATTTACCTCACAATTTTAAGAATATACTTATGTTAACAAATATTTCGCCAATCCATGAGTTCATATATTACTTAGATATCCTTTTGGTTGCTTATTACCATGTCTTTATATGTTTCTATTAGTATAAGAGTCCAACTCGTTGGAATGAGTCACGATCAACAGTATTGTCATATTTTGCTAATATGTCAAAGATATATTTGACTAGCTAAGATATGTAAGCGTGGTCCAAGCCACTATAAATACAAGTATCAACATTATCTCAACTCCCAATTGAGATGCAAGTATCAATTTTTAGCTAACATAATAATCATCGTAAATGCCAGAAAATATTCCACTCGTTAACCAAGTATTGAAATAACATATTTATCCTTACTGGTTACCTGATAACATAATATATCATGTTATATAATTCAACCTCCACTTGCATACCCCAATTTATGGGTATTAATTATTGTTCTATATAATGAAGTTAAATAATTTCAGGTCAACTTCTATCCTTACTGTCATACATGGTATGTACAGTCCCATTATGGCAGTTGTTACCTTTACTTAAGGCTGTGCATGAATCCATTTTAGGGTAGTTCTCATAACTTCCCTATTCATCTGTTTTCCTACCAAAAAGCATTTCAACAAGCTTATAAGTCAAAGTATAGGATAAATTTATAATTTCATATTTCAAGCATTGCCTGAATTCATATGCCTGAGGGCCATCACATGTCAATCAAACTTGAAGAATGTACACATTCATAAGAGTTCGATGTATCCAATATTACTTTAACTGATTCGAAGATCCAAGTAGTGCCTCAACTTAAGCCATATAATTATCCACACAAGCTAACGTCTTGAGTGCTTACCGTATCCAAAAAGATCACAAAAACAACCCCATTAACACATGCTTCAGGAGCGTTCCAATCTAAAAAAAATAAGCTCATAGTAATAATAATAACAGAGGGCCTGGTGAGGGGTTTTCAATAATCCCCAAGGTAAACGGTGATCAAAAGAGTCAGATGGTATCTAGAAAGACCAGTAAAACCAGTACGACTCCCCAAATAGAAGCCCCCAATTCTAAAGGGGTTTATATCATTATCAAATCACATTAAAAGACAAACATAGTCTTCCAAGAAAATTCCCGTTTTCAAGCCATGTTCTACAATTAAAAACAATACAAGGAATATTCTAAATCTCATTCACACACCACAATATTTTCTACAGAAACCACTGTTCACAGGAATAATCATGGCAAAAAGATAAACCAACTTTATAAGATCGATAAGCAAGAATCACTGGAGAGATTTATTCTTGTCAAATAGTAATTAAGATAAACTGTAAAGGGGAGAGAGATCAGCTCATGCAATTATGACTAAAAGTCATTTGAAACCCATCTCTTTCTGGGCATCTCTTTCAAGAAAGAGTCAATATATGTCAATACATGTTATATAATATCCAGAGTCCAAATGCTATTTACTTAGTAAAACAAAAACACATCAACATTCCAAAAGAAACCCACATCTACAGCATTGAACAAAATTGCAAAGATTGATTTACCCAAATACTAAAAGGGATAAATCATTAAGAGAGAGGGTTAGTCTTATCATGCCTGTTTTAAACGCATCCACCAGCAACACATCCAGCAGGACTGCATAAGCCACACGTCCCACTGATCCACTTCTTTTGGCTTTGAAAAACACCACTCCAGCTCCCCTTAAGACGCATAGCCAGGAGGAAAGCAAAGGAGAAAATGCCGTTGTCTAACCCCTGCTAACTGCACTGGGTACTGAGCTCCAAGGTTTCAAAATCCCCAACAGGATCCTCCGAAGTTGACGTGGCCAGAGGAAAAATTGCACGCATGGAACGAATGATTTTCATGTTTGGTCCAGTAAAGAGGGGGTTCATAGGAATACGCAGCAAGGCAATTTGTGCTTCATGAATATTATGATATGAAACAGATCCACCTCTTTGAGATTCTCTTCCATGAGTTACATCGTAAAACAAGTAAGGTCTCAATAGAGAATCTTTGCAATAAATTTCATCAGGTCTCTTGGTAACACTCTCACTGTCACTTAATCTATTTTGATAAAAATATCTTGAAGGAGAATCCCAAATTTGAGGATGCATTCGATACTGAACAGATAACAACATAGTTGGACATCCTACTTGTTGGAAGCGCTAAAAAAGGCTTCTACTATACTGCAACATGCCTGTCTGTCTGGCTAATTCCTGTTACAGGTCATTGCTGTGGATCCCCGACAAGAACACACCTCGCAGCACCCAAAGAAAGTGGAGGTAACACTCCTACTTCACTAGCTTGTAGCTTCATCTATAACCACCATATCAAACCCATTACTGCGCCCAAGGAGGAACCATGAAGAAAAAAAATGCCTTGACAGAAAAGGTTTCGATGGCCTCTCTGCCCATGCAACCAGGTCAAAATGACAGTTTGGAACAGGTGCGGACATCCATCCACGCGCGCAGGGTAAGAAGAGGAGGATCTCCAATAGGGAACCAACAAGAGTCGAAGCTAATCAGTTTATTTCCAACCCAGCATTCACGCAGTCAACAAAGAGGCAGAGAAAACGTGCCAGGAGAAGGAATCGCCCATACGCAGAGGAGGAGAAAACAAAAAAAAGAAGAAGGTTCGTGTAGCAGGAAACAGGAACAAAACTGCGCAAAAAGGACAAAACAACACTCAAACACATTTCCCTCCTTCCAACGCCTGCAGCCCAAGAAAAACGTGCCCAACACTCCACCTATACGCATTGAATAACAGAATAAAAATGAGATCATGGTGAAGAAAAATCAGGACTCCACCGACTCCCATCTCCCTCACGCACGGTAGAAACATTAAATACCATAACAAGTTTGCAATTTGGTGGCTGGGAGGAGTCCAAACGCCATTTAAAAGCCCCCAACAAAATCCTCCCCCTCCAATCTCACGCAGCCAATCAACAAGACAAGAGCAGGTAAAAAGACAAAACATGGAAACTTTTATAATAATCCTGTTTGAAAGGTGAGCGGCAAGCATGGAGGAATATACGGTGGGTGGGTGAAACCATTTAACCATTAATTGTCATAAAACATTAGAGCGTATGTGAGACAACTCATTGACAAGGAAAAGCTGGTGGCTGAAGTGATTCAAATTGCTTACAAAAATTTAGTAGTCCCTTCCAACATTTGGCGCTACCACCAAAACCTCTCCTCTTTCCACGCAACATCATAGCTTAGATTTGAAGAAGTTAGTTTAGGTGGAAGATGAATCTCCTTTTATTTCTATTATTTATTTATTTTATTTTATTTTCTAACACAAAAAGGTTCCACAACTAGGTATCTTTTAATAATTACATCTAAAAGTAACTCGTAAATATTTTAATATTCTAATAGAACTCTTTTTAACAAACAACATTAAGCATTCCATAGATCGAAGGAACAACAGACGAAAGAAGAAGAAAGGATGCTAAAAAAAATAACTTCGCAAACAGGGTAAAAGTCACCTAACGATAGAAAAGGGAGCTCAATTCAACATTCAATGACACGCAATAGGACAAGGATGTAACAGCGAAAGTCGATGCCGAACAGGGCATTACAAACTGTATTGGCACGGAGTCGGGGAGTAACACGAGTGCGACTAGTGCCTATTGTGTCTCGTGACGATGGCGGTCGCAGCGGTGTTGCTAATGGCTCATCAGATTCCTGATCCAAACCCATCCATCCCAAGTCATCAAATCAAACTCTGTTGGCTGACTCTCCTCTACCCATTTTGAGGTTGGATCTATATCATCCAAGACAATGGGATCAGTATCAGGTCTTTGGTTCAACAACTGGTTGCGCCTTAACCGAAGGTTGTATTGCACAAAGACAAGATCATTCAAGTGTTGTTGTTCCAAATGGTTTCTCTTCTTCGTGTGAATCCACTCAAAGACAGACCAATTGCGCTCGCACCCAGAAGCACTCCAAGTTTGGCTCAGGATCCTAATTGCAAACTTTTGCAATTGAGGACACTGACTACCAAACGAATCCCACCAATGTGCTGCGATAAAAAGTGTAAATGTTTAATTAGTAAACAATGACGATAAAAAGTTAAAAACACAAAGTTAAAAATTAAAAGTAAAACAAAAACTTATAACTTAAAGGCTAAAGTGTAATTCAACAAATTAGATAAAGATTGTCTTATGCTAAAAATTCATGATTATTCATTAAAAAATTTAATCAAATGAATTTCAAAAAACTTAGAATTTCTTACCTAGCTGGTCCACATCCCTTGCAATCTTTGCAAGGTTTTTCCCAAAGGTACTTGTGGCTCTGCTGAAGAAGTTGATCTGTCGGTGAACCTCAAGTTGTTGCATCTCATCAGGGACCATGCGCTCTAGGCACTCGTACAAACCATCTTTTACTTCTCCTGTTTGATCTTCTCCAAGTTGAGCTCTATAACAATATTTCAGATTCAAGAAATACCCAGCGGCATGTATAGGCCGATGGAGTTGATTGTTCCATCTATTATCCATGATCTCCCATATAGGCCCATACTTAGGTACCCTGTCTTTGTATGTTGCCCTTATCTTCTCCTTTGCTTGGTCCATAGCCTCATAAATATAGCCCATGGCTAATTTTTCCCCATCCACCAACCGCAACACCTTAACAAGAGGCTCGGCAACTTTCACAATCTCTGCTATTTTTTTTCAAAATAAATTATCAAAAAATTTCTTCTGTGTCTTTCCCATCCTGTTTACGGCTCCACTTTGATGCATTCCATTCATCACTTGAAAACATTTTTTTCAAGTTTTGTCGTTGGGAAATAAAAGATTGCAACGTGAACAAGTTTGTTTCAAATCTCGTGATGGATGGCCTAACAAGTTCTTTGCCCTCAGTGTTCTTCCTCATTAGGTTCAATACCCACGAGTGATTGTAGATGTATTTGGTGATACTTTTGTCATGCTCTACAGTGTTCTTGATCCAACCTTTTTTCCCTATATCCTCAAGCATGAGGTCTATGCAATGTGCAGCACATGGAGTCCAAAATATTGTTTTGTGTTTGGCCTCTAACATCTTACCAGCAAAAACATACTTAGAGGCATTATCTGTTATGATTTGTACAACATTTTCCTCCCCCACCTCTAAAACAATCGCATCCAAAGCTCAAACAATAAATTTGCATCTTTCACCCTATCAGATGCATCTACTGATTTCAAAAACATTGTACCTTGTGGACAAGAGGCAAGAAAATTTATTATTGTGCGGTTCTTGCCATCACTCCACCCATCTGACATGATAGTGCACCCTGTTTTGGCCTATGAAGCTTTGCAATCTATGGATGCAACTTCTTTCTTCAAAAGTGATCCTCTCAAGTCATGCATACTAGGGCCTTTGAAGCCCTTACCAACAACAACAATGGAATCAAACATCGGCTAGTAATAAGGTGAGTGGGAAGCAATGAAAGGGATATCTGCATCATACCACCATCTAGCAATGTAATCAAAAGTTGCTTCTTTGTATTGCTTCTTCCAATGGTTATCCACGGTGGACTGATTTTCTGTTGGCATGGAGGCACTAGCAGTAGCACATGTGGAAGATGGAAAAAAGTTTTGGATGGTCTTTCTTTTTTTAGGCCGGTTTTCTTGACTATGAGTGGATGGGGGAGGCATATACCGAAAGGGGTCTCTAACAGTCACAGAAGGGTTAAAGCAAGATCCTTCAACACTCGAGACATGTTCCCTCCTCCCTATTTCAGCTTCCATCTCTTTTTGCATAGCCTTCTCTTCTCTATGTTTTTCAAGCATGTTTTTCATTTCCAACCTAATGGCATCAATATCAGGTGCATCACATGCGGTAACTTGGCCTTTTTGACCAACCAAGTGTTGTTTCAACCAATGAATCCCCCCCCTTGATGTGTTTCTTACAATATTTACAAAAAACTTGATCATCAATTATGTTTGCATGGGTCCATGTAGGGTCTTTTGTTTTGGGGGCCATTGTAAATGCAAACAAATATGCAAATACAAATAAAAACAAAATAAATTTCATATTTCTTATTTAATAAAATTTACAAATAAGGGGCAAGTTTAAAATGTAACATACCTTTCAATGTGCACACAAATGAGGTGAACAAATGCTCCAAGCACAAAGAGCCCACACTTGATGCCAAACGCCGCCCAAACTCACTCCAAATGAACACTATTCAATGCTGCCCCAATCATCCAAATCCCTGCAAATAAGAGAGGTGCTCACAAATAGAGGTGAGGTGCTCACAAGTGGATACCAATATCACCACAAAGAGCCCACAAGCAATGCCAAACAAGCTCCAAGCCTCCAACTTCCAAGCTCACTACAAAAAATAAACTCTTCAATCTTATGCTCACAAATGCTCAATGAGAGATAAGATAAAGATAAATATATTAATGTCCAACGAATTACCACAGAAGTAGGTCAATGGGACTGCAGTCCAAACAATATACAAAGTGCAAGTGGGGAAGACTCAAACAAGTTCCCGAGAATAGAAGAACAAGAAAAAAAACCCCAAGAAAACAAAACCCCCACAGACGGGAATAATGAGTCAGCGGGGGGAAGGAAAGCGGAGAAGAGAATGGAGAGGGCTGGTCAAGAGCTGTCTTCTCAGAAATGGTAGTTCCATCCCTCCTAATAGTCAAAGTTGATAAGAAGTAGCTACTGGTGGAATGACTTCTCGATGAGGGGGGCGAGGGTCCCCTCCCCCGCAAAGAACTAAGATTAGAACGACCGCCAGGCAGGGGAGTAGATCTGGATTGCCCTCTGAGACGTGTACGCTGTCGAGCCGACTAGTGGCCAGTGGGGGAGCTGTGAAGGTCTAGCCAGGAACGAACTAATCTATGCCCTGTAATAGGATTAGAGTGGCTCTGCCATTTGGTACCACCCACTGCAGGTAGAACCGGAAAGAAAGATGTAATCCATCTCATGGAAATGACTCTCGGAGGTGAGTGAAGAATCTGGTCCCAGAGCTCCAGAGACTCACAGATATAGAGGGCAAGGCACCGCCAGTCAATATATCTGAAGAAAATCGGGAGGGTCTGAACCCCTCTGAAGAGGCAATGAAATCGTCCCCTGATCTCATAGTATAGGGGCAGCGGAAGATGAAATGGTCCTCAGTCTAAACCTCTTGGAGGCTACAGAGCTTGCAAAGTCTGTCACCATGGTCAATATGATGATCCGTCTCACAACGCAATCTATAGGAGCCCACCCAAAACTGACCCAGGGGTATGCGGAGGGCATGCATCCAATGGCGAAAGGTGTACTGGGGGTGGATGACGATTCCGTTGCTGATCTCAAGAAAATGCTCTGCATAAAAGGCCATCTTAGGACGCAAGCCACCAGGGGGTTCACCCAAGTAGTCTAATAAAAAACCTGTAAATATCCTCTCTGATGGACCTATTCAACACCTGCTTGGTGGGTAGAAGGTGACTGGGAGCATTTAGGGAATAATGAAAGGGGGGAAGATGATCCATCTGAATACCAACAGAACCCAACAAAGCCGAAGTATCGGAGAGCCAGCAACGTCCTCTATCCTAAGCAATACTCATAGAGGAACAATAAGTGAGATACGAGTACCTATTCCGCTCATCGGGGAAATCCCCAAACCTCCTGACGCGGTGGATGAATGCCAAAATGTCAAAAACGGTCTCCAGACGAAAAGGTATTGTGCCAAATTCGGCTAGAATAATCAACTGAGGAACCGTCTGCTTGCATCTGTTGAGACGACGAAGGAGGAGAGTCTGCACTCTCTCAATTGACGCCCAATCCGTAGCTAAAAGGGAGGGGCCCCAAACAACAAATCCATAGAGAACAGTGGGTCGGATGAGAGAGATCATGAGAGACATCTTAGAGGAAATGTCTTGAAAGTGGTGCCAGAAACATTGTCGCTCAAGAATGGCAAGAGACCCATAACCTTTGTTCACACGCAGCTGAAGGGCATGCCTCATACTGAATCTGGGTCATGAGAACTGGACACCCAAATAAGTATATGTGTTGGTGATTTCAACCTCCTGCCCCCTAAAAAAGAAATGGAGGTGAGAGGTCTTCAACCCATTGAAGACCATGACTTAAGTATTACCAAGATTGACCGTCAAATGCTGAAGATCACAAAATAGAGCATGTGCGTCAAGTTGTCTCTAAAGCCCCTCAGGAGAAGAGGCAAGTAAAACAATATCATCAGCGAACAGGAGAATAGAAATCAAAACATGGTGAAGAAGGCACCCATCCCCTTCCTGAATATGATCCTGAAGAAAAGATTCTAATTCATCAATGTAGATACCGAAGAGAGTAGGGGACAGGGGGCAACTCTGTTTAACCCCAATGGTACTCCTGATGAAGCCCGACATCCCAAGAGCAGTACGGAGGCAACTGAGGACAAACTCATAGAGACGCATGATGGCAACAATAAGAATCTCAGAAATACCGATGTTCTTAAGCCTCTGGAAGAGAGCTATGCGAGGTACTGAGTCAAAGGCTTTCCGAAAGTCCACAAAGCAGCAGTAGACCTTCGAAGAGCAGTGGCGGGCCTCCTCAATAATAGCCCGAAGGGTGAAGATGTGGTCGATAGTGTGATACCCAGGTCGAAAACCAGCCTGACCTCTAGCTCTGAGTTGTCTCTGCTCCAAATCATCAAACAACCTATGGAGGACCGTGGCATAGAGTTTGGAAAAAGAGTGGCCCACTATAATAGTCCTGTAGTTATTCGGATCGGAAGGCGTTCCCGCCTTGTAGATCGGGTGAATGACATGATGAGACCAAGTAGGTGGGAAACCGCAGCGGACCACCTAGTTGAAGATATCAATCAAATAAACACAAACAACCTCAGAACCCTGCTTGAAGAATTCAACTTGGAAGCCCTCTTCGTCAGCCGCCTTGCCACTGTTCAAGTACCTGATTGCCTCTTTGATATTCCTGTATGTGAAAGGATTACCGGGAGGAGGATTTTCAATCTAGATAGACTGCTGCCCCGGGATATCATAAAGGGTAGAGGTGTGAGAGAATATGGAGGTAGGATCGATCACCATGGAGGAGGGGGGGTGGTGAGGAAAAATAGTACGCCAAAAAGACCAGGGATTAGACCGGAGGGAGGTAGAAAGTGTATGCCTACGGTGGGAAACGAAGGATCGCTTCTTACGGCAAAGGAGGCACCGGTAGGCAGTCCTGAGAGTGGGGAATGAGGGAAAAACATGGGTAAAGGCATGACGGAGGTGACGGTGAAGGGATTTGCACTCTAAATCATACCATTGGTTCATAAGACAAGATTTTGGAGTCCAAAAGGTTGAGGGATGAGTGGTGGAGCTGGGAAAGGATAGTCGAGCAACTTTCCACAAAGCAGAGGATAGGCAGTTGTACTTAGCATCCACACTCACAAGGATGGAGAAGTGATTCTCAGAGGGGAGACGGTCACGGATGTGAGCTGAGAAAGTGTCGTAGCTCCCTTTATCAAATTGAAAGGAAGTACGAGGGGAGTAGCGACGAGGAGGGGTGGTGATGGGAGGAGGGTTGGTGTCGAGACAGAAGGATAGGACAGCGTGATCGGCAAGGGGAATGGCGGAAACGGAGAAGGAACGGAAAAGAACAGTGACATCCGAGTTGGCAAGAATATAATCAACAACGCATGGGAGCGGCAGGTGAAGAAGTGTGAATCCGGAAAGCGTGCAATCCCGTTAAGGATCACCATCCCTTGTGATTCCCCGAGCTGGAGAAGGAACCGTCCATAGGCTATGAAAGGACCGTCTGTATCATCGAAAATCCTATGCAAACCCAATGCTTCGGAGTCAATACTTTGTGTGCAAAATGTATCCTTAGAACGGTCATGAAGAGGAACCTGTCAGTGTTGGTGCGGGCATTAAAATCGCCCAAGATAATAACCTTCCCTGCATCAGAGTACTAACTAATACTGTCATATAAGTCAAAGAAGGGGTCCCCACCAGGGCCATTGTGAATGGCGTACAGAGAGGAGGCAGGCGGAAAGTAACAGACAGCAATATACAAATCTCTAGAACCACGAGCAAGCGCTCTAATAAGAATCCACATGTACCTAGCCGACACATCGGTGCCAACGACCGAGATCCTATCCTGGAGGGAGTCCCTATAAAGACAGGCGACCCCACCAAAACCCCTGACACCCCCCGACCCCTAAGTCTCCTGTCTGCAAGCAGCAAAACCAAAGGAAGCCCGCAATACCCAGGAGAGGTCGAACTGGGCTCTCATGTGTCTCTGTGATGAAAAGCATATCAGGGGAAGACCAAAATGAGCCATTAACATTCCAACATCTGATAGTCAACCCCCGACCCCTCTCCTGTCTGACCCGTCATTTGGAAACACCCTGTCGGGGATCCCAACCGGGGGAGGCAAATCCCTAATAACAGCCCGGAGGTTCCTGATGACCGCCGATTTACGTGCCTTCCTTGCTACCATAACCTGCTCCCTAGAGCGTTTGAGCTCTCCAACCTGTGTCCTGGTGATATCCTTGTCAAGGAAGACCTTGTCTGGGCGAGAGAAAAGACACCTCTTAGCCCTGAGAGCTGTCAACCTGTCAGATGCGGTCCTGAAACGGATGAAAGGGGTGGAATCATAGCCGACCCAAGCTTTCTCTAGTGTAATGTCAGAGATCCCCAAAATATTCGTGAGAAAGGAGTTACCAACCACCAGTGGGTTCTGTGCAGGAATGGTGGGTGGGAGACCCCTCACTTTGAGGTTTAACTCCCTGTCGCACCTAATGCGTTCCTCAATTAATTTGGCATGCACAACGCCCTCAACAGCAACTAAAGGTGGAGGGACATTGGTTTTCCCGCAGACAACCTTGGTCCATGATTTCGTTTCCAGCTTTAAAGAAGCCAGGTTATTTCTTATCTCCTCCTATTGGGACCGAAGGTCAACAATTTCAGCATGTAAGGTATCAGTAGGAGGGTTGGTATTATCGGTGTTGTTGGCCAGCTTCTCTTTCAAGATAACGTTCTCAGATTCAACATTTGCAACCCTGTTAATAAGTGCACAACCTCACTCTGAAGTTGTTGATTTGCAGTTTCAATCTTTTGGATACGGTTGGGAAGTTCCATTAAGATGTCAGTTGTGCAGTTGGGAGGATTGCCCAGGGGGTTCCCAATCGTGCCCCTGCTGGTAGGAGATTCGGGGGCCATGTTTGCTGACACTGTGGGAAAAATAACCTGAAGAGGAGAGAGGATTAGTGGGGAATCAGATAACATAAAGTAGTAATTGTCTGTCTCACTGTCTAAGGTTACCGACCCAACTTTGCAAAGAGATGTGCCCTCGGGAACCCTTCACGACCTATGGATTTGGAGCCACGAATTGGGAAATCTGTGACCTGTGACCCCCCGTGTCTCCATGAACAGTTCACGAGCTAGGGACCTGTGAACCGTGACCATAAAAATCACGAATCAGGAGCCACGAAACAATAAGGGGAGCCACGAATCTTGTCTGAGGAAGGAGGAAGTGGGACTGTAGAAGAAAACCACGACACCCCAAAGAGCCACAAAAGGATGTTGTTTTATAGGGAAATCAAGCCTGTAGAAGAAGCTGAGTATGTAGATAACCAGGGCCAATACTGTGACGGCATTTTGAGGAAAATCGTGGGTCAAAGGCACAGAATGTAGACAAGAGAAAATCGTGAGCCCTCACGAGCCCATTGCAGAGAAATGTGCCCTCACGAGCCCCTCGCGACCTGCAGATTTCCTTCACGACCTACGGAGTCTATAGAGAACCACGAGAAGTTCTGAGCCACGATTCAGGAAAACCGCGCCCTCCTTGTCTAGAGAACCACCACGATTCTGTAGAAGTCTCTGTACAAAACCGAGCCACGATTCTGTAGAAAACCGAGCCACGATTTAGCAAAGCCGGGCCACGATTCTGCAGGATTGTAATTAGTGATGCATATAAACATGAAATGTGAAAAAATGATATATAAAACCCTCACAAATGCTGGAAATGTATAGCAATCTTCAATCACACTGAAACTGGAATTTTGTCCTACTCTGTCAGTGGTACGGATCATTGTAATAGTGGTATAGCAAAACTAAAAACGGAATAAAATCTCAATTTTTGGCAGATATATGATTCCTAAATGGAATCACCTCAATGGGTTAGAGGATTTTCGTCCTCCAAACCTGTATATCAGAGGGTTTTTCGTCCTCATATGAAAAGATTGAACACAAATGGCTCAAACTCTAGATTATGTGTGAAGTGAATAGAGGGGGGGTGTATTTATAACACCAAATTAGGGTTTAGAGACAAAAAAAATACCAAAAAGCAATTAAAAATGTATTTTTAAAGAGGTTGCCATAAAAGGCAAAACAGGCTTGGACCGGCCGGTTTAGGACGAAACCGGACCAGTTTGGGCTAAAACCGGTCAAACCGGTCCGGTTTCTTGAGCAATTCGTGCAAAAAAAGGTTAAACCGGTCAAACCAACCGGTTCCGATTCCGGTTTGACCGATTTTAAAAACATTGAGCACAAGTAAGAGACTTGAGGGAAGACAGTTTCACATTCAGTTTTGGATACCCACTAGTGACGGCAACACCCCATGTGCCTATTCAACAAAGAGAAGAAGACATATGAGACCCAGGAAACTTACCAGTCCTTTTAGCTTAAGGACAACAAAGTGTGCAAAAATTAAGAGGAGAATCAACAAAGCATATTAATAGTCCCAACCCAAAACTGTACTTGGCATTTTTAGCAAATTTTAACAATAAATAACAAGGTAAAGTTGACAAATTAGCTCGAGGAAAACTCGAAATAGTACCTCCAAAGGTCCTCATAGCAACCAAGAGTTTAATCACAACAAACATCAAAATGAATAGAACAATGATTGGAGTAGCACCATTAAAACAAATGAGCTTGGAATTGGTCTTGACATTAGCATTTCTCCTTGCTTTCCATGGTTAACTATGCAATGACTTTGATATAATTAGTAGACATATTTATACAATGTTACACAGGGACGCGTTCCCCCCGAAAACTAGGTGTTTGGGACGTTCCGGACATCTCAAGGACGCCAAGACGGCGGGGGGGGGAATGTCCTCTTGACATTTCCACGGTGGCAGTAAAGGAGGGGGACGTCTCAAGGACATCCAAAAATGTTAGGGGACATCGCGGGGATGTGCGAAACAGTTTGGTGACGGTTGGATGTCCCCGGGACAGTCAAGGACGTCCCCGACATCACAACACTTTTTGACATTGTGTTTTAATGGCGATTGGCAAGTAATAATAATATAATAGAAACATAATAACATAGCCCTAACCCTAAAAGTTACATTCTAAGTTATAAAATGAGTATATGGCCCCATTCCATATTACATTCAATATTCACACTTGAGCAAAGTGAGCAAAATGAACAAAGAGCAAGTGGAAGAGGAAGAAGGGCAATTGCAAGAGAAAGAGCAAGCAAGAGGTATTTAGAATTTTATTTGCTTACATACTTTATAATAGTCTATAATTTTTAAAATTTATCTTCTATTTGTATTATTTAATTGTTGTTTTTAAGTTTTTTGTATCTACATTCACAATGTAATCTTCTCTATAGTTTGTAGGATTTTACAAAATGCACAATGCATAGGGTTAGGTTGTTAGAGTTAAAATTTTAATTTTTTTTAATTTTAAAACACAAAACTCTAGAGTATTGAATGGGTTTGGCAAGGTTTACCATGATGCATATTCTTAAAAATATTCGGAATACAAAAACTTTGATAAACGTGAATGTAGATACAAAAATGAAAAATTTAATATTCCTATTCAGTAATCACATGTTTTCTTTATATGATTTTGTTTTGTAATATTTTTGCATATAGTTATGGGCATATGAATGTTTTTTTAAATCATTGCATATAGTTATGATTGTTTTTTAATTCATTGCATATAGTTATGGTTGTTTTACTTGTTCATAATCATTGCCCATAATTATCGTTGTTTTACTTTTTATTTAATTCATAGCATATAGTTATGGCTGATTTTTTAATTCATTGCAGCCCCAACAATCATCACCATGAGTTCTTTTCAGTATGGTTATGAATCAAAGGAGGAGAGGGTTGAGATAGCTAGAAGTGTTGGTGATGACATTATCAAAAGGTGGTGCCAACGCCAACTAGTAGGTCAGCTGGTAGTGCTACCAATTGCCCCCTCTCAAATGTTGTCCACATTTGCCATGGGGCCATTTGATAAGAAGAAGCCATTGCAACAATTTGCTCACATGGTTGTGAACTCCAAGTCTAGAGGGAGAGTAAATTATGGAAGTGCAACATAAGTTCAGAGACTTGGCATGGCAACATCACCAAGACCAATGCACACTTGTTGCACCTTACAGGAAGGGGGTTGGTGTTTGTAAGGCTCTTTCAATTGATTAGAGAGTAGAGATGGTGAGACTTCATAACGGAAATACCACGAACAACATTCCAAAAATTCGTGGTACTAACACTAAGGCTAACACTCCTTTAAACTCTCTTAGGACTGGCAAGCATACTTAGGCTAATTCTAGTTTAGGAATGACATAAGTAGAAAGCAAAGGGAAGAGAAAGGTTGTGGGGGTTGCCTCCAATTCAATTGTAGAAATGTTTGATTCAAAGGCAAGGGAAGAGGCGAATGATACTATCGAGAACTTTTTTTATGCTATTGGGATCCCATTTCATGAAGCTCGCTCTCCTTATTACAAGGAGGCTATGGCCAAGCTAGCAAAAGCGGCTGCAAGTTATGTGCCCCCCTGGAGACGGCAAACTTAAGACAACAATATTGGATAGAAACTATTATACGGTTAATTTGTTAATGGAAGAAATAACGGTCACATGGGGGTCACATGGATGCAGCATTATCATGGATGGGTGGATGGTTATTAGACACCGGCCACTCATCAATATCATTGTCTCTTGCAAAGATGGACCGTATTTCTTGAAAGAAATCAATTGTTCTGGGAAGCAGAAAGATGTTGAGTTTCAATTTCAGATTTTAAAGGATGTCATTGAGGATGTTGGACCTTCAAATGTTGTAATATCCCCTTCTCAATCAAAGACCCTTAGCCCATTCATTGTTTCCCGACGGCTAAGGGAGGAATAAAAGGGAAACATAGTCATAATAAATTAATCATAAAGTGTATCTTAAAATATTATTATAAGCACTTTATTAATTTATTAATGACAAAGTGAAAAAAAAAATTAAAAAAAGATAAAGTAATAAAATAAAATTAGAAAAAGAAAGTTACTTTATTTTAATTTCTTCCCCTAAAGGAAAATGTGACCCATATTGGGACATATGTAAGGGGATAAAGAAATATTAAACAAAGGAAAATATTAAATGAGAGGAAAGAAAGTTGATTGGCCCTTTTGGGTGGCAAAGAGGCAAAGAGTTGTTATAAAAGCAAGTCGACTTGCAAAGGAAAGGCATCTCTTTTTGTTTATGACAATTTTCATATTTGTGGCGTAAGCTTGTATGCTTTCCACAAAAAACTCAAAAGGACGAAAACCCTTTGTAGTTCTGGTTTAGAGGACGAAAACCCTCTTTAGCCTTGTAAGAAGAATGAAAACTCTTCTTCCCTTATGTGAGGAGGTTCTATTCAGGAGCTTTCATTGATTTTCAAAGCTATATTTCAAATTTCCAGCAATTGTTGAAAGGCAAAGTTGCAGATTTATATTGTTTCCAGCTAGGGATTGAAGACACAAGTGTTGGGGCAGATTTCTACCGGCAAATTCAGCAAGATCTAGGGGTGGAGTTTGATACCTTCTAGGGCACAGCTGTCCCAGATCTCATCACCAATATCTTTCTCATATTTTTAGAGGCCAAAATCAGCTAAGTTGCATATTTTTTGGGCAGAGGAAACTCTGTTTTCAGTCTTATATAAGAGTTATTCATCTACAGATTTTAATAAATAAATTCCAACCTTCAGTTGATCCAAATCGGGTATTTTTCTCATGTTCTTGTCCTAAATATTTTTGATCTGTTTGGGATAATAAAATAGTGGTTTTACTTCAGTTTTGAATGATTTTCACTCCTCGAGAAAGTCGCATTTTTCTATATAAAATTCAGATCTACATCATTTGTTTCAAGCATCTCTTTCTATAAATTGCTATTTTGGATTGGATTTGCGGCTATTCCATTTAGGGGCAGAAATTTGTCGATTGGCGACATTACAAATGTTGTACAAGTTATCACAAATGCAACTTATGAGTGCAAAGCAACAAGCAAGCTTGGGTATCTATAATCATATTTATTTGACCCCGTGTTGTGTGCATGTCATGAACAATGAGCTGAAAGACATGGTGAAGCTTTAGTGGGTCAAAAAGATAGTGAATGAGGCCAGGGATGTGCAAATGTTCAAATCATAGATAGAATACTCGCCAAAAACTCGGCGAGTTTAGAAAAACTCGCCAAAAATTATGCTAAACGAGTAACTCGCAGGAAAACTCGCCAAAAATGCAAAAAAAAAACTCGCCGAGTATAGTTGGAATACTCGCCAAAAACTCGCCACAAACTCGCCAAAGACAACATTTCTTTCCTTTTTTGGATTTTTGGTGAAGAAAACACAAGCATAGAAAAACATTTGCCATTTTTGAAAAGGGTCCGAGAAGATGTAGCAGCAAAAACTTGCATGTGCCATAACTTTCATTCTGTGGCTCCGTTTCAGGTGTCGTTTTCTCTAAAAGTCCATATTTTCTCGAGCTCTACGCAGTGATGGCAATATTTTTCTTATTTTCATAAAATGCATTTTTGCACCTTTTTGGACCAAGCAACTTCTTGCAATCTTCTGAAAGAATCATGAGCTTTGATCGCCTGTAGACAGATTAGTAATTTAAAATATTGGATAGCTTTCCAAAACTTGGCGAGTAATCGCCAAAACTCGACGAGTATTCTCCCGTGCTTGGACTAATCACACGAAGAAGCGCAACAAGTTGACTCAAAAAAGGCTCAACGACTTGGTTTTTGTGCAATATAATCTCCGACTTCGCACAAAAAAAGTTGAGGTCACATCAGAGGAGCTCATTGATTTGGATGAGATAGATCCATACAGTGTGTGGATTGGGCAAGAAGAGGAAAACCCTGTGTTCACAGCGGACGAGATTGCTTCTTTTGAGAGGGAGGCTATGGAGGGAGAAGCACTAGCAGAACTCCGAGGAGATATTGGACTAGATGACATCTTTGGAGGTGATCTCCAACATGCAGCAAAGGAGCCACCAACACCACCATCTAATTCCATGATCGAGCCAGATTCGCAACCTTCTAGGAGGAGCGTGGAGACGCAGCCGAGTGTGGGGACTAGTATCAGCCGGTTGTCGTATTCGCATGATGATGCGATTTTGTATTGTATTTGTATTCAAATCAATAGAAAACACTTCTCCAACATTTTATGGGCTCATTTGATACATTTTGTAGCTATGTGTTGCTTAAAATTTATGTTTTTAAAAGAAATTTGAGTATTTTTAAGTTGTCGAGTATTCCTGAGTATTGGCCGAATATTGGCGAGTTTTTGGAGAGTTTTTTTTTTGGGGGTCTGGCAAGTTATTGGATTTGGCGAGTTTTCCTACTATGGTTCAAATACAATCAACACACATTGTTGGCACTTTTTTGAAGCTTTGTGAGGAAAGAATTCCTCAGACCAGTTGACACCCAGGACTTTGCATCCTAATCTATATTGTTGGAAAGGATGTTGGAGTTGCAAGAGCCCTTGTAAGTTATGATTATGACACAGGATAGAACTATGTGGCATAAGTCCAAGATAGAGCAAGGGAAGAGAGTGAAGGAAGTGGTGGTGAGGGAGACATTTTGGGCCGATGTGAAAGACATCACATCAATTATATCTCTGGTTTTTAGCATCATCAAAAACAAGGATTCTAATATGCCCAATCTTGGTGAGATAGATGAGTGCATTGACAACATGCATGAGCAAATGAAGGCATTTATTCGGGTGAGGATCTCCACTCTGGAGTTCTACCATAAACATATTCAGCCCATCATTCAACATAGATGGGAGAAGTTGAACACCCCGCTTTGTATGGTCGCATATGCACTTAATCCCAAATGGTATGTAGAGAGGCCAAGTAGAGTTATCCCTTTGGAGGACAATGAGGTGAAGATGGGCCTTATGAAGGCCCTTAAAAAATGTATAGTTGAGATGAGGTTTCACAGGTCATGTTGGAGTGGCTCAACTTCACGGAACTTGATGGGTACAAAACTTCAGCGAAGATGGACAAGGTAACATTGGCATAGGACAAGCCAATGAGTTGGTGGCGATTATATGGGTGTCTAAGACTGCCGCAAACACTTGCATTTCGCCTCATTTCCGAAGTTTCTGGTTCCTCTTCCTCTAATAAGAATTGGTCTATATATGGTTGGATCCACTCTGTTAAGAGGAATAGGCAAAAGCTTGTAGTTGTACAAAGTGTTTTGCGTCCTATATATCACAAGACATCTGAGTACAAGAAAAGCCCAACATTATGGTGGGATGTATACCCTAAGGAGCCGAAACAGGTAGAAGAGGAAAATACAATGCAATGGGGATTGACTGGGCTCTCCATTCAGGATAAGAATGATAGTTCCGGCAAGGAGTTCATGGATGTTGATTCTAATTTTTTAGCTGAAACTTGTCTTCTTCTTTTTGTAATATTGACAATTATTAGTGTATTTGAATTTGAGATTAATGATATGAATATCAAATATTGTCAATTGATCAATCCCAATGGTTTTATAATTTATTTCAGCTTATTTAACTTTTAGATCTCAAATTGAATGGTTTTATTAAATTTAGTATAATTTAAATGTATTTGATATTTATGATTTCAACTTATTTAAATCTCAAATTGTTGAATTTCAACTTATTTAAGTCATCAAATGATATGAAGACCAGCTTATTGTCATATTGATCAATCACAATGGTTTTATATTCAATTAACTTAGTATCAAATAGTCCCTAAAATTTATAATTAAAAAATTTAGTCTCGATAGTCTTAGGTAATTTCAGCTTATTTATAGTGGTCATATAGTTTTATGGTATCAGCTGTATTTAAGTCTCTTCCAGGTTATTTTTATAGTTTGCCAGTCATTTTATTTTTATATTTTAAATATTTACATACCTGTTCCTTGAATAAGCCATCCCCTCGCTGACCCCAACCTTCATGAATTTTCATTGCCATTTCATGAGTCTTACCTAGTAACTGAATTGATGACAAAACTTGTTTGTTTGTCCCATCTAAAAAGATTTATTTATGTATATGGGTGCATTGTTCGACAGTACCCAACACTGACACTAAGATCTCTGCCTGACTCCTATTGGGCAAGAAGGTTGATCACTCTTGTGAACCAAGACAACATATTGGGGTGAACAACACCAAAACTATTGGAGTGCAAGTTCATGAAAATGGAACTATAATGGTACAAACAATCAACAAGATCGTACCTAGTTGACTATTCTCAGTACTGTAGCTATCTGAGAGATCACAAGTTTTGTTTCTTTGGTAGGACAATCTCCAGTCTTAAGCATGCAAAGGCTAGATTAGAGACTCTCAGTTAGTGCTTTGAAGATTATGCAGAATCTAGCACCAAAATAACTACAAAGTCATTAAGACAATGTATTTCATCGAATCTTTAGGCATGATGACAAACTATACTCCATGATGTTAGTGGTGACAAGACAATTGGTAAGCATGCCGAAGACATGTATATACAGACTCCGAAGTTTTAGTGATCATCAGCTGGTTAGTGATGACCAAGACTCTAACTACATATGGGTTTCAGACGATTAGTGATGGTGGTCAACAACTCAAAGGATGTCTGAGAAACATTTAGTGAGGATCCAGTCTTCACAACTTTATTCGGGGTTTGGTAACGATCTTGCACCAATGAGGCTCGGTTCACACCAAGAGAGCAGTTGAGGTGAGGTCCAATTCCACCTAAGATGTTGTGAACAATTATGTGTGTTCTAAAGTTTACACAGCGTGTGTAATGAACTATTTTGTTTGTCAACTGGTTCATACTAGCAAGTTGGAGTATTTCGATGAAACGATAGGTGCAAGACTCTTGAGGCCATTTTCTCACTACAAGGAACACTGTTTGTAAGTATGATAGAATCTGCGAGTGTGTCTTGTAAATTATGATTTTGCAAATAGCACATTTATTTATCCAAAGTATAGATGCATCTGAATGTCAAATAAGAGACAGTTGATGTAGGCTATTGTCACCTATTTGGACTAATCCAAACCTTTCACTAGGTGACATGCACATTAGCATCCCCATAGAATGTCTCTCAACCTCCATGATCAACAGTACACCATTCAAAAGTAGAGAGACAACTGAAAATGTGTGCATGTCTTTGAAGCTTGGTAGTAGTTTTCACAAGCTACGTCTCTATGGAAACTCCTTGCTAAAGTTTATTTCCAATGGAATTTCAGCTTAACAATTCATCATGCCTTGAAAGCAAGAATTATGAGGGAGGAGGTAACTTACGGTAGCAAAGCTCATGACAGGGTGACAACCATCTCATTAACGCATAACTCCATGTGGCTGATCAATTACCATACTCCAAAGGGCATTTGACACCTCCAATGGATGGAACATGGAGAAAGGCATGGGTATCAGTGAGGTACTCCTAGGAGTCCCTTGTAAAGCCTCAACAAGTACTCAATAGATAGCCTCCCCAAAGTAAAAGGCTAAACACCTTTGGTTCAGGTGAATAATCGTCTATGGAAAAAGATCATTAGCGAATACCCCCTAAGTCTCTGTACGAATACTTGCGAATATTTCTGGACGAGATCTTATGGAGCAGACCGAATACCTAAAAAATTTTTCTTCTCCTTTGTCTCCACTTCCTTGAGAACAAGGATTTGCACATTCTATCACCCGATCAAATAAAGCCGAATATCTATGCTCGAGTCTTGCCGAAACTGGTGCCAAGTCAATTACTCTTGGGTCCGACCAAGGGAAGTCCTGAAGGCCAGTACAGCCAGTAACATTGGATCAACTTGCATGGGACTTTAATGACTGGTGCAAAATACATACTACCAAAAATTACCTTTTTGGATTTGGAATCACCATCTAGTTTGCTGACCATTTTCAGTCCTTAGGGATTTGGTCTGCTCAGCGACCATGATTATATAATCTGATATTCCTCGTAACAATTTCTATTGAAATTCATCACCAATTTGTGGGAAACGGCTGACTAGGGGTATCCAAGGAGTATCAAACAATGTAGACTTTGATAGAATCTAAGAATGCAATTTGGATATGGAATACCAACATCGACTGTTGTCGAGGGCGAGCCTGGATATTTCACCTGTTCGGATTGTATAGAAGTGGAATAATGTTCAATTTTTGTAAATATCTTATCTCAGCAGATCATAAGATCTTTTTGTGCATCACTGCGTTATCTAGGACAGGATGAGACAGATTGCCTACCATGGTTGATCTCCTAAATGCAACTATTGGTGCAACTACAAAGTTATTTTGAGTACGTATAACCAATCCTAGGTATATGCCCCAATAATGGAAATTTACAGCTATGCTTTCCCATCCCGTTTAATGGTGCTACTGTGTAGATTCTGAAATTATTGAGTTAATATTCTCCCTATTATCCACTAAAGCCTTGAGTGACATTGGTTCATAATGAAGTTGAGTTGTTATCTCTTGGATGTGTACTTTAAGAAAAAAATTGTGATCACCTTCAGCTAGCCGGATGGTACAGGATTTCCAAACGATTTCATTGATATTTAGCTAGGTTGCTGCATTGATTATAAGCATAATCGTATTTCCACCGAAAAGTAAACACACATTTACAAATCTTTTTTTGCGAGACACAGAAATTTTCAGACTTGATTCATGCCTTGACAAATGTTTCCAGGAACATTTCTGTCCCAGGCTTTGAGGCAGGTCTTAAGAAGTCTAAGTTTAATGGCCAACCAGTACATATGATAACCTGGAATAGAATTTTTTTATCAGTGAGTAATAATGATGATGCAGATGGGTCTTTCACTATTCATGAAGAACACAGAGATATTCAGTACTTACTACATTCCATAAGAGAAAAGTACGGCCACCACCAACACATAATGATAGAAGGGATGATGGCTTTGTGTAGAGGCCAGGGTCATTTGGCCAAACTGTTAGGAGATGAGCTCCCCCAGAATGCCCACTTCAACCCTACAACTTGCTCCCCTCTATGACTAAAGATCAAGAGAAAGACACAAAAACTGAAATTTATTAATGTCCATGGGCATCATAATAAGACCAGTTCATGTAAATTCGTTTTTTTTTCGTTTATTGATGGGAGTGTCTGCTATTGAAATGGGGGCAACGCTATGGTACCCTTATTTTGGACTTGATACACCACTCATGCCAACTAGAACTCATGTAGTTACAGTCTAGAATCGAATAAGAATTCACAAGAAAGTCAGATTGCCCGGTATTTGACTGAATTTCATCTTGCATGGCTGGCTGCTTACTTTAAGACATGAGGATCGTCAATAAAAAAATTGCTTGAAGATGGCAGGTCATATTGTCCCAACAACAAAGGCATTTTTGTTTGTGGAGGGATGGATTTTGGCGGCAGATTCTTGGCTTTCTTGTTATATGCCTATCTAACCTTACCTTTTCCTGAGAATAGGGGCAAATGGGGATTCTTAGGATGAAGAAGAGGCCGGTGGCTCAGTTGATGTGGCTAGAGACTCTGTTGGTTGAAATTCCAGAAAAACCCAAACCAAGGCCATATTGATGACAAGAATTGCTTGCAAGGAAGTGGCATGCCAAGATTACTAAGTAAAGGACTTCCAAGATCTATACACATTTTTCCATAATTGAGGATAGTTTGCATAAGTGTAAGCTCAGGAGCTGCTACAAATTCGCCTGTTGCATATCCAATACATTGAAGAGAAGCACCCCAAATTTCACTCGGTAATAAGAAGAGCTGAACCCAAACAGGTACAACAGTGGGAAAATCGTTGGGTTGAATGCTGGAGCCTAATGTTTCATAGGAGACCAACTTGATTTATAAATAAAGGATCTCACTTCGAGAATTGCATCTTTAACGGCTTTAGAAGAAAAAGTTATTCTAAAGTATTAAATGGGCAGATCAGAATTTCTACCAGAACTGCAAGTCTCATGTTTTGTAGTACCTATTCCCTTAAAGTTTCAGGCTTACACAGGGGCTCATAAAATGGTCCAAGGCTCTCTCCTTAAGCCACCACATTTGATATTGTACCAGTTCAAGGGGGCAATTCAACCCTTGCAATGGAATCAAATTTCCAATAACAGCCACTAGAAAGATTGACAGAGAAAGATAGCCACAACACCATACGACAAGCACGTTGCATCAAAAACTATGCTCCTCTTAAACACTGAAAATATTGAAATGTAACAGCTACCTTTTATAATTTTGAAACACCAAAAAACAAGACCATGGCCTCCTGTTGATTCATAACTGAAGACCCAGAATATAAGAGAGAAAGTGCCTCCGGTCAAGACGCGAAAGGAGAGAAGTGGCCAAATCATAACAACTCTGAAATCATTTTAAATATACTGAAACTGCTCGACAAGATTGTTCTAATATCCAGACTGTTGAACTCTGTCATATGGATATGTAATGTCCCCAATTCTAAGCAGATGGCCTTGGAGTTTCTTTCATTCGTCTTAGCCTTGGACATACCCGAGGGGCTAACAACGCTGAAGGCTATTGGGTATAGATGACTTATTACCACATTACTTTTTTGTTATATCTTGTCGTTGACATTACGTGGGCGACTTGGTGTTAATAATTGTTATATTTTGTCGTTGGGGGGGCTCATAGTACTTTATTATTCTATTTCTTCGTTGGGGTGACTTATGGTACTTTATTATTCTATTTTTTCGTTGGGGTCACTTAAGTCACTTTTAGTCCCACATGGAGCTCCCAACTTGGAAAAAGGTAATGAAAAGTTATATAAGGAGATTTGGGGAGTGTTAGAGCGCATTTTGGCATGCACACTTATGATTTTCATTGAGCAATTGTTAATTGCTATCATCTAGCTTGTGAAGTAAGATCCCTAGCTTCGGTGATGAGAGATCCATTCCTAGCTAGAAGGGCATTCTTCGGTGGTGAAAGATCTACCCTAGCTTGTCATTTTGGAGCTGATTTTCATAGCTGATTTATAGGGATATTTTCAGAAATTTTCAGAGGAAGGGTTTTGGAAGATTTTTGGAGGCTTTTTGTGAAGAAAAATCAAAGGGTTTTCAGATCTGATTTGTGGCAGCGATTAGAGACAGATTTTGGCGCCATATTCTGGAGACACTTTCAAAAGGGTTTTGGGCCATCTTCCCAAGGGGGAGCGACCCACTTTGGAGATTTTGCAGCGATTATTTGGGAGGGTTTCAGTGTTGCCGTTTCCATATCTGGAGGTTGGGATCTCTTCTATATCATTGGTAGATGTTATTTCCAGAAATTCAGATTTTTATCTATTTTGTAGGGTTTTATCTACTCAGTTCCAAATTTGTAGCAATGTTTTTAAGGGCTTCCAGGTGTCATTTTTCGGATCTGGGGAAGTTGGGTTTTCATTCTCAATACTAATAGATGTTATTTCCCAAGTTTCATAATTTTCAATGCATATTTGAGGAGATATGAATTTTTGAAGTTTCCTAGCCGCCTAGCATTCTATAATTTTTTGGCAGCAATATATAATTCCAAAAATATTTTTCTTAGTGTTCTATTATTATTAGTTGCAAGCTTCTCCTCAAAATTTCAAGTGCACTTTGAGTGCAAATATTTTGTGAGATATCAATCTAAATATCATGTTGCTGCCCTAGCTGGTCATTTTCTGTACAAATCAGAATTTATGTTTGCTGCAATTTTATATTTTTTGGTGCATTTTTAAGTGGTATCCCACAAGGGATATTTCACATACTTTGGCAATCCATACTAGATTATCCATTAAAAACACATGACAAGCCCATATACTTGTATCATAACAGACTCTCAACAGCCATCCTGTGGTTCTCCAAAAGCAACCTTCCATGTGCTATAAATAGCATCTGTTTTAGTCCAATTGCATGCGCTATAATTAGATTTGTCCCCATCCATGCATAGTCCATGTGCATCTCAACCCTGCATGTGCTTTATCTTGTTCTAGCCGCGCCTTATCTATGCTCGTCTATTTTTAGCTTGCCTTGGTGAATATACCATCTTCTGCATGTATCCTATTTTTAGCCTATCTCGCAGTTCGTGCTAAATCCTAAGTCTATTGTCCCTGCGTGCAACCTTTCATGCGTCCTTTCCTCATACCTCTGCCCGCACCTTCGCGTGTCCTTCTGCTTTTGCGCATGTCTTCATACTTGGTTATTTCTTCAGTCCAACATCACCCCACACTAGGGATATTGTCCGTCCTTGGTAATACAAGAATCAAAGAATGGAACAAATAAAGAATCATGTTTGAATAAAGATTTTGGGCAATTCCCAAAAGAATATAAAGAATGTCTATTGTTGTGCGCTCCAATACTAGGCTCAGGGTCTTTGTAGGAGTTTGGGGAATTCTAAGTTGATGAAAGCCTCTAGCTGCTCCATTCTTCAAGCACAATCTCTGACCTTCTTGGTGCTGATTCAACAATGTTTGGCATCTTCTCCAAGGTCAGTTATCATGCCTTCTTCTGCAGCTCCTTCAAAATAATATCCCATTCAGTAGCCATGCCTTCCAAGATATCCACTCTTCTCATAACCATGGTTTGTACTTCTCCAAGCCTCTCCTCTATCCTGTCGCGCTTGGATTTATTAAACTCTTTCTTGTCCGCTACCTCTTATAAAACTTTTTCGTGTGTCGTGTTATCCCCTGTATACAATGAATCTTGCAAGCAATCCAACTCCACTTCATCTTTTGCAAGGGGCGCGCCTATTATTGAGGTATCCGTGAATCTGCCAAAGATTTTCTCAACCCTCTGTGCGGCTTCCTTCATCTCAGCACCTAGGTCTTCATACACCTTTATTCTTTGCCTTCTCTATCAATAAATCAATCAATTACTCCAGGGTGTCAATTTCCCTGCTTTTATTCATCCTGACCTCTGAGGCTACATCTGGACAAGAATTCGCAATGTGCGCAATCAATTATGTTGCTTTAGTATTTATAGCAGTCAGTTGGGCTTTGGTCTTATTTAATCTTACAGCCAGCTTCTTAATTTTCTAGCTTACATCTTCAAAATTTTCCTGCACGGTGCACAATACTGCTCCTTTATCAATATTCCTGCACGCAACTTCATTCACAGTCTTTATTAGTGCATTGATGGCCTGTGTGTCCGATAATTGAGTAGAAACCAAAATTGGGAGCTTATTCATAGGGTCTCTCCTCCCTTGCAATTCACTCAGGGCATCATTCTTAAGCTCAAATTTTGGCTCCATGTGTGTTTGTGTAGCAAACGACAGCATCTTGTGTGTCCTTGGATGGGCTTGTGATTTGTCAAACATTTCCCAACCATATAATTCTTCCGCATCCAGGGAGCTTTGGAATCTCGCCCGTATAACTTTTGTGGGGTCATTGATATATGTCATGCGGTTTTGGGGATGTGAGCTATGCCTCAGCCTCTTTGTTCTATCTGATGACTTCAAGCATGGTCTCGTCGCACGTTGCTCTTGCACCGACTCTTGTTCTTCCTGTTGCTGCTCCATCTCTTCGCGCTCCTATGTTTGCTCTTCATATTGCTCTTATTCTTGTTTATGTACCTGTTCCTGCTCTGAGTGCACAAGCTCTTCTTCATCTACCATATGAATCACTAGATGGCCCCTTTCTTCCTTTGAGTATTCCTCTTCTTGCCCCTCCTCTTCTGGACTTGGTTGGCGGGTGGTTCTAACCAGACTTACCGGAGGTGTTCTTAGTGGTCTGCGCATTGAAGCTTCTCGCTCCATCTGCCTCCTCTTCCTGAAGTTGTGGTCCAACCTGCTCTCTTCCTCTTCTTCTTCCTCTTCTTCTTCTTCTTCTAGATGTCGGCGGACTGGCTTAGGTTTGCACTTCCTTACTGGACTCCTTGTTGTCGATCTCCCTGATGGTGGCAGAGCAAGAGTTGTGTCGCGCACCTCAACTACATTGCCATCCTTTAGTTTTGGCCTGAGATATACGTATACCCGGCACTCCTCTTTCTGTACTACCAAAGCTATGATGGGATTTAAGTCCATCGAATATGACTCCATAGTCTCAACATAGGGCTGCTTGGTTTCATACCTATAGGTCTTGCGCAAAGTATGGTAATCCGCATCTACCTTGTCCGCATTAAATTTAAGCGGTTACGTGTCCTTTATCCGGTTAACTACGCTCTTGAAGTACCTGACAGTGAATGCAAATGGAAGTTTGCACCAAGGGCCCATTTCTCCATTTAATAGTACAAACCTTGCAAGACAGAAACGTTGCATGACCACAAACACGGCCTGGTTGTTCAACTTTGCGGGCAGCTCTTTCGGTATGCGCCATTCATTTTCTAAGGCCTCACGCAACCTCTTGTACCACTTGTCTAGGTGCACCTTGTAAATGTTGGTGATTGTGCCGTCGCAAGTGTTTTTGGCAAATCTTTTTGCCGGTGATCGCTGCTCCAAGGGGTGCTCCCATTCCCTTCCTTTTGGACCATTTGGCACTCATATCTCCCTGAATACAATCAAAAGTAATATCGACCCCCATGTTATCTTCTCCCCTTTGTCATGTTGGGCCTTCGCTTCCTCCACAATACACTCGACGATGTGCAGAGCGATGTTGTACTTGGTCCCTTGCGCCATTTTGTGCACTATGTGTAAGAATTTCTTGTTAACTTCGGACCATCTCTAGGAGGTGCCTAACTTGCAACTCACTAGGCGCGCGGCCACTCTAGTCTCGGGGTCCTCGATGTTTGTGACGTTAAATGAGTGGCTTCCCCTTTGATAACTAAGGGCGGAGGCTGTCTTCTCCACTGCTTCCTCGTCGCGCATTTCAAGTGCAATTTCTTCATCGCTATTGCACAGCCCGGTCACCTTGTCAATCAATTGCGCAGTGATATGCATTCTTCTCCCTACAAAATAGAAATTGTCCTCGTGGTCTCGACACATCAACCATTGAAACAAGCGCGCGGATTTCCGAAGAATGGCAATTCAAACAACTGCAGGACTCTAGCACCTACCATGATCTTGCACACTTGGTCATCAAAAACTATTTGGCATGCTTCTGTCAATTGGTCTGTCTCCCTTAAGACATCATTCTTGATATAGATTTCGTGTCCTGGCGTGCGGTGATTATACTTGCTTATCTTACATCTCCACAATTGCGATGCCCACGACTTCCCAACGATTACCTCTTACGGGTACTACATTTCTGAGAACCAGTCATCGGGCGCATGTTCCAAGTTCTTCCTTCCCTTGGGTACTTTCTTTACTGGTGTCATTACTTCATTTTAACTTAAGTGCTGCAAACTTCAATCTTCAACTCTTGAACTCGAGTGACCAAAATTACACTGAACTCTTGTCTTCTCCAACCCTGGCTCCAACTATTCGCCTTGTACCCTCCTCATCTCAATGGCTCAATCCTCTTGTGCTTCAGACTCTCAAATCCACGTGCCCCAACTTTGCAAACAAACTACGTGCCCTAACTCTGCAATTTTTTCTTCACTCGGCCTTGCAACCCTAATTTACAATTTCTCCAACCCTTATACAGCTTCCACTCATCATTTTCTCAAACACAGGGAGCTCTGATCCTCGCACTGGTTTCTTTCGTCGCCATTATTGTCAACTTTAATCGCATTGGTTCGTTGGATCTTTGAATCGCACAAGTTCTCAATTCGCAAGGTGAATTATAACTATCACTCGCTCTTATTTATAGATTTCCAAAAAAATTGAGCATTTAATGTGGTAGTTGTGGTAGGTGGCGCTTTCCCGACAAATTTTCTTGTTTCTCACCTTTTTCCAGCCAACCCTGGGTCTTCCCATGCTACAAAACCCTTTGCACGTGCCTTATTACGCTGCACATATTTTCCTTATGTGCCACTTGCCAAGTAGTTTTCCTTTTGCGTTGCCTTCCTCGCATTACCATGACCACCATCAAACCCATGCACCTTTGAGTAAGTCGACCCATCAATGAGAAAATCACATCATTTTTCCATGCACCTCATTCATCATATCAAGCAAAAATACCAACCTTTCTTCATTTTGCAACATGCGCATGCTTACGCATTTGTCCACTTCGTACTATTTACCCGCTACCCCACACTAAAAGCATGCGCGGTCCTCTTAGCATCATGCCTCAACAAATACATCAGCTTCTGCTCATGAACGCACTTATTATAACAAAACAAAAGAGAAAGACAGAAATGGAAACCTAATCTAATGGCAATATTGCATTATTACAAACATAAAAAGAAAAAGCTTATTTATAGTAGGGCTTCTTCCTACTCCCATTAAATTAATAGGGAAACATGGTGCCATCCAATGCTTGTAATTGACATGCGCCTATATCTAGTATCTTGGTTACTGTAAAGGCTCTCAACCAATGGACTTTCAATTTCCCTGGGTGGCGAGCAAACTTTGAATCATATAGGACCATTTCCAAACCGTAAAAGACTTGTTCTTAATGTGCCTATCTTGCCAAGCCTTGTGTCTTGCCTTTTTTGTTTTCTGACTCCATCGCACAATTGCCCTGTAACACAGATTTGTTAACCAAGTATTTTAATGTCATACGATCAGTGTAAAAGACAAACGGTGTCCCCAAAAGATACTATATAAATTTGTGTATCCCGTACACCATTGACAACGCCTCGCGCTTAATTGTGGTATAGTTATGCTCTACAGGTGTTAACTTCCTGCTCGCAAAACAAATGGGATAATCTATCTGTCGAACCCTGGTCATTGGTGTTGTCATTGATGTCAAGTGGCATTGATGGCAAGGGTGTGAATGGTGAAGTGAAGCTCAGTCAGAGGCATGAAGGTTGATAGGTAATGGCTTCTCATTGATAGAGCTCACAAAGAGGTTTCAGGTTGATTCCAGGATGGCTTCAGGATACTGCAAGCTTGGTCAGTGAGGCAGGAGATCATTGGAGGCAGGAGATCACTAGAGGCATGTAGACGGTTAGTAAGCTTGGCACAGGTGTTATACAGGTCATAGATGATATTTCTAGCATGTGCAAGACAATTTGGAATGAGTAACACGTCAAATGTTGAGAGTCACAGTTGTAACTGACTCATTTAGGCCTAGTTCTAGAGCCTAATGAGGTGTAAGAGCTCAATGCAGGTTATGAAAATATTATGTAAGAATAGGAGGAGCCTAGAAATATTGTCATTGATGTCAAAAGAGGTGCTAAACTGGTAAACGGAAATCTGTCAGAAAGTAACGGAATTATTGACGGAAATGGTAGAAAGTAACGGAAATAACCAGCAGTATAGAAGGGTAGAAAACGAAAGTTTAAATACATGAAAACAAGCGTTTTTGCATGAGGATTATCATGGTATAAGCGAAATATACACAGCTATACATAAGAGAGAGATATCCGCATTTTAAGGTGTTCATATGCAATGTTTTATGGTGAAAAAGAAGATTTAATGATGGCTGGCAGCGATTTAATGATAACAGTGATTTGTCTAAGGAGGGGCAGCACTCCTATCAAGTGGTTAATTGCATTGATTAATGTGCATTTAATAATTATGGGCTGCATTAATTATTTTTTGGTTTTAGCCGACTAATGCACTTAATTAAGTTGTGTTAATGGAAAGGTTGTGTCCTTTGGAACGATGTGTCTTTTCGAAAAGGTACGAAAGGCTATATAAGAATATTCATATGAGACTTATTAAGCATGGATTCAAGTTGAATATCTTAAGAAAAAAGAAGAAGAAGAGAAAGCATAAGGGCAGAATTTTAGAACAGCAAATCTGAAAATAAGAAGAAGAATTTTCCATTATTCGTTGAGGAAGCAACAAGTTCAAAAGTGGAAAGCAAATTTTGTAAGGAAGGTTGGTGCCTTCATATTTGAAGAGATCGGTGTCTCTTGCTGAGTTGGTGCTTAGCAAAAGGGGTGGGTGCTCCTGTAGGTTGGTGCCTACAAAACTGTAATTTGGGGATTGGTGTCTCCAGTAGGTTGGTGCCTACAAATTTTTGAGAAAGCCATATATAAAGAAAGAAGTTTCTCTGTGATTTTCTCCTAAAAGGGTTTCCACGTATATCTGTGTCTACTTGCATTAAGTTTTGTGTTCTTTGATTGATTTGATATATTCACATTGCTCGTGATTATAGATCTAAGTTTAAGTATTGAAGTTTGAAATAATATCATAATACTGATTCACCCCCCCTCTCAGTATTATCTTGTGCTCAACAGGGAGGAGCCCACGAACATTGTCTAAAGCATGTATGAGCAATCACAAGGCTCAGTTTAGCTCCTGAAGGCAAAATTCAAAAGATCACTAAAACTGACTTTGAGCACTAGCAGTGAATGCTGAGGTAAATGAGATTGGTCCAAGCTATATAGGCAAATTTATGGTAAACCAACCTATAGAATGTGTAGAGGGAAGTCTTGTAATGCTTCATGTCAAGTTTCATCAAGTTCTAAGGAATTTTGTGAAAGTTATGCAAGTTTTTCTAAAACTGGCTTCTTAAGGAATGCAAATTGACACCCTGGCTTCTTAGCATCCAAACAAAATTGTCAAGTCTTCTTCGGATAAATCATAGAAGGAATTTTTAAGGAGCACTACAAGCTTGAACTTTTACAAAAATTTTGAGGGAAATTGGTTGAGAAACAAATAAGTTATGAGCATTTTTCTAACAAGGTTTCTCTCTCCTCAAGCCTTCTTCTTGAAGCGATAGACACAAAATGAGTTGTCCTGACTCTAAATGACTTGTGCAAGTAGGTACAACCTCTCAGAAGTGTGATAATATCCTCCTAGGTCAAAATGGTAGCATTTGTGGCTTACATGGTTGATTGTATTGTACAAGGGTATCACAATCCTTGCAAGTTTGTGTATGCAGCTTGATGTGAAGGGGTTCAAGTTGTAATGTGAAACATGAAAACTGATCATTTTGGGTATCTTTCCAATGAAGCATAAGTGAAATGGGCAAATGTGTGGATGAAGGGTTGTGAGTTAGAAGACTACACACTCATGCCTAAACTGTGGTAATCTAAGAACAAGTTTTTGCTCAGTCTGAAAACATGGTTGTTCATGATCACATCTCTTGGAACAGTGGTTGTTAGAGTGTGGCATAGTAGTCTAAGGTATGGAGCAGAGATTGAGCTTCACAAAATGCTGTTTAGATGCCTTGAGCAAAGACTAAATCAAGTCAAAACCTCTCTTTCTTAGAATTGGGTCTAATTCACGTGGAAAGACCGTGACAGTGATCAAACTAATGGAGCTCTCAAATCAATTAATGCACAAGAAGCCCTGAAGTTGTTGAAAGAACCCTAGTCGAAGTCATTACACATCTACAGTGGCATAAAAGTGAAGCACAGAGTAATGTAAGCTCTTAATTAGTGTCCTAGGGTTTGAAATCCAAAGCCCTACCTGAGCAAGTTCTGTGAAGATCAAGCAAAAACATGGTCTCATGAGCATGACAGCATACAAATGTGGAATTGAGGAGTTGGTTTTAGTCTTAGCATCGGTTGAAAGATGTTCTTGAAGCTACATTGACCGAGGAAGACATGATATGACTGAGAATTGAACATGAGCTTTTGCTTCTTCTCAAAGGTTTGTATACCCTGTCACAGTACACTGATGACGAAGGAAATTTGAAGAAGTGGTTTGTCTCTCTGCTTGATATAAGTGTCTCAGGGCCTTCAAGTCAAAATTTCCATGCTATGGATCTCTGTCTTCTCCTTTGCAAGCTTGTGACTGTCTTCTCCTTCAAATACATACCCGAGATCAAGCTTGAATAACCCTGCCAAGAGCAAAAAGAGTGTTTTTCATCTACAAATGGTTTCAAAGCATTGCAATAACTAGGTAAACTCTCTCACTTCAAGTTCTAACAGTGTTCATCAAATGCATATCCCATGTGGCAGTGAGAATCTCTTCTTCCAAGTGTACAAACTGAGTTCTCTCTTAGTTCAACATGAAGATGGACTTTGCAATTCAAATGGTGAAGATTAAGTGTTATTTGAAGAATATGTGGAAAGGAATAAGTTATTTGTAATGTGCTTGTTGACTGTTACACTAGTTTGAAATTATCTTTCACCGTGAAACTGATGACAGGGCAATTATGGTGTTACCATCAGGGAATTAAAACAGTGTCAAGACTTGTCAGTAAAGGGCAGTCTGTGGAAGAAAAGTAGAAGCCTCCACATGTCAGTATGGTCGTCATAATATTCTGAGCACACCTGAAACTTCTGTCAACATGATAATTTCTATGTCAGATGAAATTAGAACTATATAGGCAGTTTGTCATTGAAGCTTTAAAACTCCTTCACACATGAAAGTAAGTACAAAAAGATGAAAAGTCCTTGAAGTGGAAGTTGAAGTGTTTTTTTTCTGTATGTTTGATCAAGGTAGTAAATATGAAGAGTCTTGAAAAGTGAATATGAAGAGTCATGAACAGGTGTTCTCAAGTGTCTATAAGACTAAGTTTGTGTAAGGAACAGTTTGATGGAGCTTGGGAGAGCTATGGATATGTTGCAATAAAAGGTAATTCTTGTGTGTAAAGTGTTAGATTGAAATTGACTTATATAGAGCAGCATGAGAAGATTATTCTGATGAAGATGTGAGCTGAAAAAGAGAGACATAGTTGCAGTTAGATGATGAACACAGATTAGCAGGTATGATATGAGCTTGAGTTAAGAATATGATAAAGGTGATATAGAAGCAAATAGGAGCATGCAAGATTACAAGAACATCCATGAATTTTAGAGACCAGGTATGTGAGTTCAAAAGAAATGAAGCATTAAAACTATTGCAAACTGAGAGTATTTGAAAAGGAGCAGTCTATGAAGGAATGCAAATTCAAGTTACATGAATTGGAATTGAATGTCTGTGAAAACCTGAGTTTTGAAAAGACAATTAGAGCAGAGACTTATGTCAAAATTATGTACATGAGAAAAGCCTCATTCCATGGGATTTGAATCAAATTGAAAGAGGGAAACTTGATAAAACTGTGAATCTGAAGTGGCCGTGTGATTAATGTTGATTGAGTGATAAAGTTGAGCAAGAAATTGAAAGAAAAAGAGAGCTAATTTAGCAATCACCATCAGTTGTGTGAGACAACAAATTTTGAGTGACAAAATCTTGGAGAAGTCTAAGTTGCAGCTTAGCATGTGGAGAGTTGTTGCTTCCCTATAAGTTGAAGCTTACTAAAGGTCAATTGTAGCTGAACCAGGTCAGTTGTCGCTGAACCAAATTTGGGAGTTGAAGCTTCCAGACAAATTGAAGCTTGTCAAAAATTGAGTAGTAGCTTGGTTAAATTTTGGAGTTGCAGCTCCAGGTTGAGTTGAAGCTCAATCATGAAATCATTTAACATTTAAAGGGCATTTTTGTCCTACGCCTAGTTCTTGGTTTCAGTGGGTTTTCTCCCAGTTTGGATTTCCCACATTAAAATTATGTGTCTCTGTGTATATTCTCCTGTTATTTGCTTGTGTGTGGTTTTATGTGTTCTTCATAGCAAGTTTGATAAAATGGAAATGTTTGTAAAAGTTTGATTAGACACTGATTCACCCCCCCTCTCAATGTCCAAGTTTCCAACACTATCTTACCTTCACCAGGTTGTGCTAACACAGCTCCAATTGTTGTACCTGCAGCATCCACATGTACATTTAAAGGTTAAGTCCATGCAGGCAACCGAAGGATGGGCGCAATAGTTAATCTTTTCTTCAATTGGTCAAAGCCCTTCTGCTGCACATCTCTCCAATAGAACTTTCATTTGGCCTTTAACAATTCCTGCAATGGCACGGAAATCTTGGCATAACCTTGAATAAATTTCTTGTAATAGCCTGTATGGCCAAGAAACCACCCACTTCGCTTTGATTAGTCGGTTTTGGTAAGCCCAATATTCCTGCTACCTTGGCAGGATCAACCAAAAGACCCTCTTTGCAGATGATATAGCCTAACATTGTGCCAAAAGGTGTTGTAAAGATGCACTTCTTGATATTCAATGATATGCTCAATTGCATGCATCTTTCAAACATCAATCTCAAACAGTCACAATGGTCTTTGATTACACCATACACGGTCCAGTCATCAGGAACTTGTGGATAAAGTCTTTAAAATCCTGGACAACAATGCACAAGAATATTGTGGGCGCATTCTTAAGCCCAAAAGGCATAACTGTATATGCAAAACAACCCTACTCTATAGCAAAAGTTGTCTTAGGTTGATCCTCACACTCTATACATACCTAATGGTATCGGGAGAAACCATCTGTGAAAGAGTAAACCTCGCGCCCTACCACACCTTCAAGAATCTCTTCAGTAAAGGGTGTGGGGAAAGGATCAATGATGCAAGAGGCATTTAATACCCTATAGCCCACACCGATCCGAATTATGCCATCTTTTTTTATGTTGATGACCATTGGATTGATCCACTTTGATTCTTCTATTGGCTCAATGATACCTCCTTTAAACATCTTGTTTATCTCATCTTTCACCTTGAAGCGCAACTTGGGATTCATCCTAAAAGGTCTTTTTTGTAAAGGTCTTTTTCGTATATGTCTCACATCCTCCTTTAACTTGATCTTCATTTCCCCAAGTGAAAGGGTGAACACCCTTCAACTCATGGTAGCCCCTAGGAAATAGATCTTGGAAGTCGCACAATAGTTTCATAATCTTTGCTACTTCGGACTCTAACCAATAATCACCAATTATTGCCTCTTTACATGCATCCTTTGTTCCAATGTTAACTTTCTTTGTCTTCAAGGGCTGGTGATACGTGCACGCTTGCTCATCTGCAGTGGCCAAGACGTTGCGCACTCCCTTAGTGTGCTCAACATCTAGATATTCGACCTCTTCATCATCAATCATGTACACCAACTTGCCTTGATCTCTTTCCTTCCAAGAACGCTCCAGGAGGTACTTATATGAATCCATCCAGTCACAAACGTTGGCACGCTCAATCAAAAGGGTCTCACCTTGTAACTATGTTACAAGCTCTTTTACCTTAGCGATATCTCCCGGAGTGATGTGCTTCATCAACAACAAAATTGTATGCATAGGGGGGTTAAGAGAAAAGTAATCAAAGACATGTATTATACCTGAAGTCATTGCCTTCCAATCTGCAATCTCTTGTTTCAACTCGGCATGTATGTACCATGCACGTGCACACCCGCACAATGTGGAATAGAATTTATGTACCCATAGGGATGGTGGTAATGCATCCAATCCCACTTTTTCATAACTTTGAATGTGAGCCAGGGGAGAAGACGTACTAGAATAACTTGATATCTTCAAAGGTAGGTTACTCTTAACAAACCAAGTTTATAAAGCAACCCTAATCTCACGCCATCCTAGCAAGTTGTCTCTGTGTGCAGCCCACGATTGTGTCGCCGTTCCCCTGAGTGAATATACAAGCAGATTTCTCCTCTCGTATTCATCGCGCAATTGATCTTCCATGGCATGCAAAAATGTCTCTTGCTTCTCTTCTCCAGTAAATTTCGATAGCGCGGTCTTTTGCAATCACCTAACCGTTTGTGTTCTAATGACTCGTGTGACATCTTTTGTGACACTCACGACCATCCATTTCATATGTACCATGAGCCCAATTGTCACATGCGACGCTAGAAGTGTCGGTGCTAGACTGCACATCTCCCTACTTGAGCATCCATTCCTTTGTTGGCTCAACATACTCCGGGTCGCGCACCGTCTGCGCATAGATCTGGTAAAGATCTTCTTCATTAACTGGCTCATAGGGTGCAATCTTGGTACCGTCCATAGGGTTCACTGCCCGCTCATTTGTATTCTCGAAACTAACATAACGCTTGTTAAAGCACAGGTCTGCGTTGTTTGCATAGCACCAAGGATGGCCAAACAATGTAGGGAAGTTGTCTGCCACTGCCAACTCCAGAACCTCAAAATCTCCTCAGAATGTTGCTCCCTAAATAGTGATGCTTGCATCCTTCAAAATGCCAATGGGCATGGCTCTTGTTTTGTTTTCCATATACAACACACTTGAGGATGGATGTAATGGTGGCCTACGCATTTTGTTCCAAGCATCAAGGTAAGGACATTATCTTTTGCGCTTGTATCAATCAAAATGTTACTTACCAACCAGCCATCTATAACTGCATCCAAGGTAATCTCTTTATCGTATTCATGGTTCTGAGGCGGCAATCAGCATGTAATATTTGTTGCTCCCTCTCTGTTCCTATGTGGGGCACTTTCTCCCGCAAGCATTCTCCTAATAGGGGGATGATATTTTCTTGTCTTAGCATCTTGCATATTTCCCTGAGGTCATCAACATTCTCATCAAGTACTTCAGTTTGTTTGGCACGCTCTCTGTCTCGCGCTTCTTCCTTTAGACAATGTATCTCCCCCTACAGTTCTCTGATTAAGCCCATGGTTTCTTGAATACTTCCCTTTGTTGCCCTACATCTGGATATTTAATTGGTTGCACATTCTCGTTCCGTCTAATCAGCGGCATTGATCTTCCCTGCTCAAGCGAGTGCGAAGCTTTTGCGCGTGTAGTAACCAATAATAGTTGTTGCTCCGTCACAGCTAAAGTCTTAGGCTACCATTGTCCCTGCTTAGAGCGCTCAACCCGGATCATTGGTGCGCCCTATCCTTCTTGCTTTTGCACATATGCTCGTATAAATCCGGCAATCTTCCACTTTGTGCCCCTTTTCACAGTACGTGCAAGATTGGTTCTTTGGACACTCGCACTGATAATGGTCTGACGACCCACATTTATAGCATATTCCTCAGCTAAACCTACCTTCGTGACCTCCACAGCCTCTACCATATCCTCTCTTGTAACCTCCATTACAGTTATTACTTGTGCCACTATTATGCCCCTCATGTGCCTGTGAAATGCTTCCTCCGCTGGTCTATTAAAACCCGGTCTCACAAGCCTCATGGATATGGTCAATCACCCTATGTAATATCCCTTTTGGGGACAACTGAAAATTACGGAAATTAGCTTAAAGCCCCAAAATAAGCAAATCTGATTTTTATGACAGCCATTAAATAAGGACGAAAAAACACTCTTAAACCCTAGTGACTAGGAGAGAGAGAAAGAGAGAGAGAGAGAGAGATCCACCTAGTAGAAACACTCAAAAATTTTGAGAAGTTATTCCTTGGATTGCCCTTGATTTTAGAAGCCAAAAAATGTGATCAAATCATTAAGCTCAGAATTCTGAAATTTATTATGGCACATAAATAGCTTCATAATTCTGAAATTTATTATGGCACATAAATAGCTTAAACTTATAAAGTCAATAACTCTTAGAAAACAAGGAATCTCGACATATATGAATACTCAAAATGATCATAAAAATATCAGCAATTCAATGAGACCTATATCATAATTTTTCAACCATGGAAACCCTCTCAAATTTGATCCCGAAATCTCTAAATGAGTAAATAAAGCTGCCCAATGCCAATAAAAATCTGAATATTAAGTATTCTCCTCAAATCTGCAATAATCTTCAAGCTAACAATCAATGTTGAAGGATTTTCATCCTCCAACAAAACCACTAGAAGGGTTTTTGTCCCTCTAGGAAAAGCCACACACTTGAGGTTTTTCGTCCTCAGAGTGGAAGAACGTGGAGTAACAAGCTCATAATGCCCAAATAGAGAAAATGCGTCAAATCTAGATGCCTCCAAATGAGCTCTCTAATCTTTTTTTATAACCTCCTTTTGGTGCCAAAGCTCATAAAGGAAAGGTTGACCCTTAATAAGTCATTATAATCTTTTATTAAGCCTCATTAAAGGCACTAAACCCAACCCAACCGACCCACTAAGAATGGGAAATACAAAAATAAAACATGAATATGAATGATGAAAACTGAAATATAATCCATGATCTTTCATTGTTCAACCATTGCTTGCCAAGGAATCCTTTATTTCAGATTAATTCGAAAAAAGGGGACATTACAGTCCTCCCTTCCCGAAATTGCTTGTCCTCAAGCAATTGTAAGAACCCGGATCCCAAATGAATCTTAACCGCTTCTTCTTCGACATACCTGCACATGAAGCAAACATATTAAAGAAAACAAGAGTGTTTAACAACACTTTTACATGCCCCTTGTCATGCCTTAGAAACATGACAACTAGCTCTCTTGTGTTGCTTGATGCCACTTCATGATTTTCATTCAGATGATGACTTCCCAATACTTTAGCAAGGTTGTTCCAAAAATAACTGTGAGCATACATTTTTCCTTAAGAAATCAGAATCCTCAAATTTGAAAATAACTCACCATAACCTTATTTCTTTCCTCCTTCCTAACTAAAAGCTTCCTTTGCTCGTTTTTCCATGAGGGGATGCACTCAAAAAATGCAAACATATTGCTGTTCATGATTGAAAACGGCAGCCCCAAACTTGATTTTTGTAATTTCAGTCTTATAGTCATAGACATAACAACTAGCAAACTGAATTTTTACGAAAAAAGGGGAAGTCTATGAATAATAGAGGAGGTTGAAATTTGATTTGTATATGCTGAAGATTTATGAACAGCAAGCCTACAATTAAAACCAGAAGATATATTGGACCGTAATTTTAAGAAAATCGGCTTTCTTATTACACCCCTCTGAATTCTGATTTCATCATAATTGCTTCTCTTTTTCCCATACTTCTTTTGGTTCTCTCATGGAACCATAGGTTAGCATATCATAGAGAGAAAAATCAGAATTCCCCTCAAGCTTATGTTTCTTAAACATGGCATGCTAGCATTTTCTTTCATCAAATTCCATAAGCAAAGAGAAAAACTGAAATTTTTACCTTCACCCTTGTTATGTCTCATGAAATAGCCCGGAAGATCAGCACGTGGTGTATAATGAGAAGCCAACAATATTATGTTCTTCACCCTAGATTTCGAAGCCAAATAGACTCGGTCTTTCCAAAGATATAAGCCCATCCATTATCTTGTATCTTTCATCACTTATTTCCCCTTCAAAAACATTATTAGCAAGCTTGTTCTTGGCATACTCAACTATAATTAATGACTTCCAATCCACTATAATCTTGGATAAGGAGTAGAAATGTGACTCCCATAACCAAGTATCTTCAACCAAATAATTTACTTGAGATATTTCCAGAAAAATACCTTGTAAAGTCATCATTTTGTCTTGGTCTATGAAACTTATCTCCATGCTTTGACATTTGAAAGTGAATTCTCCCAATAAATGCAACCATTGGACCCCAAATATGCTATTCATATCAGCTATGTTAATGACATGGAAATCAGCACATACCTCATAATTTTCCAATGTATCATGGAGTTGCAAATACTCCTTTGAGCATGGCATAGAGTAACCATCCATTATTTCCACCGTGTATCCAATCAATTCCAAGCACTCACTAATGGAATCAAACCCGTGACTCCACCATTAATCAAACCCGTGACTCCTTGTTCTTGGAGGGTAGAATCCTTCATAACCTTGTTAGCTTAGATAATGATTTCAGAATTATCCTTAATCAAAATTTCTTCTAACCATGTGCATGGGATTAGAATATCAAAGACTTCCTTTCTACAATGCAAGAAGTCACCCGGAACCATGTACCCTTGCAAGGAAATATCTACATGCCATGTGTCAACCCGTACAGTTCTTCACATCACCAAAACATGGCATGTGACCTTTAACAACAACTTTCCCATAATGACATAAGTATGGCAGCGATATAAAAGGAGATAAAATGTGATTTCCATCATACCTTGAGTTGTCCACATATTTACCTTCCCATGCTGGATGAGGAGTGATCAACACATCCTCCATATTCCCAATCTTGTGACTCAGAATTTCTGAGTTGAAATCAGCCTTCTTCTTCTCCTCATAATCAGCAAATGAAGCTTCTTCTACCTTGGCTTCAACCATATCTTGATGGTGTTTACATAGGGCAACTTCGTGGCTCTTACCCTAATAATGGGCACCATAAATCTGCCTCCTCTTGTCTGTCTGTTCTGGAACATTCCAGCAAACTGAAAATGCTATCATTAGGCACTGGTGAAAAGTACTTTCAACCATCCATGTGACTCTTCCCAAAAAGGTTACTCAACACCCCTTCATTCTTGGATCCATGGGCCCTATGTCAAATTTGACATTTTCATCATATGTAGCATCATGAAGACTGACCCATTTGCCATGATTTGCTTTGGAGCATCATAGTTGCCCCAGATCTCTTGAACACCAATTCATATGATCTTTAATGACTCCGATCTTGACATTGGCATAAGGAGAATAATTCTGAGTTACCACCAAACTTTCAGTTGCTCTTGTTTGTGTGGGTTTGAATCATGTCTTCCGCTAGCATGCTCACCAAGGTGCCAATCTATGACCATTTTGCTCTTTAGTGACTGCTGGTATAATCAGAATTCAAGTAATCTTATTGTCATCATGTTCCTTTGGAGAAGGGTTCTTCAACCAGCCCTTTCTCTTCCCCTTCTTGCTCCACACCCCTTGTCTTCATCTTCGTGTGATTCATCACAAAGCTGCAAGAATTTTCAGTATGAACCACAGAATAAGCAATTTTTACCTTATGGTGGTGGTTGACGTCTTTGGCTCCCAATGGTCTGCTCCCTTTTAAGTAACCATGCTGCTACAATAGATCCCTTGATCGCCAACCCTTCTTCCTTGGGGAAATAGGTATCTCCATTATTCCATGGCGAACTTGGGGTTTTGACCCCCTCTTCATCAAACTTCAGGGCTTTCTTCCTTTTGCTTGTGTGGCATGTGATGTCTAGGCTTGGGCCTAGGTCTTCCTTGATTCACTTCTATGAATTCCGCGAGTGAAATAGCCTCACAAATCTCCCTTGGTAAGGCCATGTATTCCTCATAACTTGCAGTGATGTTCCATCCACCCGTAGACCTTACTTCTTCCTCTGAAATAACCTCCTCTCTAGGAAGTAAACTTGGCTTCGAAATCAATCCTCGGGCTGATCCCATAGGTCACTTAGCATTATTAGCTCCATTCAAGCTACCTTCACCACTTTGAACCCTAGGTATATGATCCTTTGGAGAGATTGGGCAAGAAAACCCATGGTGTCCACAAGTCTCTATTGGTCAGCAATTAATTTATCAACTTTATCTACTTGAGATTCCATAGTGTTCTCCTTTGATAGTATCAAACCCTTGTTGCCTTCTTTCACTGAAACCCTAGGCCTCTGATACCACTATAATATCCCTATTGGGGACAAAACTGAAAAATTACGGAAATTGGCTTAAACCCCCAAAATAAGTAAATCTGATTTTTATGACAGTGATTAAATAAGGACCAAAAACACTTAAAAATCCACCATAGAAACACTTAAAAATTATGAGGAGTTACTCCTTGGATTGCCCTTGATTTTAGAAGCCAAAATATGTGATCAAATCATTAAGCTCAGAATTCAGGAATTTATTATGACACATAAATAGCTGAAACTTGTAAAGTCAATAACTCTTAGAAAACAAGGAATCTCCACACATATGAATACTCAAAATGATCATAAAAATATATGATATTAGAAATCAAATGAGACCACTATCATAATTTTCCAACCATGGGAACCCTCTCAAAATTGATCCCGAAATCTCTAAATGAGTAGATAAAGCTGCCAAAAGCCAATAAAAATCTGAATCTTAAGTATTCTTCTCAAATATGCAATATTCTTCAATAACAATCAATGTTGAAGGGTTTTCGTCCTCCAAAAAAACCACTAGAAGGGTTTCCGTCCTTCTAGGAAAAGCCACACACTTGGGTTTTCGTTCAAGAGTGGAGAGCAAGGAGCCACTAGCTCACAATGTCCAAGCCAATCTAGATGCTTCAAATGAGCTCTCTAATCTTCTTTTATATCCTCCTTTTGGCGCCAAGGCTCATAAAGGAAATGTCGACCCCTAATAAGTCATAATTTTTTTTTATGCCTCATTAAAGGCACTAAACCCATCCAACCCACTGAGAATAGGTAATACAAAAATAAATCATGAATATGGATGATGAAAATTGGAATATAATCCATGATCCTCCATTGTTCAACTTTCGTTTGCTAAGGAATCCTTTATTGTTGATTAATTCGAAAAAGGGGACATTACAGCCTGCAATTAGTTATATCGTGCGTATGCGCGTCACAAATCTTACAATATAGTGACACGTTCTTCTAGGTCGCGCGCTGAAGACTGGACAATCTCAGACATCATGATTTTTATGGAATATCTTGCAAGCCAAGAGTAGTGCGCGCACATTCCTACGCGGACAGCTATCCTTAGTGTGCCCTTCTACATCGCAGATTGTACACCATAGTCCACTATAAGTGTCATGCGCGGAACTAGCCGACAGCTTCTCCAACAGTGTTGGCATACCTACAATATGTGCTTCTAGAAACAGACTTACACCAATATGTACGCTTCCAACTTCCTCTACATGCAATATTGCCTCCAGATCCTCAAGCGGGTCTATGAACGTTTTATGTGATAACGCCCTACTAAATGGTGTTAGCAATCCACCCACAAACCATTGTGCGTGTTGACTTTGATGGATGTCATACGAGAGTTTAGACAAAAGAGTATTGAATCATACGTCATATTCCGGAACACTCTCAAATAGTCCCTGTTCAATCTCTTTGAGCACATTGATGCTCTGCTGCTCAAACTCATGTATGTGAAATTCAGCCACATGCGGCGCGTAACACGTCATAGTCCATTGTCGTCTGATGTGGGTCATACTTCCTATACCACTTATGTGCACAGCCTTGAAACATGGTCGCGAATTGACTCGCCTTCCTGTCTAAAGTTGTTATTCCCTTGGCCCTCCATAAGAGTTCGCACTTATGCGCATGCTCTACTGCGTCTTCCACTCCTCGGTACTATAGTAAATGGAGTAACATTTCAAAGAAAATTTGAGGTTATTGTGGTGGTGAGTTACTTCCTTGTCTTGGATTGTTTCCACTTGTGAGGACCAGATCCTAACCCCAAACCCCCACTAGGATTACCTCTGTTTGAGGGAGGACCAGAGCCTCCTAAGCCTCTTGTCGCTAGAAGTAACGATGGTCCTAAAGAAGGATTGGTCTGCACGGCCGTAGTAGAACTAAACTGTGCCCCAAACGTCTTTCCTGGTATCCCACCTATGGCATTATTTCCACTGAGAAGCGTGCCAACGCTTTGTCCTGACCTTACGCCTATCGGATTGCATCCAAACAAATTTTGCGTACTTGCCAAAGTCTGTTGAGCAGCCATGTGAGCTGCCTTTATCTGTTACACCTCCAAAGTTGAGACTAATATGTATTTGCCTATATCTCAAAACCAACGCGGTGATCCCTGGTTACCTTCTTGTTCTCCGTCACTATAATGATCCTCTATATGAACTTTTGATTCCTAAGTACCAAACACAGAGGCTAAGGGTTTGCGGTGGGTCAAATGTGCACCAACAGTTCTCTCTTCACCAGACTTGCTTTTATCAGATGTCGAGGGGGTCCTTCTGTTGCACTTCCCCAATTTCAGAGGGACATGGTCCTGCAATCCCTCGCCTCTCGCAGGGTTCTCATAGTGTTTGTCTGACCTAATTCCTCTGTCTTAGCACCTCTTCATCTGCCCTCCTCTCGCGCATCGTTACCTACACAATCTCTCTTCTCTATCCAAGTCTTCCATCTAGACCAACGCAATATTTTGTAATGTCCCTTTTTCCCACCTAAGAGCTGGAAATTGGTCTTCTTGCCATCCCTTCTCCATGGCAAAGAAGAAAAATTAAGAAGACCCTTGAGTATCTTTATATAATATTTTATCTAATATTATTATATTTTCTTTGGTGTTTTCTTGCATTATACAAGTCGACCTTGTCTAATTGAGCATTGACGCCAAAAAGGAGGGTATAAAAAGAGATTAGAGACTTCATTTGCATCTAGTCTTGGCATATTTTGTTATACTTGAGCATAGAAAGCTAGTTGCTCCTTGTTCATTCACTTGAGGACGAAAACCCTCTTGTGAGACCTCATTGAAGGACGAAAACCCTTTATGTGGCTTAGGTGAGGACGAAAACCCTTCATCATTGTTGAGTCTTGATGTGAAGAGCTAATTTGAAGATCTATTTGTAATTTCCAGCTGATATTTGAATCATTTAGGGTGGAGCTACCTACCTTGGGTAAGGTTTGGAGACATTGATGAAGAATTTGAGAAATCTGGTTGCACAATCTGATTTGTAATACTTTTGAAGGACGGAATTTGAAGTTACATGAATTTAGAGGGTTTCTACACCCATATTTCATATTTATCTTGTGGCTGCAATTTCCAATGCATATTTAATTTTTAGCAGAGTATTCTTCAACGTTTCTTTGTTATTTTGGCTTCTAAAATTCCATAAAATATATATAAAATAGTGGCGAATTGATTGGTGGTGTTTTATTGTGATTTTGGCATTTTTGGTGAAAGTACAAGTCGCTGATTTTATTCTTCCGTCTATTGCAATTTTATTTTCAGATCTGCATTTAGTGTGAAACTCTTGAAAGGGTTATTACATATTTCCCAATCCCCTCCCTTACTCCTACCCATGGCAAGGTTTTAGCCAGCCGTCGGGAGATTTTCCAATCCGAGTTCAACCATTAAAATCATTATGGCTAACAATAGCGCACGTAAATATGATCCTCTGGGCTCGCAAAGGAACTGGAACTCTGCTTCCTCCAAGCACAAAAAAGTTGAGATCACATACTCCAAAGTGTACTTCCGTAAGACGCCTGCCCACCAACGATCTACTGCGCGCATCCACGGTGCATAAGGGTCAACCAACACCTGATACTTACTCTAATCCCAAATTTTCTTACATCCAATCCTATATCCTCGATTTTGCACATATGCTGCTAACCAGTCATGCAATTCCTACAGAAAGAAACTAAAGAATGTCTCATTGAGCGAATCATGCAGATTCTCTCCAACCCATTTGCGCGGATCGAAGTTAACGTTAGTGTTGTCTCTCTGCGCAAACTCGTCCTCTCCGTCGTGTATCCACCTTTCAATGTTCTCCAAAGACATCCGAAACGCCATTTGTGCCCCACATCTTGAGAGCTTGAATGAAAGGTCGTGGCAACGAAACCAAAATGTCATGTTACAGTCTAGTAAATCAGCACCACATAGTTGAGCACATTGGCACCTCACTTAGACATGGGTTTAAGCGCTCACCCGAAGCACTTGCAACTACTCCGAGTTCCTTCTTGGGCGGAAATCAAGACATGGTTCCTACAAGCATGATCAACATAGCATGCAATATATTCCATATGCAGATTATGATTTATTACAGTAATGCGCAAAGACAATTGTTCATCAAAGGAGCTTCCATTCATTCATCAACATATACAAGCAATATGAGTATCTAGATACCAAGGACACCACGTTCATCCTTTCGTTCTTTGGCAATCTATACTACAGTATCCATTACAAACACATGACAAGCCCACATACTTGTATCATAACAGACTCTCAACAGCTGCACACATATGGTATTGACAAAACCATATGCACACATTGCATACCCACTCACACTCTAATTACATGGACATCTTATACATATATATAGGGTGGGAACTTGTCCTTCACCGCTTGCGTGCTTTAGTCTATCTTGAGATTGTACCTATACATAACTTGCACGCTTTCCTAACGAGCACTTTCCTATAATTAGGCACCATCCTGTGGTTCTCCAAAAGTGACCTCTCGTGTGCTATAAATAGCCTCTGCTTTAGTCCAGTTGCATGAGCTATAACTAGATTTGTCCCCATCCATGCATAGTCCATGTCCATCTTAACCTTGCATGTGTTTTATCCAATTCTAGCCGAGCCTTATCCATGCTCATCTATTTTTAGCTTGCCTTAGTGAATACGCCATCTTCCGCATGTGTCCTATTTTTAGCCTATCTCGCAATTCCAGCTAACTCTTGAGTCTGTTGTCCTTGCGCGCAACCTTTCGCGCATCTTTTCCTCATACCTTTGCGCACACCTTCGCACGCTTCAATTGTGCAATTTCTTCTTTCTTTCTTCCACGTGCAATTTCTTCTTTCATTCTATCTTTGCACATATCTTCATACTTGGTTATTTCTTCAGTCCAACACACATATGCTACACACCAAGTCTTTCCAATTTGAAGTCATTTGATCTAGATTAATGTTATTCATTGTGTTAGCCCAAACTTGGGACTCAATTTCCAAGAGTTGGCAAACATTCCAAGCATTTCTAAATAAAACAAAGCCATTGTGCCCTTCCATTAACATACAAAAGACCGAACTCAAAAAAGACAGCATTTTATAAGTAGAAATCTCATGGTCCCAAGCTTTAAAAAAGTGTGGGGGTGTCATGCCACAATAGTTAGGTTAGGTTGAAACAAATCTAGATAACTTGTGTTTGCTCCATGTAATTAAAAAGTTGGTTACACAACAATTGCCCTCCATTCTTTCTCTTTCTTTCCCATAAAATTAAAGGCAAGAAATGATGTGGAGCTTTGTTGACAAAGGATTTTGTGGTGATCACCCAAACAGCCGCATGAGTGGGACATGCAAAGCCATCAAGCAAACTGCAAGAATATACCATGAAGATTTCGTGGACACATGGAATGCGGGAAACAAGTTTGAGCGCGGCTAATCCAAAAGGTTGAGCCACCGGCATTAGGAGAATGTGCATGCTAGTTAAGAGCCGGCCAAGCAAGTGAAGTTTCGAGAAAGAGAATCGCAAGAGCATCTTTTGGAATATTCAGGATCCTGCATCAACTATATAAAGGGGGAAATTCAAAGACTTAAAAATGGCTTTTAGGAGTTAGAGTTGGATAGTTAAGGTTTTGGTTAGAGTCATGTACTTGTATTTATGAATGTAATCGGTTAGTGTTTGTCTTCAATAATTGTAAAGGATCTCTGACAATACCTTGTAATCTTATGAATGTGCATGAATTTTGAGCATAGTGATGCATTTGTTCATTCTTTTGAATAATATTAGGAGGATTGAGGGTTTCCACAAGAACTATGCATAATTTGTGGTGGTTGATTTATAGATGTGTTTTAGACTATGTTGTCAGGAAACTGATGCAGGAGCATCATGTAAATACTCGATTTTGGCTTGAATAGGATTGGTAGAGTGTCTTAGAAGGTTTAGTGTGTTTTTGGTCCATTTGGACACTTAAAGTTGTAATAAGAGCTCATTTGTAGTTTCCCTTCAAAATGGCTCATTTGAATATTTAAATAGTATTTGAGTCATGTTAGTAGGTTAGGTGTTTGTTTGTTAGTCTTTCAAATGTTTGTATAGGCATTATATAGGTGTCATAAGGTGTTCGTGTCTTTAGGTCACTCTCTTAACCCTACCAAGGAGAAAACTCACTAGAGTTGTTAAGCCATGCATGAGTTAAGATGGTTGAAAACCTAACTACTTTCCATTTTTCTTAATAATCATGCAAGGAACTCGAATGAGGTTGTTGTTGGAGAAGTTGGTGTGAGGTTTTTAGAGGAAGAACACCTCTATGTAAGTGCCGAAGAGGCTCAGGAAGCAATGTATAGCAAGATTCATCATAAATGAAGCTTCTTACTATGCAAAATCAGTGTTTCTGTGTTCTTGTAATGTGTATTTGAACATTCAAAGTGTGATGCATGATCATTTCTTGAATGTATTGATTATAAATGATTCTACAGATGTATATGCATGTTCAGGCTTAGGAAGGATAAGATGAAGTCTTTGTGATGTGAGATTAATGAAGAAGATTGAACAATGGGAAGACTATGATGAGGTATGGCCATGCTAATGTTAACAATAAATGGTAAGAACATTGTGTGTAGGGTTAAAAATTAGTGAAGTATGAACAAGAACAGTTGCTAGGGTTATTAGTTAGATGAATGTTCTTGCAAGAAGTGGAAAAGATACAAAACTGGGATTCTGTGCTTGTCAGTCTTTGTATAACAGAGTTGAGGGTTTAAAAAAGGAGAACTTTGCCAGGAATGTTTAAACTAGTCAAAGAACGTGTTATGATGGTGCCTAGGTGTGATAAGGGCAATCTAGAGAGTTTAGAGAAATCTCAAAACAGGGGTTAAGAGACTCTAAGACCATGAATTACTAAACTCTGACTTGACTATATTGTGTACACAGTTTTGATGATTTAAGGAAGAGTTAAACTTGGCAAGTTAGATTAACATCCACTTGAGAGTCTGTGGAGTAAAGATAGGTTGAGAAACTCTAAGGTAGTCAAGAAGACCCAAGAAATGAGGGGTTTATTGAGGGTTCTTGAACAAAAGTGAAAACACTGTCACGTGGTCATTTTGGTAACAGTCATACATTATAGAGGTGTCTCAGTTATCTTAATGGAGAGATTTATAATGAAAATGTTGACTAAACCATTGGAAGAGATAAGTTGAGGTAATGAGGATCTGTGTGGGAAGCCTTGAGAGATGCATTAAGTTGTATTAGAATCTCCATTAAACAAAATTATTGCCTACTCTGTTCTTAGCACAGTCAAGATAGCTTATTTGAGACAGTTTGGTCCTTCAGTGAAGAAAGGGAACCATTGAGAAGAATATAGGGTTGTGAAGAGCAGCGGTGAGGTGCTAGAACCTTGGAGGAGGTGTACAGATCTTTGACCCAGGCATATTTAATCATTAAAGCTAATTAACCTGTACTGTACTATTCTGAGCAGCTTGAGAAGGGTAGAGATGTTATTGGTAAGAAATACATTGTGTTAGAGTGAAGGATAGACCTGCTTAGGTTGAGAGGACAGTAAGAGGAAGTTAATGGAGAGAGTCTTGGGGGAAAGATAAAAGGAAAAGGTCTGAACAGAGTACAATGGTGAGTGAGGGTGTCTAGAAACAAGAAGTTAGGGAAGGCCAAGACTACAAGGCTAAAAGGAGAAAGTGAAGCTAGTAATGAAAGTGAGTGTAGAGAGTGGGAAGGCTTGAACAAAGTGTTTTGAAGGGATCTAAGGAGACTGAGAAGTCAAAGTGAAGGAATTTCAAATCCCTAGGGAATTGCTCAAAACCCTACTATGGACAAATGAAGACCAAAGCTAGAAAGTTGAAAAAATGACATAATTGGAATCAAAAGGTGAACTAGTATGCAAATTGGACATGAAAATGATGGATTAAGGTGGGGAAAGGTGTTTGATGAGTTGAAGAAGTGACTAAGAGTCAAAACCTAGAATTTGACATGGAAACCCTAGCTTAAACCTAGTGGATACAAGAATAAGGAGGGTTTGGTGTTGAGAGAGGAGTATAAGGAGTTAAGTCCTAAAACTCGTTGAAAAGCACAATCTAGGAAAAGGGTAATAGGAAATGTAAATAGTTTTTCTGGGTTATTCTTGGTTTATTCCAGACTTGGAGGTTTGAGGAGCACATAGGGCTAATGAGACCTAGTGGAAAATTGCAAAAAGGAGTATACCTTTTTGTTTATGAGTAAAGCATTAAAATTTGGTAGGCATCTAAAAGAGCTTAAAGGGTAACTAAAAAGTTTACCAGCAAGATTTGCAAGTAAAAAATGAGTGAGTTATGTCAAAAAATCAGGTTTTTCAGGGCTACAAGGCTAGTTTGAGGTCTACAAGGCAAATAGGTGAAAATGAAGTTATGAAACTAATTGGATGGCTTGATCATGTTGGTATGGTGTCATTAAACATGTTTAAAATGTTTTTGAGCTTTGACACAGTGTTTTATGCATTTTGGTGTGTTTAAGCAACTTTTAGGCTTCTTGAGCAAAGTGACAAGTTATTGGTTTTGGTGATTGAATAGTTGTTTTGTGACTTCTAAAGCAAAAAAATTGGGTGATTTGAAGAGTACATGCAGACCTCTGCATCAGAAACAGGTACAGGTATGGCTACAAATCCAAAATGCGGAAACGCCGATTTTTAAAAAAACCTTCGGTACGAAACATTACGGAAACACTCATATAATATATTATAAAAAAAATTAAATTAAATTTATATATATATATATATATATGCATTGTACTCATTTTCAAAATTATAATCCATGGACAATAAGAGTTAAAGCACTCAAAATATTTTGTATTCATTGAAGTTCTAAAGATTCATCATTCAACATGGTTATAATTTCAATGTTTCATATACACGTGATTATAATCTAGATTCTAGAATATATCATCTAGATTTTCCTCATAATCATCTGTTATGTATCCATGTTTCAAAAATTATAGTTGTAACCTGCTTCATCATTGTATTCATTTGATTGGGGATTCCAATGGAAAATTATGATCTTTGTTGTTGATGATGTGTAAACACCAACAGATATTGCAATAGGTATTGCAGTACTGGTCACAAAATGTAAGAAATAACCTTTCATCATTTCCTTGCTCACGCCTTACCTCCTATCAGGACTTTAATTTGACAGGCAGAGTTCCATTGAAACAATGTGGTAGAAAGTAATGTCTTATCTCTTCATCTTCTCCTACATTAATATTGTATGCATTGACAACTCATGAGCGTGTTTTTGGAAGGGAGGAATACATGCATCCTCATACCATCCTTGGTAGGCATGGAATGGATCTATCTATTCACATCTTGAACATAATTTTGTTAGGAGATTTCTTATTACATGCCTTAAATGAATTCCACCAAATCATTATGCTGGTCTTAACCTTTTAGGTGTTATGAGATATTTCTCCTACATTTTGTCTTATTATGTAAATATGTACCTCATGTAAAGAGTATGGGAGTTACAAAAATAACTCCCACTCCAGCTGAACCTTACCCTCTTGTAGTTAAAACGGAGCTACAAAAGCAACTCCCGTTATTTTCACTTGCAAGCAAAGGGATGCCACTTACATGCACACACTAGGAATAATGGCTTGTTCTTGCTTCGTTTTATTTTTCTTTCCTCCCCCTACTTATGCAATCTTGGTGATGTTTATGTGATATTAGTGTTTTAAGTGCTATATTCCATAATTAACATATAAAGGAAATATACGCAAACATATAGACTAGAACACTCAACACAAGATATTTGGGACGAATCTCCCTAGGATGCCAAAATATAAGCACACGTTATAAGACAATTGCAGTTGTATGTGAATAATGGGTGGGCGCAACCACTCATAAGTATCCATTGAATTAATAATGTGTGAGGTGAGCTAACCAATCAAGATCCTACACACCAAGATACATCCTAATTTACTTCATAACCCCTCGCTCCCCCCTTCCCCCGCTACCCCATGAAAAACTACTTAGAGGTCCCAGAGGAATATGGGATTCACGTAAGACAAAAAAACTTCCCTCCAACATCCAACCTTAATAGAGGAATCAAGATGAAAGATGCCCTATAGAAAGGTGGTGTTACATCAACCAATATACCCTCAACTTTCCCAATTCAAATGATAATGTACCAAAATGATGAACCCAAGCAAGATGTGAACACATGTTAATCCCACATTCAATGCCATAGGAAATGCTTGAACCACTCCACCAAGAAGTTTGTAGCCTTGCTATCCTCAAATTGTCTATCCAAGCAAGCCTCGAAGAGAATGATCAATCGAAGTGCTAAAGCCAAGCATAATCTGAATACATGTTGATTAGATGCTCCACACCGCAACAAATACCTGAACTACTCCAACATGCCCGCAGCCTTACTATCCTTGAATGACCCATCCAAGCAAGCTCCGAGAGAAATCCAATTATGATCTGACCAACGATCAACCATTAAATGCTCTCAACCATGCTGAAGCTAACTACGATCCAACCCACAAACAATCACCAAATGCTCCCATCAATGCGCACAACCTCCCAAACCTACACAATCTAAAGATCTAGGCCCAAAAGTTTGAAGCAAAATGCCAAGAATATTCCTGTAATTAAATTACTATACCAATAGAGTAGAATCACAACAATAGATAACAATATGATTCAAATAAGAGAAAAATAATGAAGTAGAAGACTAAGCCACTTCAATGCCCTATTGTAAGAAATGCA